>OX637405.1:30237134-30837134 GCA_951799425.1 Ilex aquifolium
AGAGCCTCCTCCCCTCCAAGAAGAGCACGACACCGCTCCCCCGCTCCAAGAGCGCCAAGCTCCACCCAACGGGGTGACTAAGCTCCATGAGCGTAGCCATTCTGGCGAAAATCATCGGAGAAGACATCCCGAAGAACGTGACGACGAAGCTCACAGTAGGGCTAGGGCCACCTACCAAGAAGATAGGCCTTACCCCCAGAATGTAAACGACCATGCCTGGGAGCAAGAAATCCGTGAGCTCTAGCGAGAGCTAGGCGATATGAAAAAAGTGGTTAAGGGGCGAACCCCCGACACCATGGACGCCCTGGTACAGCAAACGGAGTCACCGTTCACCCCAGAGGTCCTCCACTTTCCTCTCCCCCAAAAATTCCGGACCCCCTCGATAGAAGCATTTGACGGGACCAAAGACCCCGTTGACTATCTGAACCTGTATAAGAATCAGATGGAGCTTCAAGGATACGCGGACCTTATCCGCTGCCGGGCTTTCGCCATCACCCTCAAAGGGTCAGCCATAGCCTGGTTTAACCAGATACGACCGGCGTCGATCTCATCCTTCAGAGAACTATCCATACAGTTCGTATCCCACTTCATCGGGGCAAGGACTTATAAGAAGCCGTCCTACCACTTGCTGAGCGTCAAGCAGGGACCCAACGAGTTCCTCCAAAGCTACGTACAGCGCTTCAACCAGGAGTGTTTGAAGGTAGAAAGCGTGGACGACAAGTTCGCGCTGACCACCTTCATGTCCGGACTCGGGGTTCAATCCAAGGACCTTCTCTTCTCGATCGCAAAAAATCCTCAAGCCACCATGGCCGAGGTACTGGCGAAAGCCGAGAAATACATAAACGGCGAGGAGGCCCTACGCCTGAAGGGAAGTACAGCGGTCATAGAGGGAGAGAAGAAGAAGAGGGACCACAGTCCCAAAAAGGAGAAAAGACGCGACCGATCTCCGAGGAGGGACCGCTCCCCAAGAAGAGGGAGAGAGCCTTCTCCTAAGAGGAGAGGGAACGTTCGGGACCGCTCCCCAAGAAGAGGGAGAGAGCCTTCTCCTAAGAGGAGAGGGAACGTTCGGGACCTCCTCCCTAGGAACTGCAACAGCGGTATGTACCAGCACGGCTCCCACCCCTCGTCACCTCGATAGCCCAGGTCCTTCACGAGGTGCAGAACGAGAGGTTCGTCCGATGGCCTCCCCGGATGAAGTCAGATCCCAGCAGGCAGGATGCCACCAAATACTGTGATTACCACAAAGACACAGGACACGAAACAAACGACTGCATTCAGTTGAAGAAGGAGATCGAATACTTAATTCAGAGAGGCCATCTGCGCCGCTACATCGCAGGGGAACAGAGAGCACAAAACAATTAAGGGCGAGAAGCCCGAGCTGCCGCTGAGCCACCGCAACATCAACAAGCCATCGGAGAGATCCGAGTCATCTCCGGAGGTTTCGCTGGCGGTTGCGAATCAAGCTCGGCTCGGAGAGCTCATGCCAGAAGAGCCCGGTCAGAAGACTTCCTCACAGTCCAGACTGTCAACAAAATGCCCCGCCTAGACGTGGAGATCACCTTTTCAGATGCCGACCTAGAAGAATGCCAACACCCCCATGACGACCCTTTGGTCATAAAAGCGATCATAGCAAACAAGACCATACATTGGGTGCTCGTCAATAACGGTAGCTCGGCAGATATCATCTTCTTAGCGGCCTTCGAGAAGCTCGGAATAGAGAAATCAAGATTGGAACCCGTGAAAAACCACCTCTTGGGATTCTCGGGAGAAAGGGTTTTGCCAGTCGGATCTATAACGCTTGTCCTCACCATAGGAGATCCACCCTGCCAAGTCACCACCACGACCCGCTTCCTAGTAGTGGACGCCCCGTCTGCCTACAATGTCTTGTTGGGGAGGCCATCCCTCAACTCCATTAAGGCGATGCCTTCTGCGTATCATTTGGTGATGAAATTCCCGACAGAGAATGGAGTCGGGGTGGTGAGGGGAGACCAACGCCTCGCCAGGGAATGCTACGTGGCATCAATGCGGCAGAAAGAGGTGGAGTCGGTCCAGCTGGAGGACTTGGATATGAGGGATGAGATGGAAGCCCGACCTACCCCCTCGGAACAGTTGGAGCCAGTACAGCTGGGTGAGGACCAGGAACGCGTAGTCTTTGTGGGCTCCACGCTGTTACCAGTCATCAAGGAGAAACTCATCTCCTTCCTAAAGGAAAACGCTGACGTCTTCGCCTGGAAGCAAGAAGACATGGAAGGGATAGACCCCGCCGTGATCGTACACCGTCTCAGTGTAGATCCTAACTGCAAGCCGGTAAGGCAAAAGAGGAGGAGCTTCGCGCCGGATAGACAGAAGGCAATCAACGAAGAAGTAGCCAAGCTATCGCGCGCCAAAGCCATCAGAGAGGTCGACTACCCGACCTAGCTAGCTAACGTCGTTCTGGTAAAGAAAGTAAACGGCAAGTGGCGACTCTGTATCGATTTTACCGACCTTAATCGAGCTTGCCCAAAGGACAGTTTCCCGCTGGCTCGGATCGACCTCATAGTCGACGCGACGGCCGGCCATGAGCTCCTGAGCTTCATGGATGCCTTCTCGGGATACAACCAAATCCGGATGGACCCAAACGACCAAGAAAAGACCTCGTTCGTTACAGAGCAGGGGATCTTTTGCTACCAAGTGATGCCGTTCGGACTGAAGAACGCGGGAGCCACCTACCAGAGGTTGGTTAACCGGATGTTCAGGGAGAAGCTAGGCTCGACCATGGAAGTGTATATAGATGATATGCTGGTGAAATCGCTCAAAGCCGAGACCCACATTCAGCACCTCAGGGAGTCATTCGAGATCATGAGGAGGTATCGAATGAAGCTAAACCCCGAAAAATGCACCTTCGGGGTGTCAGCTGGAAAGTTCTTGGGCTTTATAGTCAACAGCAGGGGCATTGAGGCAAACCCAGAGAAGGTCAGAGCAGTCCTCGAAATGAAGCCCCCCACCACCACAAGAGAAATCCAGCGCCTAACCGGGAGAATAGCGGCGCTCAACCGCTTTGTATCGCGCTCCAGCGATAAATGCCAGCCGTTCTTCAAGGTCCTTAAGGCAGCCTTTCAATGGGATGAAAAATGCGAAGAGGCTTTCCAAGCCCTAAAGATCTACCTGGCATCCACGCCCGTATTGGTAAGCCCACAAGAGGGAGAAGTGTTGACACTTTACCTTGCGGTATCAGATTTCTCAGTCAGCGCCGCGCTGGTTAGAGACAAAGACCGGATCCAGCTACCTGTCTATTTTTGCAGTAAAGCCCTCCGAGGCGCCGAGGAGAGGTACCCAAAGATGGAAAAACTAGTGCTGGCCCTGCTAGTCGCCGCTCGGAGGTTGAGACCATATTTTCAGGCGCACACCATCGAAGTCCCAACGGACCAACCAATGAGGCAGGTCTTGCACAAACCTGAAGCCTCAGGAAGATTGATAAAGTGGGCGATGGAGCTTAGCGAGTTTGATATCAAGTTCAAGCCCAGAACCGCCATCAAGGGACAAATCCTGGCAGATTTTCTTGCCGAGTTTACCTCTCCACCCGAGGAAAACGAGGAAAACCAAGACTGTGTCCCCGACGTTCCGACCTAGAAATTATGCGTAGATGGGGCTTCGAATGTGCAGGGAAGCGGAGCCGGACTCATCCTAACATCACCGGAAGGGTATGACCTAGAGTATGCCTTGAGGTTTGACTTTCAAGCATCCAACAACGAAGCCGAGTATATAGCGACTCGCAACTGGTAGTCAGACAAGTCGAAGAAGAATACGCCGCCCGGGACGAAAAGATGGCGCTATACCTAACAAAAGTGCAGAGACTACTGAGGAAATTCATCTCGGCCGAGCTAATCCAAATTCCCCGAGAAGCCAATCAGCGGGCTGACGCCCTAGCCAAACTGGCCACTATCGGCAGTCAAGACTTACCGGGGCGAACACCCATCGAAGTCCTAGCACGGCCCAGCATACAGCCTGACAACGAACCAGCCGCAGAAGCTCAGGCTATGCCAGTTGAAGAAGAGGCTTCATGGATGGACCCCATCATATCCTTCTTACAAGACGGGGTACTGCCAGATGACCCGAAGGGCGCCTCCAAACTCAGAGCCAGGGCGACGAGGTTCACACTGATCCAAGGTAACCTATACAAAAGAGGTTTTTCCTTTCCTTTGCTGAAATGTGTGACAGGAACGGAAGCAAACTACATCCTAAGGGAAATCCACGAAGGCATGTGCGGCAATCACATCGGTGCTAAGACATTAGCCAGCAAGGCCCTACGTCAAGGCTACTTCTGGCCAACCATGTCCAAAGACGCCAAAGAGATAGTGAAGAGATGCCAAGCTTGTCAGATCCACGGGAACTTGCCGCATTGCCCACCTGAACTCCTCACCCCGGTGGTCAGTCCTTGGCCCTTTCAACAGTGGGGGTTGGATATCTTAGGACCCCTACCAATAGGAGTCGGACAATGCAAATTCCTCGTGGTCGCAGTGGACTACTTCACCAAGTGGGCAGAAGCCGAACCCCTGGCAAAGATCACAGCGCAGAAGGTCAAGAACTTCGTTTGGAAGTCTATAATTTGCCGCTTCGGCGTCCCCAGAGCAGTGGTATCCGACAATGGGAAGCAGTTCGACAATTCGATGTTCACAAATTTCTGTAGCGGATTGGGAATCAAAAACTTCTTCTCAACACCAGCCCACCCGCAGTCTAATAGCCAAGCCGAGGTGACCATCCGGACTATCAAACTAGCACTCAAAACCAGGCTCGAGGCGTCCAAGTCCCAATGGGTAGACTACCTCCCCGCAGTGTTATGGGCATACCGAACAACTACTCGAACTGCGACTGGAGAAACGTCTTTCAGCCTAGCATACGGGACGGAGGCCATGGCTCCCGTTGAAGTAGGAGTGTCCTCCGCAAGAACCAAACTGTTCAATCCAACACAGAACGAAAGGTCCCTATTGGTCAACCTCGACCTCCTAAACGAAAAGAGGGACGAGGCCCTGCAACGAATCTTCTCCTACCAAAGGAGTACAGCAAGTTACTATAACAAGCGAGTAAGAAGGAGGGGATTTAAGCCAGGGGATCTAGTGTTGAAAAAATTGCTCCCAGCCAGGAAGGACCCGGCTCATGGCAAGTTGGGGCCAAACTGGGAAGGACCGTACGTGGTAAAAAGGATTGTCCGACCTGGAAACTACGAGCTGCAAACAGAGGAGGGCGGAGACCTACACCACTCATGGAACGCAGACCACTTGAAGCGTTATTACCAATAGAGTTTCTCACAAGAAGTGGAGCGTTATTGTAAAAAGATCGGATTTTATCAATGAGAGATACAAAAGTTTCCCAAAAAGTTCGCTCTACTAAGAGCTCGTAAGCTCAGGATTTTCCAACTTTCAAGTCTAAAAGCTTGTCAGCTCAGCATCAGCAAATTCTCCTCAGCTTGAGAGCTCGTAAGCTCAAAACCGGCCAAAGACTTTGCTGCTTGAAAGACAACAAATTCAGCAGCTCGACGACTCAGAACAAACAAGTTTCACAGTTCAACAGGTAAACGCATTCCCAGCAAAAAAAAATAAAAAATAAAAAAAAATAATAATAATAACTGGGAGATAAAAGCCAGAAATTTCATTTCATCGCGGGGCAAAGCCAACAGTTCAAAAAGAGCCACAGCCAACAAGTACATAGAAGTTGCAAAAGAAAACAGGGCCTCTAGTTCTGCCCTCCCTCCCCTACCAGGACCTCCTCCCTTTTCCCCTCCGTCGGAACTTCTTTCTCCACTTTCTCCATCCCAGCAGCATCCGCCTTGAGCCTGGCATTCTCCTCCTTCAAAACATCTCTCTCTCTCTCCACCTCTGCCAACTTCCTCTTCAGGACCTCCACCTCGGGATCTTCCAAGTCAACTCCCTCTCGCTCATTAGCAAAAGAGGGCGTGCGCTGAATCTTGGTTGAACTTCCCCCTATCCCATAACGGACAAGGTTCTAAGGGGTAACGAGAGCAGAGTAAGGATGAGGGGAAGCCCTCTCTACCATCCTGACATGGAACGCCTCCAATGGAGTCAGAGCGGGAATACCTGCACAATACAACAACAGCACAAACAAGTTCAGTCAGTTAGCTGCCATCAAAGGATCAGATAACCTTGAAAATGATGAAGTATTACCTCTCTCCCGAAAGCTCGTCCAGGAGCGAGGAACCCAAACATGCTGGTCCTCCCCCACAGCGGACTCCCAGGAGTCCCCAGATACAAAAAAGAAGCGTTGGGTCCACCCCTCGGGGGAAGAGGGAATATCGACAATCAGTGGAGGATGGAAATACCATTTAAAGGAGAGAGAGCTGAAGAACGGTGAAAAGTCGAAAGAGAGGTCAAGAAAATGGAAAAATTCTGAAACAGAAGGAAAAGTCTCAAAACCTTGCATACGCCAGAAAATGAAGAAGCCCACCATGGTGGCCCACCCCTCGGGGGAAAGACGAGAGGGGCATAGGCCATGATGAGAAAGAATCCGGACGAAATCTGGATGAAGGGGAAGTCGAAAGCCATACTCAAATGCGCCCTCGAAAAAAGACACCTCGCCTGGGATAGACATACTGCAAGGTTCGTCAGGAACGGGAGCCCTCACCCTCAGATCCGCCGGAAGGTCATATCGACTCTTCATTGCAGCAGCATCCGCAGCCGTCATCTGGGAGGGAAAGAGAAAGATGGAGCACCAATCGCCCTTGAGTGACTCTCGGGCTTGATGCTTGAAGAGTGGAGAAGAATCCATCGCCACAAGGTTCAAGTAGGAGACGAAGAGTTAAAGAAGAGAGGCTTTCTGAAAAGCGATGAGGCAAACGGGTATAAATAGTACCCAAAGGTGACTGTTGGAGTCTCGCAATCAAGATAGCATTGAATGATGGCCCAATTTACGAAGAAGTTGGTAAGCCACCCTGAAGCTTGCTTAAATCTACATCATATATTGTAAAATAAATAAATAAATAAATAAATAAAATATATATATATATATAGGAGGCACATGCGGCAAATCCAAAGTAAGGAAGCCCAGATCTCGAGCAATGATACTACTCCAAACAGGCCAAGGCCTCCTCGGAGTAGGGGGGCAAGGGAGTATATAGCAAAAGAAGCAACCAACCAGCAAATACATCACCACAGAGTAAAAGAAGGGAAAGTTCCATTACAAAAAACGTATGTTTACACAAGAAAAGAGCAGCAAGAAAGGAAATCAGCTATGAAAACCCGGGCACTCAAGCCTGATCTGCAGGAGGAGTAGCGTCGGGAGCAGGAGTAACGTCAGGAACACCACTGCTTGAAGAAGCATCAAACCTTGGCTGAAATTGCTCAAGGTCTAAGTCAGGAAATCTCTCCATCACCTGATCAGCAAAATTAAAGAACCCATCAACAAAGGCCCTAGCTGCCTCCAGCCTCGCCTTCTCAAGATCTTTTCGTTGATCCTCTACGAGCTGACGTTCAGCAGCTAAAGACCTATTCAGCTCAGAAACAGCAGTCCGGGACTCTTTCAGCTGATCTTCCAGAAGGGTGCGGGTAACAGCAGCATTTAGCAAGTCCTCTTTCTCAGCCTCCCGCTCTTCCTTCAAACGAGCCAACTCGTCCCTTAGAGAAACCTCAGCCGAGGTACTGGCAATCAGCTGCCTAAAGGTCTGAGCCCGCTGTTCAAGAACCTGCTCCAACTCCCTCTCAGTGGCCAGGCCCCAGTTCAACAGCTCGGTGCCGTGCTGACGAGCATCAAGGACCTCGGCACCCCTTCTTTGGACATCATTCCTTAGCATAAAAATCTCCCTCCCGAGAGCGCAAACATGTGTCGCCGACTGGAGACATAAGGGACATTATAAGGCACCAAGGAGTTTGAAACAAAGGAAAAGCACCAAGGTATACCTCAAGTAGGGCATGAAGAGCATCACGGCTTCGGACTTGAAAAGGAAGATCTACAGAGCGACGCAGGTCAGCTCGAGGAATCAACTCCATCAGAGCACGACTGCTCAGGCTCACGTCCCGAAGTAGACCGACCTCAGAGCCAGCAATGGAGGTCTGGGGGGCAAGAGTTGAGCTTGGACCGGCTGCAGCAATTACAGAAGTGCCTCGCCGAACAGGCCCTCCCACGGGGTCAAGCATCACAGTACCCGCAGTAGCCTCGCTTGTGACCAACTCTGATGTCGACCTCGAGGCCTCGGGTGCGGAAACAGGAACATCGGATACAGAAGTGAGGACCTCGGCCGCAGCAACAGGAGCCTCAGCAGCAGGAACGGGGACCTCGCTGGAAGAACTGCCCTGTTCCAACCTCGTCCTCTTTGTAGGGGGTCCTACAGCCCTATCCCGCCTTCTTTCGTCCACGCGCTCCATGATCATGTGGCGCTGAGTCACCAGGTAGGAAGGAACTACGCAGACGAGATCAAAAGCTTAGCAAGGGTTCGAGTAAAGGTATAGAAAAATAAGAAACATTGATTACGCACGATCACCTGACGCCGAGGGAACCCCGGGAAGCATCAGTTCAATATAGGAAAAAGGGAGGCGAGCACGTGCTTGGTCGACCCGAGCCAGCTCGGAAGCACCAAGGGGAGGGAGCTCTCCTGCATTAGGAACTGGTAACGCCGTTAGAAGGCGAGCACAAGCATCAACAAGCACAAAGACAAGAGCTTACCTATGTTTCTGCGGCGCCCCCAGGCGGTAGGAACTCTGACAGACCCCGGAAATTGGGAACCGAACTCCCAACCATCTCCGGAGATGAAGAAATATCTCCTTATCCACCCGTCAGGAGTCGGTGGGAGATCCCGGATGGGAATCTCTCCCCCTCGCCTAGGGACGAAGTGGTAGAACTCGGACACCTCCTCGGGGCGAAAAAAGTGAAGAAACTCCCTTAAATTAGCCCTGGCCTGAGGGAACATCCTTCCCCACGCCGCAGTGAAGGTCAGCAACACCGCCCAGCCAGATGGGAGGAGCATGGCGGGGCAGAAGCTGAAGAAATGAAGAACATCTCGTATCAAGCTAGGTAGGAGAAATCGAAGCCCTAATAAGAAGGGGGCCTCGAAGAAGCAAGCTTCACCAGTAACCGGGCTATGGAACCTACGCAAGCCTGCAGGGCGCACAACAACACCAGGGGGAAAGTCGAAGCGCCTAGCAAGGACCTGAGCTTCGTCCTCATAGATTTCGCTAGCCTCGACGTTGCCGAAAACTCGCTCCATAACGTCAAATGGAGAGGGAGTAGCCATGAATACAAGAATGGAAGAGGGTTTTCTTAAGAGCAACAGGTAAAGAAACGTATGTCGCAACAGAAAATAGAGGATTTCTTCTACGCTCGGTAAAGAACAATCATTCCCCGGAGGTCTATTTATAGGCGCTACAGGACAGGCCTTGTCACTGTCGCCGGAAGCAGTTAATGCACGTCCCTCGCCATTAATGAAGGGGACACGTGGCGTCGTGGGGGTCTCCTGGACACCACGATCGAGAGATCACTAAACCCTCTGACGGCGCACGTTCTCGAACGAACGAAACCGTCGGACCTCCACTACAAGTAAAGAAACTGGAAATGACCAAAATAGCCCTAGGAAGCTCAAGCGACCCAAGGGGGAAGCATGAAGGTCAGCCTAAATCAAATAAGCTCGGCTACCAGTGAAAAAGCGGGAGTCAGCGCCTAAGAAAGGAGCGATGCAACCACAAATCAAAGAAGTCTATAGTAAGACATCACGCGACAAATCATAAAAAGGGAAAAACCAGGAGTTCTCATTTCAGCATTTAAAGAAGTTACAATCAAGCATTACACAAAGAAACAACTTGAAGAATCACAAGGAAGTTGGAAACAGCAGGAAGGCCCCACATCAACCTTAAGAAGCGATCTCTTCATCGCCTGCTCCCTCACTAAAAGCCCCTGCCAGCATACATGGCCCCTCCGCCGCTGCCACAACGGAACCAGGCGCCTTCTCGGCATCAGGAGCCACACCCTCGTTGAGGTCAGGGGTCTCGGCCTCCTCAGCCACCACCGACGCCTTCTTGAAATCCAGCATTGGCACAAAAGTATCCAAGTCAAGGTCAGGGCAAGCCTCCTCGAGTTGATCCTTAAGATTTAGAAAACCCTTCACAAAACCAGAGGCGCATTCTCTTTCGAGCTCCGAAACACGAGACCGCAAAGATGACAGCTCGGAATCTCTGGCCCTGAGCTCTGAATCCTTGGCTACCAGGTCGGCCTCCGTGGTCTTGAGCTTGTTATCTTTTGAATCCATGAGCTTGGAAAAGTCCTGAAGGCGGGCATCCATCTCATCGTTGATCCTCTTCAGTTCAATGGACTCCGAGGACAGAATCTTCACCTTCTCCTCGGCAGCCTCCTTGCTCACTAACAGGGCGGCGATGGACTCCTTTGCCCTCAAAAGCTCCTCATTGTAGTGAAAGCCTAGCATCTTCACACAAGCGAGTGACTGAGAGGAAAATAGGGTCAGACGTAAGAGAAAGACCCGTGAACACCTCGGGAAAAAAGAATATCAGAGATCGAGGAAACTAAGGCTAAGAAAATACCTCCGCCATGCCCCGGATAGCGCGGTTCACCTTCCTATCAAAGGGGACTCGCATGGCCTCCCTAGGATCAGATGTGGAGATCAGCTCAAACAAGACGGAAACAGTGACCTCAGGGTCACGAAGGAAGCCGTCCCCTTGCTCCTTGGATGAAGAGGGAGCAGCACCCACTTTCTTGCCTCCCTGATGGGCAGAACGAGGAGGAGCTGCCGGCGCTTCTTGCTTCGAAGCTCCACCAGTTAAAGATTCACCCAGAGGCCCCTCAACGGAGAGCGGGGGGGGAGCCACATCCCCGGGGGGAGGAGGGTCTACCTTCTCCTGCGTAAGAGGAACAGGTAGGATCTCAGACACCGATGCATCTTGGGGCAATCGTTGTGGGCCCTTCACCAGTTTCCTCTTCTTCCTCGACCTATCGGTATCCGAGAACATCGCCATTATCAAGTCCTGGTTCATAGGGTCAGGATCAGAGGGCGACTCCGGGGTAGGAGCTTATTCGACAGAAGGCCCGAGCTCGTAGAGGGCTAGGTTCTCGTCGGTCACCAGGTCGTAGAATGATTGCAACCCCAAGGCCTCGGCCCTAGCAACTCTAGTCGTTTCCTCGACTCCTAGGACAGGGCGGTAATCTGCAAATCAGAAGTTAAGTCAGTAAAGGAAGAACAGCGAAAGAAAAAGATGCAGTCGAATTGAAGGGCCTTACTTATGTTCCTTAGAGCTCCCCAAAACCTGGGAATGAGAGGAACGCCCCCTGGTTTCCCGGAAAACTCCCAAGAATCACCTCTAACAAAGAAAAACTTGGGTTTCCACCCTTTGTTGGAAGAAGGAAGCCCGACGATCAAATTCCTTGCTTTGACCCTTTTCGAAAAATAAAGGAAACCCGCGGAAGGGGAGGACTTAAGTTGAAAAAGAGAGGCAAATTCATTATTGGAGGGCTGAGAGTCATTTCCGTTCTTCAACCAGTGGACAAGGAATCCGATCAAAAGACCCCAGCCGTTTGGAGAGAGCCGGGCAGGATATGTGTTGTAAAAAGCAAGAACGACCCGAATGAAAGAATGAACGGGGAACCGCAAGCCAGCACGGAAAGCGGACTCGTAAAAACAGACCAGGCCAGGGATAGAAGAATTACACCTCTCGTGTAACTCCGGAGAGTGTAAGAGAACGGAGTCAGGAAAACGATACTCCCGCCTCAGTTCATCTAAGTCCTCGTCACTGAGACAACTGGGAGTCGTGGCCGCACAGCAAGCGAGGTCGGCTTGATCCCGACGAACTCTTTTCCTAGGAGTTGGGGGAAGAGCCGGTTTGGATCTCTTAGTCTTTGTCGCAACAAAAGAAGCAGGTGGAAGGGACGAAAGAGGACGAGCTTCTTCTATAAGGGCGGACCCAGAGGCAGAAGCTCCAAGAGTGGACCCAGACACGGCCCTATCAACGGAACTATCGCTCTGGGAGCCTGAGGTACTTGCCTCGACTTCTTCGCCTACTTGATCCTCGGACTCCGATTCAGAAGAGGAAACGACCCACTTCCCCATCAAAGGTCCAGGCCGTAAGCCGGAGTGGAGGGAAGGCAAATGTAAAGCACAGTCCGTCAAAAATGGAGGTCTCAGACACCAACCACGAAGGAAAGACACCCTAAGCGAAGTGGGATGGTCCACGAAACACGTGAGAGGGGAGAGGTCGTCGAAATGATTCCTAAAGTAACTAAACCTCCATATCAAGAAGCGAAACCCAAAACCCCACCAGGGAGGGTTGAAGGGATCCAGATCGAGCAAGAATGAAGAGAAGAGAAAAGACGTACCTAGTTAAGGCGCTAGATGCAGAAAATAACCGGGGACGCAGAAACCCTAAAAGTCGCCTGAGAGTCTGAAACAAAGCGCCCCGAGAGCCAAGGGAGGAGAGGGTAACGCAAGGAGATTCAAAAAATGCGAAAACAACACAGGCGAAGGGACTTCCCCCACTTTATACAAAGCATTCAATGCCCTGATAGGCGAGGCGACAGGACGCGCCTCAGAAACTGTACCGTTGAGATTGCCCGATGGTGACACGTGTAAAAACCATCCCATCACAGCCGGCACATACCAGAACAGCCCAAACCAGCGCAAAGCCGCCTGACCACGCTTTCCGCCACATATGAAGACCATGAAGAATTCGGAAAAGACACTTCCTATCCCCTGGTCAAAGAAGACGTCATTCTCGTGACCAGGGGCTGGGGGGCAACTGATGAGGATAGGTTTTTGGGCCTGGGCTGCCATTACAACCTAGCCCAAAGACCTCCAGACTGGATGAGGACTCCAAAGCCCAAAAAAGGGAATGGTCCCAACCGGCCCAAATTCGATTCTCAGCCCACGACCCAGGTTAAAGCCTGTTGCACCACGCGCGCCCAGAACAAGGAAAACCGGCTCTGATTTCTCAGAGTTACTCCCTGCAAAAACAGAGAGAGATGGTGCCGAATGGACTCAGGTGGTCGTGGGAACAGTACCATCGGCGGTCAGAGCAGCTTGCAGAGAAAGGACGAACGGTCCCCACAAGATCAAGAAAAGGGAGAACAAGGGCAAAAAACCCTAGGAATGGACACCATATAAATAGAACAAAAAAACAGGAAAGGGAATAAAAAAAGCCTTCTTCCTCGTCTCCTACCTGGTTCTTTGCCGAGAACCCTAGAATAGTCACAACAGAGAGCGTCGTTCACGGCCCTGCGCCTATAATTTCCTTGTAATCAGTTGAAATCAATATACACAATCAAGGAGCAAGAGCCTCCATTACAGTGGACGTAACCCAAGTCCTCCGGCTAGGGTGAACCACTTACATCAGCTGTCTATCATTGCCTAACTTCAATTTCCTTAAAATCCATTCCATAAAGCCCAAAAACGCTAGATTGGCTTGGGCCTGGGTGATTGTTTCCGAGGCATCATCAACTACAAATGCAATTCTATTAAGAAACAACTTAGAAGTACTTCAAGGCACTTTTGGTTATTAATTTTCTAACTTTTGTTTCAAAGAAATCTTTATAATTTTTATCTTTGGCAGTGAAATTTTATCGTTGCACTTCACCTAAAGCACACAAGATTTGTGGGTGTTTTGTATTTTGTTATTTCGTTTTGCTATTAATCTGTGGACCTCATGCATTATATTACTATCATCTCCAATAGGAGTTAAAGTATACAAAAACTTCAAAAATTTAGCTATTTTATATTAAAATTTCACTCCAATAGAACATCTTTAGAGCATCTAAAATGGCATTGTGCTACAGTGACACTATATTTAGAGTGTCACTGTAGTGACATGTAAAAGTACTTTATAATATTTGTTCTCTCTTTCTTTTCTTTCCTCCATTCTCTCTCTCTCTCTCTCACTACTCCCAAAAAGAATAATACAAACAAATGAGAAATAATATTTAAAGGTAGTTAAAAATATAAAAAAATCAGTTGTTGGAATGTGTATTGAAAACATAAGTTGCTAAAATAAAAAATATTACTTTTTGAGTAGCTAAATTAACTTTGTTGTTGGAGATACTCTATAATATATACATGAGTGAGTGTATGTGTGTGTGTGTGGCATAGGCATCTACGATGGAATCGGACCATGACCAGCCATCCCATCGTTGGTAGCTAGTAAACTGCTCACTTGCATGCGCACCTAAATTGACTAAGTTGGTTGATTTTCCAATGAAGAAGGAAAAAAACATGGAGAAGAAAACTAGAGCTAACTTATGACTGATTAATTAAGGTGGAATTAATAATGTAAGTGAGATAAGACCTTATCCAAACCAATGATTCGCCAGACACAAGTAGAAATAGAAGGAAAGTGACAAACCCCTCCTCATTTGTCATCCGCCAACCGTATCAAACACCATGATCTAACATGGGTTTCGAGTTCTTCTGTTATGCCATCAACCATTGTCGGATCAACTGTTTCATTGGACTCTTCCTTTGGTACAAAAGTATTGTACCAGACCAGCTTTGTTTCTTCACCACATAAAAAAAAAAAATCCCCCATAATGGTTTTATGTGCCAGACTTGTTTTGAAGAGATGGGCCAGCATGCTTGATTGTATTATGAACTTTAGTGATAGGTCATGGGTCTACCCACCCAATTTTAAACCCTAGTGATTTTTTATTTTTTTTTTTGTCTCCGAATCAAGAATTTGAGATTTTTGGGGCTACAGTAATTACATATTCGAGTTACGAAAATAATCTATCAACATATATATAAGAATTATATTTGACTTCACCTAAACCCGACTCAACACACATGAAGTGCGTGTCATGCATTTTTTAGTGGTAGCCACAGCTTTGCCAACTCAAATTTGTCTGTCAACCTTATGCAGTTGGTCTTTGAATCCAATGATGGCTATATTGCAGATCGATTTAGTTTTCAACAAGTTAGTCATTTTTTTTTTTTTTTTTGGTCAGATCATCCGGTGTTCGGAAGTCATATTGGGCTCCGACTAATCCGGATTCGAGCCGGGTAAGACCGCAAGGGCGGCAAAGCTCTCCCTACCGAACGCAGCTGCGTTCCCAAGTCTCGAACCGAAGACCTTAGTTAAGCTAAAATAGTCCCTCATCAACTGATCTACGCACTCGGTAGTTAACAAGTTAGTCATTCGTCTGGGGAGTGGGTAGTTCATAGTTGCCACTCTTAAACATCCTTCTGGTTACTGACCCCACTGTGGTAGTCTTGCTGGGGTAGGACCAGGGAATGATGCTTATAGCAGTCATGCATGTTCTTTATGTTTGTGCAGTCCGTGAACCATTATTGTTGTCCTTCCTCTCTCTGTCTCAAAGCCATAACCGAGACCTTCAAAAACATTTTTCTAATTACAGATTCATATTTCAATAGAAGTCAACACCCCAAAATTTCTTATATGTATATTATATCGAAATATACATACTAGTATACAAAATATATACACAGTAATATGTAATCACACACTAATACACGAATAAACTACTTCCAAGGTTATAAAATTTAGTTTTTCGGATCGATCTGAATCCAACTCCAATATAAAAACTCAAGATAGTAGAGGAAAATTCAATGCTAGAAGTTCAATCATTTATAGGCACAAGGAACTGACAGTTTGACATATGAATGCTCCATCCAACAAACACAAAACAAGTGAATGAGTTCAATGTAAGGAGCCTCTATTAGGACAATCATACAGCTGGTCATTGTTTTGGCCAATTTGTAGGTATATATATAATCATATAATCTCATACACGCACCTTGAACAAAAGTATCATTGATATGATTGATATCCAAATTAATAAATACTTTGTCATGACCAAAACAATTAATTACACCACTATGATCACTAACAATATTTAGTTGGGTATTTAGCAAACGTCACCCCCCACATTCACACAATTTACCATTTTAATAGTAAGAGCCTTTGGAAAGCTTTTGTTGGCAAATGTCCTTTTGCCTCCTTTCCTCCTGGCCAAAGTGATGATGGATATATAGTGGAACTCTCTCTCTCTCTCTCTCTCTCTCTCTCTCTCTCAAACTGTAATTCAACATGTTTTAACAAGTTGGCCAATGTTGATTCTTCTAGGAAGTTTTTATTTAATATGTGATCAATCATTGTCAAAGGCAAATGGATTTTTCTCATGTTTTTATCTTTAGAGATTTTGTCCCGACACTTTATCGGATGTCTCTTCACTCATATTTGTTTATTTTCTTACCTTTTTCTACCGTAAATGTATGATTTTCTTTGTTATAGTCGATTATTTATTATAATAATGATGTACCTTGTGAATAAAAGACAAAATGCCATGAATTGAGTAGCATAATCGTCTCGGACTTTAATTCTCATTTACTACATGTGAAGAGGGGAGGCAGTAAATACAAAGGTGATAGCCACATTTACCCCCCCCCCCCCCCCAAAAAAAAAAAAAAGGCCACCCAGGCACATACCAACCAAAAATGAAAGCGAAAGGAAGTACTTGCAGCCGAAAAAGACCAAATATATATCTTGCTAACCTAATCTTGATTGTGTCCTGTTGTGACCTTTTTTCCTATTGCTATTTTGGCATCACATTGGTGGCCGGCAGAGGTCAAGTATAAAGAAGGTCGTCAACGGGTATTTCTCCGCAGATGCATGAACATAGACACGTACACTTTTTGACTGGTGTTCTATTCACCACATATATATTATGTATCATGCTCACTGGCCCAGATAGGCACTCTAGGTTTTGTATTGTTTTTTAAGTAATGATTAGATTAGCCTGAGTGCTGTCCATAATCTATTGATTACAGAGCTAACTCATCAGAAGAATTAAGTGGCTTTTCTATGCAAATATCCAATGCAGTCTTTACATGTATGTGTCTTTGGATGAGTTTGATAAAATCTTGTATAGGGTGCTGGATAAGACTATTTTCTAATATCTCGAAAAATAAGAGATAAATTACTTATATCTTGAAAAGATTAATTCTCAACTTTGATGACACGATGTGCTATTCGGATGGATAATCACTAATTTAAGCTACAAATCAAAATATATAACACCTACTATTGGTAGCGACTTTCAGTAGAAAATAAAAGTTTCTCCCTCTTTTAGTGGTCATAGCTTTGAATCTGCTTGCGGTAGTAGTTCATATGAACTAGATAGTGTTGGAGGAGCTGAATGTCTAACTTGCCCTCGGTAGTGCTATGGTGACAGACTCAACCATCCTAGGTCAGTAGTTATGACTTAAACCGAACATTCTACAGCAAATGAAAACCTCAAGGTAACATCCCAAGGAATTGCTACGTTTGGTTGCCCCTAACCACCATTTCGCACAACAAATATATATAAATAGTACAGTGGAAATTAGATTGAAGATGTTGTGTGTGTGTCTATATATATATGCAAGTTGAGTATGATTCGGCCAGTGAACAACTGAGGTTTGAAATACCAACTTAGCTTCCTGCCAATAGCAATTAATTCATATAGGGTGTGAATTTTTGTCGTGTCGTATCGTGTCATGTCATGTCATTTTAGTGCGTACATAAAATATTTTTTTTTATTATTTACAATACCAATTTGTCGTGTTATTTATGTCTATCCTTAATCTAACTCAGTTATTATTTGTATTGAGGTTGGCCCGATTAATTAGGTCTGTTAATAAATTAGATTTAGATTGATTTATATTTATATCCAATTCAAAATCTCCAATTCGAATTTCATTTGAATACTCGATTGATTTTATTTTATGGTCTATATTACAATTTATTTGAAACCAAAAAATTGACCTAATTATTCAATCTGAACTAAATAATTCAATAGATTTAATTTTTAATAAATTAGATATGAATTTTAACTCAATTCATCAAATAATCACTCTATCACTCTGGTAAGAGTCGTCTTTACAAGACGAACAACCTGAGTATCGGGGTTCGAAGCTCACCTTCTCTATACTCATCCCTAACCCAACATATTGACCAAAAAAAAAGAATGAGTTGTAGCATCTGGACATAAATTTCTACAAGGTCATGCAACATTTGATACAAGTAATTCGATGATTGGGGTAATTACATGGTTGAAAATAGCAATAAAACACATGAGGCCCACACACACATTATTGTTGAGTGAAGAAAAACGATGTACATACTGTAATAGAGCTTTTGTATCTCTGTTTGTTAATTAATTGGATTAATTGTATTGGAGGTCTTCAAAGTATGGGGTTTGTCTCATTTTGGTCCTCAATATTTCAATTACAATATTTTGGTCCTTGAAGGTTTTTATATGGTTCCTCAACTAGACAGTGTCCAGATTACTAACGATTTTTTATCATAAACTTGTCATGTGATACTTAAATATGGACAAAAAAAAAATAATTTGGATAACTCTTGATCAAATTTCTACTCAAATTTTGGTTAAATAGTTACCTAAATTACACAGTTTTGATCATGAGCTATCCAAATTTTAGTCAAAAGCTACTCATATTACGCATTTTTTTTGTCAAGAGTTACCCAAGTTTTGTTTAAGAGTTATCAAAATTATTTATTATCCATATTTAGGTATAGCGTGACAAGTTTATGATAAAAAATCTTTAGCAATCTGGACGTTGTCTACTTGAGGGACCATATAAAAACATATTCAATATTTTAGAGATTAAAATGATGTAATTGAAATATTGATGACCAAAATGAGACAAATTTCATATTTTTGGAACCTCCATTGCAATTAACCCTAATTAATAAGACAAGTTCATGTATATAAATTTTTGGGCAAACTTCAGTTTACCCCCTTGTGGTTTGCCCTTAGAGCACATCACCCCCTTAACGTTTAAAAATAAACACTCAACCCCCTTATGGATTTGGACTAATCTGTTACCGTTATATTTTCTGTTAAAATTAACTGTGTGTATGTTACACGCGCCTAAATAACGGGTTGAATGGGAAGTCAAGTGCTTTCCTCCAAAATGAATGTGGGTAAAGGACTATAATACCCTTTTTCTCTATCTTCTCTTCCTCTCTCTCTAGGGGTTGCAGTCCCATTATGAAGAAAATATTCATGACACCCTTGCACACAAAACTGCTCCAGTTGTTTCCCCCTATGCACCATTTTCTTCATTTTTCTCTTTCATTTTCCTTTTTTATTCCTCACAGGTACAGAAAATCCTAAATTGCTACACTCTCTCTTTCTCTCGCACGCGAAATACACATATCGATTTCTCCTCAACGATCGAAGATTTTTCAGCGAGTTTTGATTTTTGGTCTTTTTGAATTTTAGTTTTAATATTATGATTTTTCCAATTTGATTTGACCTTTGATTTTTTGATTTTGATTTTGAAATTAATTTGAGTTTGATACAATTTTTTGAATTTATTTTGATTATTCTCTCTCTCCTTTTGGCTGGAGGTTGGTTGAATTTGTTTGTAATTGGATTGAATTTTTGGTGATGAATCAGATTAAATTTGTTGGGTCAATGAATTGGGTTGAGTTTGATGTTTTTTACTATGGATGAATTGAGTTGATGAAGTGAGTTGAAGGATTGGGTTGCACTGGTTGTTTTCCAATGAGAGTGGCGGTGAGCAGTGGGCTGGGGTGGTGCGCAGTGGGTGATGGTGGAAGAAGTAGTGTGATAGGGTAAGCTTGTTTTCATATTCAGTAACAATTTCCTAAAGTTTTTTTAGTGGCCGTGGTGTATAATGAGAGAAAATCAAAACTCTTGTTTAAGCTTGAAACTTGAATTTTTAGGTATTCAAAATTTCGAGTTTCGAAGGTGAAGGGAGGCCTAATCCACCATTTTTAGGGTCAAGGAATCCATTTTTGAAGTTAGAATCGAGAAAGAATGAGGTTTGGTGGGTGAAAATTTGAATTAAAAATTGTGACAATTTTTGAAAATGATGAACCCATCACTTTGGAGCTTGATTTCCACGTACCTTGTGCATGATCTGGACAAACTAAATATATGGTTGGAAAGAGGGTAGAAATAGGTTAAATATAGGCATTTAAATCACCCAAAAAGGTTGAGAAACGAGGGAGAAATTAAGGGTCAAAGTTGGCCCAAATGTTGAAAAAAATCTGGTATGTATATAACCTGTCAAAATGAGTTTGTGATCACCTTTGAGCTTAAATTTGTGGGTCATGGGGGCTATTTAAGGAAACAAGTTTGTGGGGTTTAAAACTAGGTTAAGAGTGGAGGATATTGGCACTGGTTTGAGGAAGTTTGGTGCTTTGTGGAGAGAGAAAAAAGATTGTAAAGTTTGGTGGTTGGTTGATTTTTCAGAAAATTATGCAACAACTGAGAGGGAGGAAGAAGATGATGAATAGTTGAGGGTATTAAAGTCATTTTATCACTTCTGTTTACGGTGTTAATTGTGCATATCGGTCCAAAAGTATAAGGGGATAATGTTCTGATTTCCAAATCATAAGGGGGTCATGTGCAAAACACCCAAACCACAAGGGGGTAAACTGGATTTTGCCCTAAATTTTTTTTATTTTATTACTTTTTAATAATAATTTAAAATTATTTAATTTAAAATTAATGACTGAGCCTTGATAGAATTATCCTATCCGGAGAAAAAAGATGGGTGACAATTTTGAAAAAAATAAAAATAAATAATCCCAGACTAAGGCTGATATGCAACGTTTTTAACATGATTTGGGCACAACCGTGTGACCGTCCATCAACTTGTGTACCACGTTGAAAATGATATGAGCTTTATTGGATGGTCAAACCACTCGGGCTCAATTGATCAAAAAACAAACCACTCGGGCTCA
The DNA here is from genome assembly GCA_951799425.1 of Ilex aquifolium. Taxonomy (NCBI): domain Eukaryota; kingdom Viridiplantae; phylum Streptophyta; class Magnoliopsida; order Aquifoliales; family Aquifoliaceae; genus Ilex; species Ilex aquifolium. The sequence continues at coordinate 30,257,843 of OX637405.1, forward strand.
ATGGCTCTTTCCTGGTAACTAACTAACTATGAACCATCTATGCTGTTGCTGTGTATGTGTACTTGCTCAAAGGGGTTGATGTGAACTTGAATAAAAGTGTAATTATATTTTATCTCAATGATAATTAATTAATTAATTATATATATACTAGTTATTGTCTGTGCCTGAAGGCACAGAGTAATAAAAAATGATAAACAATAAACATATTTGTATTCATATCCAAAATCAAATCACAAACATAAAAGAGAGATAAATAAATTTAAATATCGATTATAGTGGAGTGAGAGGTGGTGGTGGTAGGAGACGGTGATGGTTGTGGTGGGTGGCAATGACCGTGGTGGCGATGATGGCGGCGGCGGCGGTGGTGGCGGCGATGGTGGTGGTGGGGGTGGGGGTGGTGGTGGTAGAGGTAATGGTGAGGCAGTTTCAAACACTATTATTTTTTTTAAAGTACTTATGATAAATAATTTCTAGAAATACTTTTAAAAAATCACTCCAAACACACCCTTAGGGGCCTATTTTTCCTATTAAATTTAAGGTGTTAATATTAGCCGTTAGATTTACTTTAAAGTAAAATTTAAAGCGATCTCAACCGCGAATAGCAAAAGTCATTTTGTTTATCTTTTGAGATTTGAATTGTAAGCTACTTTATTATATAGATATATCCGCTGGTTTTTGTTATTATATAGTAGTGGCCTCCAAATTTTAGCATTAATTTAGAGATCGGAACTTCAATCAACAATAATCACATGACTAAAATAGAAAATACGTAAATTCAATCACGCATCTTGTCATGAGACCTAAATTCAATGTTACACGTCTAATAGTGGCCTCAAAATACCCTTAATTTTTGCATAAACTTAAGAATCAAATTTTAATCATAAAAAAATAGAACTTAAGAATCATTTGATTACGCAAATTCTGAGACCCTTTTTAGATAAGGAGATGGTTGAATAGTTGTGGTTCTTTCTCGTATCCTTTTGTGAGTCCAAAATTCTACCTCTAAATTTTGTTCCAAATTCAAGGTATCGTGACTCATGCTAGCTAGTAGCTAGAAAGACCTTATGATTCAACCACTACTAACTAGGTTTGCTACATTTGTTTCGTTACATGCATCTACAATATATTCTTGACTAGGTTAGCTTTAAATATAGCACTTTAGACAACGAATCAATACATATAGGAAAGAATAATGTTATTTGGACTTAATTTATAAATCTAATTCAATGTATTAATTGGATCAAAAATAGATTATATCTAACATTAAAATTCACAATTAATCCAACACTTGTATTGAATTAGGTGTCTGATTAGGTTTCTAAATTAGGTCTTTATAGCATTGCTCATACACCAAGAGGAGAGAGAGAGAGAAAGAGAAGGGGGGGGGGGGGGGCCACCCCCCACATACCACCTCTATATATACCCCCCAAGTCCCAACATCACTCTTCACCCCAACTCACTCTCAAACACACCAAACAAAAGCGATCAAAACACAAATTGCCCATACATTTACGTACTCAAAAATGCCTTCATCTTCTGTTGTTATCATCTCCAAATGCACTGTCCATCCAGAACACAAATCAACCATCAAGTCTCTCAAGCTCTCAGTCTCTGATCTTCCCATGCTCTCATGCCAGTACATCCAAAAGGGTGTCTTGCTCTCCCAACCACCACTCCACTCCGATGCTCTTATCTCTCTCCTCAAACTCTCTCTCTCCAAAACCCTCTCCCACTTCCCCGCCCTCGCCGGCCGCCTCTACACTGACCCTGATGGCCATGTCCACATCCTCAGCAACGACTCCGGCGCCGACTTCATTCACGCCAAAGCCAAAACCCTCATCATCAACAACCTCATAAACCCTAATATCGACGTCCCAGCCTTCTTCAAACAGTTCTTCGTATTCGACAACACTCTCAGCTACGCCGGCCACTACAAACCACTTGTCGCCGTGCAAGTCACCGAGCTAAACGACGGCGTATTCATCGGCTGCACTATCAACCACGCTGTGGTTGATGGAACCTCGTTATGGAATTTCTTTAACACCTTTGCTGAAGTCACCAAAGGGGCGAAAAAGATATCAAAGTCGCCGGATTTTAACCGTGACACAGTGTTTAACTCTCCGGCTGTTCTTCGATTTCCCACCGGTGGACCATCCGTTACTTTTTCCGGCGACGAACCATCGCGTGAAAGAGTCTTCCATTTCAGCAGAGAAGCGATTTTGAAGCTAAAACTCAGAGCCAATAACGGTTTGAAACATTCGGAGATTGCCGGGAAGATGTGTAATGACGGTTGGAAAGTAGTTAACGGAGACAACGGTAAAACTAACGGCAAAATAACTTCCGTTAATGGAGATAACGGTAAAACTAACGGGAAGATAACGTCCGTCTTGGAGGAGTTAATCAAAAACGGTGTCGTAAATCCAACGGCTGTGGTATCATCATTCCAATCGCTGTCTGCTCAACTGTGGAGATCAGTGACACGTGCGAGGAAGCTGGATGGGAACAGAACGACGACGTTTAGGATGGCTGTGAATTGCAGACACCGGCTCAAGCCACAGCTCGAGCCACTGTACTTCGGTAATGCGATTCAGAGCATCCCGACCGTTGCTTCAGTTGGCGAGCTCTTGTCTCGAGATCTGTGCTACGGTGCGGATCTGCTGCACCAGAACGTAGTGGAGCATGATGATGCTACGGTGCGCCGGGGTGTGAAGGATTGGGAGAGTAACCCTAGGTTATTTCCATTAGGAAACTTCGATGGTTCTATGATCACCATGGGGAGCTCCCCCAGGTTTCCAATGTATGATAATGATTTTGGGTGGGGCCGACCTATGGCGGTTCGGAGTGGTAGGGCCAACAAGTTTGATGGTAAGATCTCAGCCTTTCCTGGTCGTGATGAAAATGGGAGTGTTGATTTGGAAGTTGTTCTAGCTCCCGAAACTATGGCAGGGCTTGAGCTCGATATGGAGTTCATGCAGTATATTTCTTAAATATTTAGATTATTTGAATATGAACTTGAATTTTATCTCAATTATAATTTAAAAGATCGGAATTCATATTTGAATGATGATATCAAGACCTTAGGCCAGTCAAGTTGGGTCATAAATTGTGATATTGATTTGTAAGGGATGACGAGGACTATTGCAATGACATTTTGTCCACTAGGGGCATGTACTTTTCTAGCCATTGAATGTAATGGAACAACCTTTCATTTTGTCCACGTGATCAAATGGCAAGTGGAAGTTAGAGTTGTGTTCAAACTTTCCAATCCTTGGATGCACATCACAAGCCCATAGACTTTTGAGTAGACTGGATTGGTATTTCTTCAGGTTTTTTTGTGGTATTTTTTTAGGGGTATTTGAGTCAATTTATACATATTTCGATTAATCTCTTTTTGAGTCCAGTCAAAGACAGATCATTCATGTCGAAATTAGGATATTCATGAGGGATTGGCCTTGATGATACACAAAATAGTCTCATGCAAGATCAACAGTCGAGTGTGTGATAAGGTGTAATTAATGGACAATAAATAAAGTAATCAATGACAATAATGTGAATATTGAGTCAACACACAGATATATAGTGGTTTGGTCCGGGTGACCTACTCCACTCTGGAAAACGACAATAGTGGTCGGGGGATCTTTATTGATGAAGTAACGTAAACGAGAGAGAGCAACAGTTAGCTCCGGGAGAGATACAATAGTTAGGAGAGAGAGAAGTTATGTGTGTGTAGAGAGAGGTAGGGGTAGAGGTAGAGTTCAATGTGTCCTCTTATGTAGAGAGGACTTACAATTTATAGGCACAGGGCCTTGGTTAAGACGGTGACTTGAGGACAAATGTACTAATTCTTTGGGTGTCTACAAAAGGTAATTGCCATAAAAGGTTGTCTTGATCTTCGAGAGGGAGTATTCTGATAATTACTCTCCGTGTGCTTTAATTCTTTTTGGACTCCTTGAAACTTGGGCTGGGCCGAATTTGAGAGTTGGGCTTGACCTGTCTTTAGTTGATTTGGGCATGCTGGATTTATTGGGTCTGGTCTGGTTAGATTTGAGCTTATTAGGCCTAGTCTTAAGATATTGTCAAATTCAAACTCAAGACGTCTGAGTTTATAGTTCAATTTTGTTACCTCTTGAACTACCTTGGAGTTAGCTTGGTAGTTCTTTAAGCAACTTACATGGAGTTATTTCCTTGTGTTGTCCTTGTATTATTTATTAATTTTTTTGATGTAAACCAAAAGGGTTGAAATAATTACTTGGAATTCTCTTTCTAACAGGTTTATATATATTTAGTAAGAGGTGAAGGCTGAAGTGATGATAAATAATCATTTATTCAAGAAATATATTACAGATTCGAATTAAAAAATCAACTTCTCCAAAATAAAAATAAGACTGTTTAATATTTATTTGTTACAGATTTCCGTGATAAACAATAATTACACGACGAACGACTTCCTTTTTGCTTATTTAGTTAGACACCTTTCAGCATCAAGATCCATGTCATCACGAAGGGTAAGAATATGGAAGGTTGTCATGCCCCTATACACGGTGAAATGACCCCAACCAGCTAATCAGTTGGTTACTGCAGGAAATTCATGGAGGACTATGCCTTTAGGAATAAGACTATCTTCCTGATGGTGTCTCAGAAATAACAGTCCAAGCTCAGCCTGCGAAAGACTGATGGGTTTTATGAGTTAGTTTGAAGAAACTAGTGTATCGAAAATGGAAGACACAGAATATAAGTGGTTCACCCTAACCGATTGACTAAGACTATGTCCACTATAACGGAGACTCCTGCCCCTTGATGCAGTATATTGATCTCAAATGAATACAAGTGAGTTACAAGCGCTGGACCTTTATAAAGTATTTATGCCTTATCTTGTTGAGTATCTGAGGATGGAGAATGCAATGGGGAAGAAGATCCTCCCTCATTCCGCCTCCACTGTTCTATTTATATGGTTTGTTGTCCTAGGGTTTCTGGCCACTTTTTCTACCTTTTCCTCTGATCTTGTGGGGACCTTCCGTCCTTGCCCTGCAAACACTCCTGTTCGCCGGTTCGCCAGAGCTCCTGTCTCCACGACCCCCTGGTTTGGTATGCACCACCTCCTTCTGCCTTCAACAAGGTGTAACTGTCTAAGGTTTCAGAGATGGTTTCTTTGTCCCTTGGACACGTGGCGCGACGGGATTCATTCCAGGACAAGAGTGTAGATTTAGACCATGACTGGACTGCTGGTCCTTCGGATCCTTTGGCTTGGTCCCTTGACCCTTTCTGCTTTCAATGTGGACTGATTGAAGGCGCTACGTTTGGGCCAATAAACCCAAGGTCTGGGTTCTCAAGGCGTTTTGGAGTCCGAGGTCATGATGGCCCATGCCTAAAATTCCACCTTTATCACTTCCAATTCCCCCCTAAAATTTCTAATATAAATCGATGATTATTCGTTGATTATTACACCAATTTTATATCAAAACCAAACGATATGAACTAGGATAACAAGCGGACTAATTTTTGAGGTCCATATCATACAAATGAATGTAATGATTCAAGCAATACATCGCATACATACTTTCAAAGGCCTTCTACAAAACACGCGAAATATATCACCGGTAGTTAATTGCTGGTGCCCGGGAAATTCGCTTAACAAACCATTGAAACGGTCTGAGGAACTGTGCTCTCTTCTTCCTCCAGAACCAAATGGCTGCATTGTACTGTTCATTTCGAATTTTCCGAGTGGCAGCCCTCCAATCATACTTCTCCATCTCTTCGCGTGCAGCTTTGCCAATAGTCTCTCTCAGTTCAGAGTCACGCAAAAGAGGCTCCAATTTTCTTAAGCAGTCGTCAAGATCCCCGGGGTTATAAAGATAACCAGTTTTACCCTGCTGATCTTCAGGAATGATGTCTGGGATTCCTCCAGCACGAGCAGCCACCGCAGGAAGCCCGGATGACATGGCCTCCAAAACAACAAGGCCAAGTGTCTCAGACTCCGAAGGCATAACAAAAACATCTCCACTGGCATAGGCTTGAGAAAGCTCCTCACCATGTAACATTCCCGTGAATACTGCAGGCATCCCAGAGAACATTTTTTCCAGCTCCCCCCTGCCAGAAAGAACTTATCCTTGAGGAACAGTTTTTGAAACTGATTCAATCAAAGAGTTCAGGATTTGGTTGCTCTGGGTGTAACGTGTCTTTAGGAAATAAAGGGTGTGATGGTTCATTCATAGATTCCAGATGATTGATCTACCACCCTGATCCATCTAGTAATCACTTCGTCTACAAAGCACAGTTTGCCCCAAAGAACTCTAGAAGACTAGGTGGTGAGAGTTGGTACAATGCCTAGAAAATTTCTTGCTTGACGATAGAACCCATGAGCATTTAAGGAATTAAACAGCTAATAAATGTCATTAAAACTCACCTGTATGGACCATCTCCAATGAAAGCTATTCGAGCTTCTGGAAGCCTATCCATGATCCTGTTTTAAAAATGCATTTCAAATGTCAAACTCGTACACCTACAGTCAACAGCACAAAGTGACAATTTTTGCTCATAAAATATGGAGGCGAGAAAGAAAAAATGGTTTAAAAGCTTGGGTAACTTAAAAAATAAAGAAAAAATTCCATGCCCCAAGTAGAATAACACTTATGACTGACTGTAAAATATGAACATGTACTCAATAAGTTTGAATCTTCTGGTCAGCTCTACTGTTGCATTGTGTATCTGTGCAAATAACCAGCAACAGAACTCCTATTGTTGAGAATTGATGGGATTAGTGAGAAAATTAAAGATTATGATGACACAGGATGACAGGACTTCGGTTTAGTTACCTACTTAACTCTTTACTGGTCATAGAGCTTACTCAAATCAGTCTCATGTAACCTGGATTGTGGGTCGCTTTGGTACATGATATGGGTATGGTATGCGATATGATAGAGGTAGACTTAGCTAGTACAGTATTTTGGGTCGCAATTCATTTTGGAACTCTTATCTAGATCGTTTTCACAACTATACAATATTACATATCATAAAATATTCATAAACACTAAGTCGGTTACCATTGCTCGATTTTCTATTATCTACAATAATATATAATTACAATCTATATACATGTAGTTAATTAATATATATTTTATCATTGTGCTACGTATACAATTTGGGATCGTACATTTTGGTGATCTGGATTGCGAACACACCCTATTTGGGATCGATGTACTCAGATCGTGGGTCGTCAAGGGTTTAGTGAATTTCGGTAACTATGAATCAATCCCTTATCCTTTAGAAAGGGCTCAAAAGAGAACAAAAAATGGTTACTGAATCACATTAGCCACTGGAGAGAAAAACAGCATGAGGGAAAAAATAGGCATTCATTCCCAATAGGTGCAAGCAAGTAATCAATGCCATTGAAACAGAAGAGCAATACCTTTTCAAGAAATCCAAACTCTTCTCAGCTCCCAATCGCCCAACATGGACTATCAACGGTCTCTCAGGCTCACCATTGCTGATTTGGAAAGAAAGTATAATAACATTTAAAGGAGACTCATACTACAAGGCGATGAAAATTAAAATGACGGGTGGAAGGTCCTACCTAAGTCTTAACCTCATTTCATGAGAGCGATATTGTGGGTGGAAGCTTTCAGAATCAACACCCTTATTCCAGAGACGAATCTTGTTACCTGAAAATGAGAAAAGAGCAATTCAGTATTTGTGATGCATAGACATGAATATTGTGATGTATAATCAACCTTTTCAAATCAGGGATTTGTGGAAGAAAAGTGGAAAACCGAATTAGATGCTAGTAAAAAATACAACACCAATAGAAAAGCAGATTGTGTAGAAGGGTAAAGTTCGTTGTTGTTATCTTGTCAGTGAATTCGGTTGCTTAGAGTGATTTATTGAGTGTAAGATGTTTATTTCACCTGCTGTCACCCTAGCTGCTTCAAGCTCCTTCCCAAGGGCAGCTGATGGTACCAAAGTAAGATCAGCTGCTCTGTGAAGAAATTCTGGTGTATACATATGAACACACACAAAAAAAAAAGCAAACCATTACAGTTAGCTCACAAATAGGAAACCTGGAGTCTGTGGTTAATTTGGAGCAAGAAAGGAAACCTCACATACTTATGATTAACCACATGGGTTTGACCAGCCAACTAAAGGTGTACCTTGGTATGTATCTGTCAAACAAGAATTGAGCTCAGCCCAAACTTCACATAAAAATGATATCAAGCGGGAGGCAATAGAAAAGACTCATAAACTTACACTGGCACGTGTGTGTGATAAGACATCACAATAGGCACACATAACAGTTTTGCAATGGCGAGAGCACCGAATACCTAAAAACAAACAGAAGATGCCAACTCTTCAGCACAAACAATTTTTTTTGTAGAATTCTTTAAAAGCAACACAAAGAATATTCGATCAAGCAAGGACAAGAGAAGGGAAGATTAGAAAACTTACCATAATACCAGGAGATGATGCATGTATTATGTCAGGCTTAAATCGGGCAACCTCAGAGATTATTCTTGGGCTGAGTGCCAGCGAAAGAGGCACATTTTGGTACCAGGGGCATGGAAAGCTGCAAAAAAAATTCAGAACCATTAGGAGAAAGAAATGTTTTTAGACTTCAAACACCAACCAAAACAGTTCAAGGCACACTATTTGAGGATCATAAGGTTCAACTATTCTGCTGGTTTGGATGAACCACGAAGAAAAAATATACAAGAGTTCTGAAACACATAAACAAAAGAAAAAGACCAGAATAAATATTAAACTGTATAACTGATATTATGCAAATAACTCGTGCAACGAGAAAGAATATGGAATCAAGTAGTTACAACCTTCGTGATCCAATCAATTTTGCTCCATAAAATTCCTGGGGCACTCCTTCATGTGTTGTCACAACCATCACCTACACCGTTCGTTCAAAAACCCAGTTCAGTAGTTAATCATGCAAACAATCCTAGAAACTAGGTACAAAAAGGAAACAATGGAATCAGCATCCAAACTTAACTATATCCAAATACCTTTTTGTTAGCACACTCACACACACAAAAACACAGATGAATGGGAGAGAGATACATTCCTAAGCACACTAAATGGCTTCCGTCTGAGGTATCAATCGATGATTAAGTAGATTAAATATGAGTGGAACCCATGACTCAAAATAAAACTAATCAACATTGATTTTTTAGCAGAGGAGTTTGCAACATGAATTCATTTATGTTCGGTTTATATTTGTATTTGTATATGCAATCTTTGAATGTCGAGAGAGAAGACAAGATAAAGCTAGAGACAGAGCAATAGAGTTGTAGGAATAGAAGATTGCTGCATGGAGCTCGAAGAGGATCGCAGTCCCCTGCTGATGACAAGGGTTGTGATGGAAAATCAATTTGTAGTTCAGAAGTGGAAGTAAGTAGAAATAGCTGTTGTTATAAAGAAAAAGTGGAAACAAAACAAAATTACATCTTGAAGAAAAACTGAGGAAAATGATGTGGATCAAATAGTAACACATCCATGTAGAACAAACATTCAAAACGTCACATGTATATGTATCTATGTATTAAAACTTAAAAGAAGAGAAAAGAAAAATAAAAAATAAATACCAAAAAAGCAGCTGAAGACCATCAAGCAAGCATGAGCAATGCTGTTTAATGCCGCTCAAAAGCCAGAAGCTATTAGTTATCCGCACCAACTTAAATCAAGTTTAAAATAGGCAAGGAAACTTCTAAAAACTATTATTAATATTTGGATGATATATCGCGATCATAGAAAAACAGAAAATAGAAAATAATAGAAAACCAACAAGGAAGACAAACAAGTGGCATATTCATAACAGACAACTGGAAGCTAGCAGTTCTTGTCTTACAGCTCTTCCTTTAGCAGCCAAACAGATGTGACCTTCTCTTCTGAGTGCATAAGTTCCGATAAACCACCTAGCCAATTTTACAGTAGTCCAACATAACCTTATTACAGCCTTGCCATAAGACCAAATTCAGGATCTCCTAAATACAAAGTTGGCTACTGGCAGTCACCTCTAATTACTAAAATAAAAAATGTGCAAAAAAGATAGCAAGTATACCTCATCCCCCATTTCACGTAGATATTTTATAAAATTCTGGAACCGATTTTTATATCCAGAAACGTATCTGCAAATTCAATAGAAAATGGGTAGTCATTAATTAATATAAAAGAAGAGAGCATAGAAACATTTCATGATGATATTATACGAAATAACACATAATTTCATAGAAGAGGCAACAAAAAAAAAAAAGGAAAATGGCTTCTTGTTATGCTGAAGCAGTGAAGCATAACAACTAGAGCTTAATCCAAAGTTTGCCGAGCAAAAAAAAAAATACACAAGACACGCATAATCAATCAAGGACACAATATATATATGTTTGTGTGTGTGTGTGTGTGGGGCTCAGTCTTGATAGACCTGCATCCACTAGCGATGCTAAGAAGAAATTTCACTATATGTACAATGGTTACAAAGGGGGCGGCTCACATTCTCACCCAAAACCCTTTACCTCCCAATGAGTCTCGCAAATGATATGCCTGAAACCTAACACAAGATGGCCCTATTAAACTCATATTCCTTTTTCTCATAACACTTCTAGGCCCTCCAACATCTGGAAAAGGACCCCATGATCAAACTGACTACAAAGCACCTTCGTAACACTTCAGGATGATTTAAATTGGCTTAACAAGACAGGCAATGTTGGCAGAATTCTCATGCCAAAAACCGTTCGTGTTATTTGAAAGTGCTTGATTTAAATGGGCCAACTTTATTCACATACATATAAATACACGTAGAAATCACTTATTCCGTCATTAGAGACAGAACAATCAGGCATATCTATCAAGTAATTTTAAGCATGTAATCAGGGATTGAATCATATTGTTCAACTACAAATTGAGAGAGAATTAGCGTACATAACAATTGGTACTCAACGATCTTGCAAATGAATCTTAGTTTATTTTGTCTCAAAAAACATCATTTAATCTTGCTAGTACAATTATAGCTACAACTAAGAACAGCTGCAAGAACTTATTGGACGAAACCAAAAAATAAAGGTGTGCTCTACCATAAAACTCATGTTAAAAGCCAATTTTCACCCACACCCCCACAAATCACGCATATCTAATCAATATTGGCAAGATTACATAATCCAATAATTTACAACATTAAATAGAAAGAACATGAGAGTGGGACCACTTCAAATAAATCTAAATCAAATATCTCAATAAGATTATGTCTAATATTATGAAATTGCAATGTCAGCCGCGGCTAATCATACATAGATAAAAATGTTTTCAGGAAATGCTAGACACATCAAATGGCAGCTAACTATCGAAGTTGGTTCGGTCACTGATAGTCCAATAAGCCTGCAAATGTTTCAAAGAACAATTTTAAGTTACAACCATGTGATGCCATTATTGGATAATACTGAAAACTTTGATCAAATAAAGAAGAGCGAAAGGAGAAAGAGAAAATATTATTATTGCTAAACAAGTATGTAATACTTCTTGACCTAGAATACACAATGTAGACCCTTATATAGTAGGGCAACAAAACAATGTAAAATACCTAAACTAAGCCCTTATATAGTAGGGCAACAAAACAATGCAAAATGCCTAAACTACCCAGAATATAAATACTCTAACACCCCCCCCCCCCCCTCAAACTCATGATGTGGTAACATCAAACATCAAGAGTTTGATAAGAAAAAAACGGAAGCGCGCGATAGTGTGAGATTTCGTAAAGAAATCTGCCAGCTGCATAGTAAAAGGAAGAAAGGGGAGAGATATCGTGCCCAGCTGAAGATGGCGGCGCACAAAGTGACAATCAATCTCAATATATTTTGTGCACTCATGAAACACCGAGTTGTGGGCAATCTGAATGGCACTGGTATTATAACAAAACATAGGAATAGGAGTAGACAAGGAAATATCAAGATCAGGAAGTAGCCAACGCAACTAAACTATCTATGTTGTTGTGAAGGCCATAGCATGATACTCAGCTTCAGTAGATGATCGAGCCACAACAGTTTATTTCTTACTTTTCCACGAAATAAGAGAATTACCAAGGAAGAGACAGAAACCAATAGTGGACTTGTGATCCATAGAGTCACCAGCCCAGTCCGCATCAGAGCAAACACGAAGTTCCAGGGACGATGAGGAAGAAAATAATAAACTCAACAAAACTCCAAGTGTAGGCTCAACAAATTAAGACCTAAATAGCAATGAGAGGTCCAACAGAAAACCAAAGTCCAACAAAAACCACCAGCAACAATGCCCAATAAAACAAAGCCCAACAAATAAAAGAAGAAAAGTCAAACCAGCCCAACAGAGAGAAGCCCAAATCAGTACCAGCCCAAATCAACAAACCCAATGGATTGGGGTTGCCCAACAAAAACCACCAGCAACAATGTCCAACAAAACAAAGCCCAACAAAGAAAAGAAGAAAAGCCAAACCAACAGCCCAACGGAAAGAAACTCAAATCAACACCAGCCCAAATCAACAAGCCCAAAAGATTGGGGTTGCCCAACAAAAACCACCTGCAACAATGCCCAAATCAAATAGCCGAAAGTCCAATAGTCCAAAATAGGTACAAACTCAAAGTTCTATTATCAGACTCAAAACAAGAGCCAAAGAGAATACAAGTGAAGCCAAGAGCAAAAACTAGAACCAAAAGAAGCAGCCAACGCCAAACAATCCAAAGTTCGCCACAAATCAACTCAACAACTTTGCAAATCAAATACTCATAAAAAATTGAGGTTTCTTACACAACAAAAAATGGCACTAAAAATCGAGTTCGGCATTGTTCACAGCATGAATAGTAACTTCGGTACTGTTCACATCGCGTGATCAGTATTTTCGGCACTGTTCACTGAGTGAACAGTATTTTCGGCACTGTTCACATCCCTTATAACCACAAAAAGTCAACAACCCACCAATCACTAGCCCTCAAATCACACAACCCCGCACCAAGAATTTTTAGTCGCATTACTTAGGCTTGATATGAAGTAAAGAAGTCGAAGAAAATAGCAAAAAAATAAATCACCATAGATGATGTCAGCCCTAATCCAAGAATATATTATTTCTCCAACTAAATTACTGTGGTGCTACAATATATTTTGGATCGAAATCATGCTCTGATACCATGAAAACTTTGATTAAATAAAGAAGAGCGAAAGGAGAAAGAGAAAATATTATTATTGCTAAACAAGTCTGTAATACTTCTTGACCTAGAATACACAATGTACCCAGAATATAAATACTCTAACAAATACCTAGCAATTTGTTAAAACTCCTCATCAAAAAACAGGTGGAAGAGCACCTAGTTAAGCCAAGTTATAGACACTCACGTATGATGTTGCAGAGAGAAGTTGATATATGGAGATTAATACAAAAACAAGTACAATTCCCACTGAAATGCACTAAATTATAGCTAAAATTTAACCACTTGCTTAAGTTCAATCTCATCAAATTACTATGGTCTACAAAAAGCTCACTGTTAAACCTGATCACTAAAGTCAACTCATCAAACCCGAAGAAGCTATAACAAACTAAAACCCAAAATCAGACAACAGAACAAAGCAATTAGCTAATGGGTTCATTACCATTTTCAAGAAACAGAATCAGAGCACTTACGAAAATGGAGAGGGCTCAACAAAGAGAGCAATACGCCGAGGCCTTGAACTCATCTCAGATTCAAGCAAAGGAGGAGGACTTTCTTCCTCTCCATCCGCATTCTCTGTGATGGTCATTTTGCTAGCTGAAATAAAGGGTCTCTGTCTAAATGGTCTTTCTTTCACTTTACAACTAAAATTGGATCTTTTACACTGCAAATAACGAGTCTTTGTGCAAATTACACTAATGGGTTTTGCTCTTGAAGCACAAAAACAAGAGATTTTGATAGAATTCGAAGTATATGAGGAAGAAGATGATGAAGCAGAGGAGGTAAGGACAGAGAGAGGAGGAGAGAGAGAAGATGTGCCCATGATGATTTGCAGGTAGATCTTAAATTTATGTATGGTGATTTCTTTGGAACGAAGATAGTTGGGGTTTGGGGTTTATTTGAGTTTGATTAATACTGCAAGAAGTGTGTGTGTAGGGTCAGAGAGGATAGATAAAAGAATCAGGGTGCCACTGGAAGGGGTTTCAATGGATATTCCTTTTCAGGCTGCTGGAATTATTGGCTCAAAGTATATGCTGCTACCGCATAACTTATATATGGTGGGGTCATTCTGATAAGTGATAACTAGAGCTGAAGAATAATAAGAGAAATGTTTCCCTTTCTTTTCTTTCTATTCGTAAAGAGAAAAAAAATATTTTTCATGCATAAAATTCTAAGGACGACTATGACATCTATCATATGAAAAATTATAATATTACAAAATTAAATTATAATTTTTTAAAGTATTAAATTCTAATTCGAACAGTTGTGATCTAACCAACTAAACACTATAATACTCTCATCTATACATGGATCTTCAACGCAATATTTATTCAAAACATAAGCAGGTCGGACAAATGATGAAAATAAATTCGAATCTCATTGATCACATAACCCCAGTTGATCAAGGCGTATAGTTTGTGAAAGTTTGAACAGATTTACTTTATGATTACGAGTTTAGAACACGTTTGGTTAGAATAAATTAACAGTCATAAGATCAGGCCCAGGTGTTCCTAATCTAGCCTTTACCCAAAACAGGTGTGGAGCTTATTGATTCCTAATTTTTTTTTTTTTAAGGGTGAGGGATATCTAGACCAACTTATGCGTACCTCGATTAATCTTCTCTCTGGTACGATTAAAGGCAAGTCATCCACGCCGAAACTACGGTATTCATGAAAGATAAATATTTTATGGTCTGATCCTAATGAGTTACCAAAATTTAAACTTAAGATGGTTAAATTTACAATTCATTTCTGTTAGCACTTGATTATTGATTCCATCCAAGCCTCCAAAGTACAAAGATCATATTCATCCTTAGAAAAGGTCGAGGGCTGTTAATTTTCGACACGACACGTTAATACGACACGAATTGAATACGAAATTAAACGAGTCAGACACGAAATTAAACGAGTCAATGGATTAAAACGGGTCAACACGCTTAAACACAAAAAAAATTAGGTCGGGTTCATGTCAAAATTAGATCAATCCGATTTTGACCTGATTAATCCGTATATTTTAAACAGGTTGACATGATTCGGATACGAACTCGACCTAACCTATTATAGATTCGTTTAACCAATTTATGGCAGTATAGTTTGTCTATTATGTATGATTGATGTGGTCTTAATATTATTACTTATTAGTTCCTTCTTCTACTGTGGTAATTGATAGTATAATTCTTAACATTATTATGACAATATACTAGTATAGTTTTTGTTTTAATTTTTGGGTTGAAACTTAAATGTATTTTAGTTAATTTCATTGATGAGATATGATATGTTATTTGTGAAAAAATTATTTGAAATTTTGGATGAATGTTTGAAAGTTGTATTTAATAGTAATGAACAGGTGTAGAAACAGATTATGTGTGTTAAACAGGTATGTGTTTTGTGTGTTAAATAAGTTAATCAGATCATATTATGTGTGTTAACCCGAAAACGATATGTTTAGTAAATATATCAAACAGGTCGGGTTCGGGTATCCCTTTTAATGGTCAGGTCAAGTTAGTGTTTACACTTCTCGATACGATTATTAAATATGTCAGTTTTAGGTTTTAGAATTTTTGACACAAACTCAAAATGACCTAACTTGACACGTTTGACACCCCTAAAAAAATCTATAAATGGACCAGGCCGGCACAGGAATGACCCGTTTTGACTATAGGCTCTCGGAATGACACAGACAAGCTTTTAGTCGTACTAGACTGGGCTTGCTCAACTAGGGCACAACATCAGCCCAAGTAGGGCACAGGCTCACCCCATAAATGGCACAACGGTTATTTTTTAGAAAATTCTGCCAAATTCATATTTTTCGCCTTCCAATTTTTGTATAACACCTAGGTTGAGGGATAATTTTATAAATAATTTTATTCATTAACATAAATCACAATCCATTAACACGACACGAAATTAGAAAGTTTGTGTTTTTCTTTAAATTACTCGTTTAGTAAACGAGTAAACCTAACATAGTACAATTAATAAACAAATCGGGTATGAATAAAGTTAATTATAAAAAATATATAATATAACTCGTTTATATATCAGTTATATACGATTTATATATGACATAAACTCGATATGATACAATTTATTAGACACAATTTAATAAATAAATCGAATATGCGTGAAATATTTTTTAACATAAATTTACTAAAATTCGATACAAACCAACTTATCCGACTTCGTTGGAAAGTTCTTCCCGTGAAAGAACTTCTCGATTCCCCCACAATTCAAAACTGGTTTTCTTTGGTCAAAGAAGCTAAATAAAGGCAAAGATGGTTGACTCTCCCACAAGACAGGAATTTTAAATCTTCACGCCAAGCCAAAGTTCAAAACAGCATATCTATCTCTCTCTCTCTCTCTCTCTCTCTCTCACACACACACACACACACCTGCATTAAGAATGCTATTCCTCACCCCTTGTCCTCTTAATACTTTCCTTTTACACTATATATATATATATATATATATATATATGTATGTAACATCTCTATCACATTCTTCTCAAGGGCTCCACTCCTCTGTCTTTCTTTCCTTTCTTTTTGACCAAACACCATTTTCTACCTTGCTTAATTTTCATGCACACCATATCTTCATATTGTATTGTTTTTATACTTTGCCTCCAAAAACTTTTCAAAACTATAGTATAAGAAGATTTTACTTCATGTGACCTTGAGGATTTCCCTATACCATGCATGTTAGTGTCCTAGCAACGTTTACGCCAACGAAAATGCTATTTGTACCTAAAATATTGACCCTAATTAGACTATTGAATTTGTGGTGGATTCTAACAAATACTGAGTTCCACAGTTAAATCAATGACAGTACTGATTTTTGATCATTCATTTGCTAGTGACTTTGGTCCAAGTAACATTGCTCTTACCACGATAGTAGCATTGAATTTGTGTACACACGGTGTTATGATACAAAATGTCTCCCATTAGTCAAGTATAGTTTTAATTGTATGTGTATACGAGTTCTCGATCACTTTTTACTTGTAAGTTAGTTTTCAAGTGTTACTTTTACTCAAGTTTATATCATTTCGTATCCGAGCATAACATGTTTAATATAGAATTGTAAGGGACAGGAATTGGACAGTTATAGGATCGTAACACCTTGACAGTATGACATGCTTCCTAAGAAAGCCTCATCCAAAGTTTGGTAGGGTGACTGATCTGCAACAACAGCTCATTAGTATTTCCTCACAAATTAAGCAATTGTAAAGGGATCCATATAATGATGATGAGTAGGTATATCCACAACATCATTATAAAGACACTGAAAGAAGTTCAGCATGTAAGTGTATGCAATTTTTTTTTTGAGAATAAGTGTATGCAATTGATTCATGAAAGGTACCAAACATTCGGATGCTTCGTATATCAACGGATTCGGTTTGGATCGGATTTTAATTGATTCAAATCTGAATTCGATTTTAAAAGTCCAATTCAATAATTCAACGAAATTTATTTTCTTGATCTATATCTGAATCCGTCAACAATTCAAAAATTCGATTCGATACGAATTACTTAATTAACTAATTTTTAACAAATTATACCTAAATTTCAACTAAATTTTTTTAAATGATCACTTAATTTTTTTAATATTTATATAAAAATATATAAATAATTCAGATAAGATATAGGTATATCTATATCCAAATCCGTTAAATATAATGTATCTGATTCGAATTTGGGTTCAGATTAACGATAAAAAAATTAATCCATATTCGACTAATCAGATTCGGATTCAAATCAGAATCTGATCCATTGACAAGTCTATATGCAATGGCTCATGCTCTTGATTACTTGAACTAAAAGAGAGTGCATATATTTAGGGGTGTCAATCTAATCAAGCTTTGCGAGCTTGAGCTTAAGCCTGTTGAGTTCGTTTTTCTAAATAAACTTAAAATTGTTCAAGCTCAACTTGTTTAAAACTCGAGCGGGACCGAGTCCGAGTAAGTCGATTATTTTACATATAAACGAGTCGAGTTTTGCAAGCTTGAGCCGAGCCTTTGAGGCTCATTTTTTTAAATAAACTTGAAAATTTATTCAAACTCAGCTCATTTAAAACACGAGTCGAGCTCGAGCTCGAGCCAAATCCAAATAACTTATCTCCATTAACGCCCCTACATTTATTTCTCTGTTTTGCTCACCAATAGATCATCCCTTATGAATAGATTATAAGTAGTGGGTGGTATTACATTTATGATAGATGATCTATCTTTGAAAAAATTTGAAAGACGCTAGCTCGGTCCGTAGTCAACCTTCCTGAACAAGCATATAATTCCTCCATTACAAGAGGAACCTTAGTCTTTATCTTTCCTCAGTCACCTTTTCCTTTTCTCTTTCCTCCTCACCAATTCATCAATAAATACTTCCTTTGAACTTCTCCAACTACCTCTGCTTCCACTTACAGAAGAAACTTCTCTATCTTTCCCCAGCCCAAGTAGAGTATAATGTCAAGAAAATTAAGCAGGAGAGTGACTTTCAGTCCTGATATCAATGAGATCAAGCCAACAGTCATACACAAACATGGAGGTGGTATCAAAGTTGGTGGAAACAAGAAGAGGGTAATTTCAATTTGGAGTTATAGACTTCCCAAAAGCTCTGGATTCTCGCCAGTGAATCTTATAAAGAGCGTTGGAGCGAAGGTGGCGAGAGCTCTGTGTTCTGTGTCCGCTAGAAGAAGATCCTCACGTAGAGTTTCTTCGTCTAGTTTGGTAAGGTCGCGGTCATATGCAGAACCACTTGATTCTCATCGAGCTGAAGCTATGGAGGATTGCATCGAGTTCTTGAATTCCTCTTCCTCTTTGAAGAGATCAAGCTCTTTTTCTTCAAGTTCTTGCTAGAAGAGTCGTTGATATTCTTGCATGGTTGATATGGAAAGATAAAAACGGAAGAGAGAGAAATGTTGTGATTTATAAATTACAAAGTGACTGTATTTTTTTTATGTAGGAAATGAAATACATAGAAAAAGAATTGCATAGTGAGTAGAAGTGAACACATCTGTTATTGATCATTCATTATATTAGAGTATAGTTTTGCTTTCAACATTCCAAAGAGGATTGGCTTTCGTCTTGAAACTTGTGTTTTTCTGAATTTTTTTTTATTGCTGCACAAATATATCTCTGTTGTTTCTTCACTGTATGGACTAAAAGACTTCTCTGTGGTACTTTCGAAGGAGAAGAAGAAGAAGAAACGACCACCATCGTTTCAATTTATCACCAGCATCCCGATCATATAGACAGACCAGTTGGAGGGATGCAGATTTTCTCGAGATGAGATTCTTTTTTAATACACTTTCACTTAATTTTACTCCATTATAAATTACTTACTATGAATTTAAATAGAACTCACAATTTACAAATGGACCCCCTACCCATGTTATAATGATTGACATAATCCGTTAACACGACATAAATACAACACGAAATTGAGGGTTTATATTTACCTTAAACCACTTGTTTCGTAAATGAGTAAATCCAACACGACACAATTAATAAACGAATCGGATATAGTTAAAGTCATTTAAAAAAATATACAATACAACTCATTTCTATACAAATTATATACTATTCATACGCAACACAAACTCGATATAACATAATTCTTTAGATATAAATTAATAAACGAATCAGATATAGATAAAATACTTTTTTGATACGAGCCCGCAAAAATGTGACACAATCCCCTCACCCAACACGATACACAATTGACATACCTAGGTTTTATACCTAGGTGTTAAAGCCTGAGCACCCTGTATTCACAGAAAAGTCACTATTATGATCAATTTATTGCAAAGCTCATACTATATTCCATACATATCTGCAGCATCTCAAATTCTGATTTTGCAAATTATCCATCCATGACCAGTATTATCCTTGGCCAGTGCAAAGGCCCTTCAAATAAAGTCACTAGAGAGCACACCAACTAGGATTAGTGGTTATTTGGGCAAGTACAATATAGAGATCACGCAGAGTATCTCTTTAAGGGGGTACCAAATTACACACAGAAATGAACAACTTGCATAGTAATATTTTTACACCCACTAATTATTTAATAACTAAATTTGCATAGTGTAATCATCTTCTCTCTTAAGGGGTCACCAATTTGACAGCAAAGGCAAATTGGATCCTATGTGGCAACAAAAGAAGGGAGAAGATTCCAAATCGAACCAAATGCATCAATTATAAAGAACCCAGAATGTCAAAAAAAAAGAACACAAACTGCTATATCAGATGACAATAGAAGATGGTACAAGTGCCAAGCAATTTAAGGTCACCATCATATAAAAAAAACAACATTAATCATTAATCCAGTGTTTGTAGCCCTGTTCTATATCAGATGACAATAGAAGATGGTACAAGTGCCAAGCAATTTAAGGTCACCATCATATAAAAAAAAAACATTAATCATTAATCCAGTGTTTGTAGCCCTGTTCTCTGTATTGCATTCTGAAGAACCAGAAATTATAGAACTCTTGATGTAGCATATCTCAGGTTCACTGCCCCAAAGCTGAGCTTTACCACGGCAGAAAACCCAAATTGGGATAAAACCCATGTTCAGCTTCCTGCAACGGGTGGTACTGTTGCTGGCTTTGCATCCTCAGCTTTCTCATGTTCTTTGTTAAGCATCTGAGAGTGAAAATTGCAAATAATAGATGATTAGCACATATTGTAAGTGTAAACTTTCCACAAAAGCACTGCACACACATTATCGATGTAGTAATTTATGTATATTCTATCTTGGCATGGTTCAAAGTTGTGGTATCCGTAATCAGGTACTAAAACGCTTCGGTCACGATGCTACGGCATGATATCTAAGTGATACACATGAAATCACAGAAAAATTCAACATGACCATAGATTCAAATCATACCATACCGCAGCAAAACTGCATTGGGTGACGACTGATGACTTGACAACTTAGTCAACACGTCTCCAAGTCAACGGCGAGTGAAGAAAGAGTCGTGGTGAAACAGTATTGAAAAGGAGAGTGGAGAGTTGGATAAAGCTCAGTTAAGTCGAATTGGATTCGGCTGATGATTTAAGAGAAGATTCCAGTTTATGAGTTCACACATTGGGAAATTGGGATTGGGGTTTTTTTTTTTTTTTTTTGGGGGGGGGGGGGGGGGGGGGGTTGAATCCAATGGTATATTGGCGCTACATCAGTGCTATTAATGTCCACGGAATATGTTCATTATGTTCATGCTAGTAAGGGTTTTGGTGCTTCATATGTATCCTACAGTGGTATGCTAGACAGGTGCATCTTTTTTTTTCGCCTTGAACAAAATCCCGAATCAAGAGGAAATATAGTAACTTATATGATCTTTGTTACTCCACAAATTCAGCTCTCAAACAGGAATGAAACCATGCAGCAAGCAAAAAGGCAACTACACTTTTGGTTTAGGTATTTTGCTTCAAAACACAACATCACGTAAGTTAGAGTCAGAGATAATGTTACTTCAGAACAAAATGCTATTTGCATCCACAGAGAGCATGTCACCTTATTATTGATCAAATTGTGAAGCGCTATAACACTTCGGATCAGGGATGAAAGATAAATGACCAGCATCATGTCATTCGTTTTCACTGCACATATATGGTAAGAAAATTAACAATATACCTGACAAGTACACAAAAATGCAAAAAAAAATAACAAAAATAAAAAGAGTATTTACAATTTCTGGCCTCTTTGTCATTCACTTACCTGCAAATGCCTTGATTAACTCGGTCACGTTGAGATTTGGAAGAAGGTTGAACACATCCTGCCAATTGGACTATAGGATAAGCAAAGAGGAACACCACAAAAGATCCGCGCATACAGAGCAAAATACAGTGTCATCATCTTATCCTTTTTCCAATTGTCTTGGGAGCAGTAAGCAATAAAATAATAATTTCTCTTGCATTCTTCATAACGACATTCGACAACAGAGTTACTGCTCAGGATAAATGACGGGAGTTACTGTCCAAGACAAATGAAGGGTCTGACATGACCACCTCTAAGGAAAATACACTATGCCACGTAGTTTGACCTAAACAGTAGAAGGGCTAAAAGAAAAGGGATCAATTAGAGAGGCTAAAAGAAGACATTTCAACCTCACGGTCAATGAAAAAGCAAAATTACAATATGTCTAGCAACTGCCACACCTAATCCAAATGCAGAATGAGTACGTCAAATTTAAATGAAGCAGTGACAACATTACACTTGGAGAAGTACTTTCACAATGTAGCTTTAATTGTGGGCGAAAGAACTTAATCGGGTTTGCCACTATGTCTCTGAACAAGTGCAACTATCTACACAATGCAAATATATGCTGATAGAAGGTAAAATTCATGAATATATATGACATCAAATAAGTAGAACGCAAGTGCAAGGACAAGCAGTACCTGTAAATGATAAAGAATCTCATGATTTAATGGGAGCTTGCCATCAACAACAAGGTCAAGGTAAGCACGTATCTCTCGTAGCCGTGCATCCAAACCCTTCAAAGCTGCAAGTTTTCCAGTGACCTGCATAATTTCCTTTTGGTCAGATAACCAAAGAGAGAGAGCAAGAGGGAGAAGCCCTTGTAATCTTGAGCTTCAGCTCTTGATAACTTCTTCTATAATTGGAAATAAGGTGATAACTGAAGGAAAGAAGAAAAACCTCAGTCGCAAGGGTGCTGATGGTTGTATCCTTCACATCTCTCAACAAGTGCTCCACTCCTGTCGATGCACATCAGAAGTATTGAACTCCAATTAAAGTTGATTTGAATCTCCAATCTTAACTATTAGAGAGACAAAATCGATAAGAAAATACTTATTTTCATCTCATGGGTTACCAATTTCCTCCACTTCATGAGCAGCAATTTCTGAAGGAACATGAACAAAAACCTTCTGGCTTTTCTGAGTAGCATTCTGTAACATAAGCAAGCATTAATTTACTTTAATATAACATCCCTCTAAGAAAATACTGCACCAGCCAAGATATTTGATTGATAAAAATCTCCTTAATTACAGAGAAAACTATTAAAGACAACTAAACCTCTCGCTCAAGGTTCATAAAAATGAAATGTATCACTAACAAAAAGAAAAAAATGGATCAAATCAGTCATAAGAGCTAACATACAAAGTAAAAAAGAATTGGCAACTTGTACCTCTTTAACCTCCTCAACAGCATAGTAAGCTTTGGTGGGTATTCCCAACTCCTTTGGTTGGACATCTATTATAACCAACACGGGATTTGGAACATAGCTGTAATACCATATAGACTAAATCAATAAGTACGAAGACGATAATAAATAAATTATTTTTAGAGGGGGAGTGGAATCTTGGCAGTAGAAAAATGTCCACTCACAGCCATGTACTGTGCTTCAAGATGACTTTGGTGATCTAAGAGATGAAGTAAAGCTATGCACTTAGTCTACTCCTCTAATCTACTTTCTTCTTTCTAAGGAATAGTATTTGTTTTCTTTTGTTGGACATGGATAGGGGTCTCGAGAAGATATCAAAGAATGCATCATCGACTACAAAATAACTTAGCACTTGAACAAAAAAAGGTGGTCTTACTCATTAAATAAACCGTGAATATCCAAGTCATTCTCCCGCAATTTGGGGCCTGTACTATACCAACCCACGACATGCTCCTTCGCTGCAAAAATTTTTAGAAATTTATAAAATAAAAATAACCGTGACAATCTCCAAAAGACAGTAAAAGTAACGCTCTATTATTGCCACCGAGTTTACTCATGCAATACCATTTATTCTCTTGAACATGGAAAACATTGCTTCATGGTAGTTATGGTCAAGAAACCATATGCTTGGATCCTTGTCTTCCTCTTCAAAAGGCACTGCAAGAACCAAATTTACACCATTGAGTCATCTCTGTGATATTTCCATTCCAAAAGATGTTAGGCTTCATAAACTAATGAACTGAACAACACCATTTATAAAAGTTGCAAAAACCAACAATAAAGATGCTCCATTCTATGTTGTTGTCTTGTCCATTATAACAAACAGGGAACAGACACTTTTCAGCAGAACATAATTCCATCTCATCTGTAATATGTTCATGAATTTAGTTAAAGGAATAAAATTGGAAAAGGAAGAGCCAAGGGAAAGACAAATTCGAAGGTATTTCATTCCTGTCAAAGAAAATCCAAATACAAAGATTTCTCAATGACACGTCAAATAAAAAACATCTTTTGTATTTTCTTTGGCTTCCCTTGGTGAATCTATGACCTAGAGAAGTTTTTACTAGGCTCACTCACAACCAACTACAACATAAACGATGCTCTAGAGCAAAATGTTGCAGATTGGCCCATGTACATGAAGAATGCTGCTTCATTTCTAGAAGCTATAGAAGCTACATTGCCTAGTAGTAGTGGAAAAGCTATCACATTATCCCCTTTTTCCAATTTCTTAGTAAGTAAAATAAACCCAAGAAAAAACTCGTCCATTTCCATTAATAAGAGCGTTTATCTTTGCAATGCAGTTGGGAAATCATGAATGCTTTTGTTTTCCCAGATTCAAAGGTGCTGCCCAGTGCTATGTTGTCTTTCCTCGAAAAGTAATGGAAGGATTCACAAAGTTTTTGAAGTCCTAGTGTTCAAACTAAGATGCACTTAAACTCTTTAATTTGAGGGTTCTCCAAAATCTGCTCAGCCTGCATTTTTGGCGTCCATACTCTTTCTTATGTTAGAATTCCTGTTCTGCTTTGCCTGTGGTCTATACTTCAGATGTGCCCATGATTATTCTTAGTTTAAAAGCTATAATAGGACAGCATAGCTTCACTCAAGACTCTAATGTGCATACAAAGACTGCAAAGAAGCAAATGCTCACAGAAGTCTAAACGAAGAAAGCCCTTTTCAAACCCTTCTCCTCTCTTCTCTCTCATTCTCTCCTTTATTCCCTAACACTCCTTCCTAGAACTAAAATAAAACCCAAATCCAAGCTTTAATTTAAACAATAAAATCACACCCCCAGAAACCTAGAGTTATAAGTGCCTCAAAACATTACAATGCCACCAAACAAACCCTAATACTCAATTTCCCAAACATACCTTTTATTCATTTATGCGTATGCTTTATCACAGCCAAGTTATACATAAGAACCCATATACAACTTCTGGGTATTTTTTGTGTCAGATAAACATATATAGAGAACAAAAAGATTTAATAAAAGGAAATCGCAGAGTTCAATTTCAGATCTAATAATAACGATGAAAATGAAAGGGGGGTGTGTGCGGCCATGTGGGTGTTGTGGGGGAAGGGATTGTCGATGAGAATTGAAAAAAAGGCTAAACCTGCATAGCTATTGGAGACATCGACGGTGCCTTTGAAAGAACTCCCGAGGAGGACACCGATGACGCGCTTTCGAGTGTCTTTGGCGACTCTGTTGTAGTTGTCGACTATGCTTAGCAGTACCAAAGGATGTACTATCACCTTCTCAATCGGCCGAGCCGATATCTGCTGCGACTTTATCACGTCCATGGCGAATCGCTGCAATTACTATGGCGTCTCAATCAAATTTCTCTGCAAAACCCTTGCTTTTCCTCTCTCTCTGGTCTCTGAGTTTCGTTCAAGAAAGGAATCTCAGAAATCACAAGTACAGTGTTTTTTTACCTTAAAATATTGGAATATATAGGAACTGATGGTGGACCGGGTTGGAAGGGTGACCCTGTTGGAAAATGGGCATGTTTGTATTCTATTTGTTATCTAAAGTAGATTGGTAATGGGTGATGTTGTATTAAATTGTATTGTTTCAAAATTTATTTAATACTAAGTCATTTATTTTTATGGATAATCAAATTTGTAATCTTTCGGGTTCATGTCATCGTGTTTATCAAATGAGCAATGCTATATAACTCAAATATGCATCACAAATGAATGGGGACCATTGAATCAGTGAATTCTATTTAAAAAAGTTGATGGAATCTACTCATCCAATGGTTCTCCTTCATTTGGAATGCAAATTTGAGTTATAAATTTGGATTACATAGTATTTTTCTTATTGTATTTGTGTTCTGTTTAATCAGATTCAAGTTGACCCATTTATTTGACTAATCTAACGAATTCACTCATTTATTATACAAATTAACTAATTTCTCATTAATTTCTTGTAGAATTTGCAAATCATGAAAGGATAACCAAAACTTTAATTGGGTTTGGGGAGAGGAAAGGAAAATACAAAACATGGAAAATTCCCAAATACTTCTTCACCTTCGCTTTTCTAGTTAAGTAATGGAAAGTGGTTATCTTCTCTCTCACTTTTCCTTCTTATTTTATCTTCTCATTGCTTTTCCTCTCATTCAAAAAAAAAAACTTTTATATAATATTGTATTTTCCTTTCTTTCAGGTTTTTCTCTCTTTTAATTATATTTCCTTCCTTCACCACACAAGACAAAAATGGAAGTTCTTCTTTCCCCTTCTTACCTCTCGTTCTCTTCTCTTATATTCCCTTCCATTAAAACAAAACACATATGATGGTGTATGAAATTGAAAGGTCTGAGCACTGTGATTTGTGTGAGCTCTATGTAAAGTAACAATAAGTAAGAACAAAAAAAAATAAGTGATTCACCTAACTAAAGAATTAAATTAGTCCATTGTAATCAAGACACATGCTTATCTAGTTTGTATTACTTGGATACGAAGACGATAACACTCCTGAGATTACAGTTGTGCCTTTTTTTGGAAAGACAAGTTTCGGTCTATTTATACACTAATGTTCCGTTTGGTAGGAATGATGGAAAGTAGGAGTGATACATTTTCTATCCTCAAGGAAGGAAAGTAGGATGGATACACTTTCCTTCCTTCGTGTTTGGTTGGATGGATGGAAAATAAAAATGACTAATTTTTTTTTTTTTTTTTGTGCTGGATAAGATTAGGGGTGACAATCGAGTCATATCGTGGCAGATTCGTGTTGAGTCATTACGGATTTATGTCGAACATTAGTAAAATATAACTCAACTTATTTAATTAATTGTGTCGTGTCAAGTTACGAGTTGGCCTGTTTATTATTTATTATTTTTAATTTTTTTAATTTTTTTTAAATATATATATATATATAAATACATATTTTATCATTATATTTTATATGGAATTAATGTATATATATGTATATAATAAAGTAGAGCGAAGTTTGAATTCAAAAGATAAAGAGCGGTCCAGATCGTTTTGAGACAAAATCCAAAAGACAAAGAGATGTCCAGATCGTTTTAAAACAAAAGACGGTTCAGATCATCTTAAAAAGTTTGATCAAATGGTCTACGATTAGTCCTAAATTTTTTTTTCCCACCCATGAAAAACCTTATCTCTCTCCCCCGTCTTTCTCTCTCACGCCTCTTTCTCCTCTATCCCTGTACGTCTCTCAAAAACTTATCTCAATCTCTCATACATGTACGTCTCTCACTCAGTCCCACCCACAATACATATCTCCCATTTTCATATTTATACCATGTCTATCTCTCACACTCTCTCTTTCTCTACCAGCGACCTCGCCATTGCCACCTCCACTGCCGACGATACCAGGTTTTGCTCTCTCTCTCTCTGTTCCTCTATTTACTCAGTTTCCCTGTCTCTATCTCTGAGTTTTCTCTTGCCAACGCTATCGACTCCCCCACCCCGATGCGCCGACTGATTCTCCGATGCCCCGACTGATTTCAGGTACACGTTGAAACTCTCTGCTTCTATTTTCCTCTCTCTCTACTTCTCTATCTCCACAACTCATCTCTTTCTCTGATTCCACAACACCCATAAGGTGTTCAAACATATGCTCGGTGTCAAATTGATTAATTCCAGCTGCTGCTCATACCGCACAGATTCTTTGCTAGAATTCTCCGCTGCCCCGATTGATTTCAGGTACACGTTGAAACTATCTGCTTCTCTTTTCCTCTCTCTCTACTTCTCTATCTCCACAACTCATCTCTTTCTCTGATTCCACAACACCTGTAAGGTGTTCGAACATATGCCACAGAGTATAAATAGTGTATTGGCTTGATTTTTTTGGGAAACCATATGCATACTGGATGTCGATTTTGCGTTTTGATATTGCTTTCTGGATTTTGATTTTTGCTTACAGCTGGATTTCGATTTTGACTTTGATTTGGATGTCGATTTTGCTCAGGTTTGAAGTCCATTGGGCTATCTTAGTGACTAAAAAGCAGATTTTTTCTTGGTTTGTTGTCTTGGGTTTTTGTTTTTATGGGTTTGTGTGTTTTTTGTGGATTTTGTCAGCCATATGTTTTAAGAGGAAACCCTAATAAATAAATGAAATTTAAGGCATGTATGAATTTTCTAAGGCATATCATATGATGGCCGATTATTGGATTTTGCTTTGTTTTTTATAGGCACTTTTGTGGATTTGAGGCTTCTATTGTATTGAAAGTTGAGTTTGATGGAAAATACGATAAACAAACAAGTGAGCTTCCCTTTGTGTGCTGGAAATCTATCAGCCCCTTTAAACCTCTGTTTTTCATGTATGTATGTGATAGGGATTTCATGTCTCTATTTTTTTTTTGGTGGTTTTAATTTGGTAAACTTTATTTGGTTTAGATGAGTTTTTATGCAATAAATATTGGGTCTTGCTACAGTAGCCTGTTTATGTTTTCTTGCGTGTGTATTGGTGCAGATAAAAGGGTCTATGGGCTTAATAGATGTATTCATTTGTGGTGTAGCCTGTGGTCTTGCTACAGTAGCCTGTGTGAAATGGTTTCATTTGTGGTGTAATAAGTGTGTGATGTTCTAGATTGGCTTCTGTTGGAAAATGTCCTTTACAGTAGCTTTGTTTGATAGGTGAGAAACTATTGAGAGCTGCCATTGTCTGCTCTCCCACGAAGTTTGTTATTGGTAACCAATTTCATTTTTGATACTTCCAATTGTCTTCTTCTTTTCAGATTCACAATTATATTGCTAATACTTCCTTTTGTTTTTTGTATCTAATAGATCTCTGGTTTCTTGGGTTCTTCTCAAGCAAATCCAGTTCATCAATAAACCGATTGCAGAGAAGTATTTACAGGTTTGAGATCTGATATGTCTTCTCCTGAGTTTTTCCTGAGTTAAGTATTAGGCACTTCAATATCTCCTTGATTTTTTTTGGGTGGACTAATAAATCTTCTATGCAAATAGACATCTTATGCCTTCTTTTTTCCGAATCATCCATAAGAATCAAAGTTAGGAGGACAAAAAAAGCAGCAGCTCATATATCCTTTTGTCATGTTATAATCCTCTCTTTTGTTCTCTCTCCAGAATAATAGGAGACACCAGAAATAGTGACAATGGAGAACCCCCTTAACATTGCTATCAAATCACACTTAAGTTTACTATTCATTTGCCTATTATTGTTTGTCGTATCTTTCTTATAAGTTATTTGTTTCAGTTAAAGGCTTTGACTCCAAATTTCTTTACATTTGTGAATCAGCTTTGTTGCTAATTTTTCTATTATTTTTAGCCTTAATGCATTGATTTGAAATAGGTTAGATAAATTTTGTTGCTTGCTAAATTCAAATGTGATTCACAGTCGGAGTAGTTTAAATAAGTGGAAAGTGTGGCTTCTATATTGCATTGGTTTGGGCCGTGTTTTCACAAGCCAGTGTACAGGTCGATTTTTTTTGGTAGAAGGTAAAGAATCATAAGAAATAAAACCTCATCTATTCTTTCTTGACAGCAACCTCCCCATTGCTTAGCTGCTTAACAAAGATAATACAAGTAGTTACATCGGTAGATATTCGACATATGTGAAGAGAAGTTTTTCAGTGCGGACATATGTAAAGAGAAGTTTTTGGCATATTTCTGGTGGTTTTATGATAGATTGAAGGCATGTACAGTTATGTTAAATTTGATTTCCTATTTGTTGTAAAAAATGTGATCCGTTTTATGAGCCTTTTCATGATATTTTTACCGATATATTGGTCAATCATTGTGGGAGTAACATTGCAGAAGTGTTGTTGATTAATAATTTGAAGCTTCTTTTTAACTATTTTTCCTAATACTTAATGTTCCTCATTGGTTCGTCTAAGCTCCTTAAAATCAAAGTTCTAAATGTTGGAACAAACTCACAGCATTTACCTTCATGATGGAAGTCTATAATGAATTGTTTTGAATATGAGGCCGTTATTATGCAACTGTGTGCTACAGAGTTCAACATTTTTTGCTTTTAGTCTATTTGCGTGTGTTGCTCATGCAACCGATATTAGTGAGAAATTGAAGATGGCAGAAGAAATTCTGAGTAGTTTTCTTAAGGCGATGCTGCTGGTTCTGTGATCAAGTCTTCCCAAGGTTTGATACTTTCTGGCAGATATCTTCATGAGCCACTGGAGTCTTGACTTAGTAGTGATATTTTTGTTGAATAAGAAAGGCGTTAGATACGTTTCACTGGCCACTGGAGTATTTACTTAGTAGTGATATAGTTGTCCATCCTTTTCTATGGTCATTCTGTTTAGTGTGTTTGAAATTCAATGTATAGTCCTGTGTGATTAAAAGCAGATAGTCACAAAGGGAATTTTAGTGTTAGCTTTGCTTGCTTTCCTATTGAAACTGTGTGGGAAGGGCTGGGACTTTTTGATAATACTATTGCAGGAACTTCTTAAGCTATCCAAATATTGGTGTTTGAAAATTTTATCCTATGGTTGCTCTTGGTTTCAAATGCGAGGTAATCCCCCCATTCATTCACACAAATTTGGTTACGATGCCGTTAACCCCATAGAAAATCTCCAATCGAACCCATAAACTCTACTTATGGTCTGATGCAGCAGCAGTGGCTGGGTGGCATTTGTTTATTCTAAGAAGAAGGAAGATTGTGATGTTGGGTCCTGCTGCAGCTTTTGAGCTGTGTGCTGCTGCTGTGCACTGTTGCTGCTGCGTTGCACTGTGCTGCTGCGCTGCACTGTGCTGTAGCTGCTGAGCTGCACTGTGCTGGTCTGGATCACAGGAAATGCTGCAGATGGGACCAATATGCACTGTGTTGTGTGTTGTGAACAATGCGCTGTGTGTGCTGTGATCAGTGCATAGTGCTGTGTTGGCAGGTTTGGTTGACTGTGACTTCTGGAATGTTGCAGCTGGAACAAAAATGCATTGTACTTCATTGATCAGCTGGACTGTGAACACTGTGCTGCAATTTTGTAGTAAGTTGTATTGATGAATTTTTTATATTTTTATATGGTGCATTCAAACACAAGTCTTAATGCTTTGTGGGGTACTATGCAATTTATGATATATGGGTTGAAAGCAAATTAGATTTATTTATATAATTGATTTGTTTATATATGTAAAATTTCAATTCATAGTTCAGATTTGAACACACACGCATCAAATCCCATTACATGTTTTATTTTGTTTGAATTATTTTATTGAATTGGTTATGGAATGGTATTACGAGTATGACTGTAGCGTAAATTGATATAAGTTGTGTTTCTTTAATTAAATGTTTGGTTATATAAGTTATGTGCACACGGTGATATTGTTCGAGGGTCATATTTTTAAGGAAAATTTTGTCAATTTTATTTTTGAAAAATGGCTCATATTGGTTTACGATTTTTCTCAATTTTTCTTGATCAGTTATTGTGTAATACAGAATATTGGGGCGTGGACAATTCCTTTCGATTTTTTTTATTAGTTATATAGTGTTGTAGATGACATTTTGTCAATTTTTTTTATATTGATTAACATTCTTTCTCAGTTTTTTTATTGACGATTTTTTGTATAATGTTGGCTCATATTAATTGGAGATTTTTCTCAGTTTTTTTTATTGACAAATTTTCGTATTATATAGTGTCTCCGAGTATGAGTATTTACTTGCGATTTTTTAATTTGTTACAAAGTGCCTTCAGGTACGGGCAATTACTAGTAGACAAATAAGATACATCTCAACACAAATAATTAACTTTATCCACTTTTCTTCTGATTTTGGAAGGATTGATTTTGGTGAGTTGAAAAGAAAGTTAATCCATCCACTTTTTCATCCTTCCTACTTTCTTTCCTTACCAAACATGATGTTTTATTTATCCATCCCACTTTCCATCCTTCCACTTTTCCATCGTACCAAACGGAACATAAGGTAGTGTGGTCCTCAAACAATGATAGTACTGTCCCCTAATTTGTTAATATATTGGAGATAATGTTTAGTAGTTAGAAATCCTCTTTCTTAAGTATAACGTGACATTCTAAAAATTGATGACGTTATATTTTAAAAATGATTTTTTTATCACCAAGCTAAAATTTGATGGGGTAATTCCTCTCTTGTCATTTTTTCAATATAAACGGAAGTGCTTCACACCCTGCTGAGCTGCTTTGATGTCATGACCGAGCTAGCTCATTCCTTGGCTGATTTGGATCCTAGTAAATTAGGTCAGTTATGTCAGGATTATGTCAGCCAATCCATCCGATATGTTGTAAACTTGTTTAGCATATGAATTTATCCTTAGTATCATCAATATCAAAAGTCAAAGTCTCCTATTTTCTCCACGCCGCCCACCCTTCAAAAAAAAAAAAAATTATTCAAGTTTTTCAAAATTACTTTTTAGTAAGTAAAGCAAATAAAATTTACTAAAATTCTATTTACAATTACAAGGAAAGGAGTTGAAAAGTAAATTTACTTACCCAAAAAAAAAAGAAAAAAAAGAAAGAAAGTACATTTGACTATTTTCAGAAATGATTTACATGCGTCTTGACTTATTACATATACCTGTAAATATGTAGTACTTTATTGTGGTTATACCTAGGTAACAAAACAAAAAAAAAGGAAAATTGGGACAAAAAAGGTAAGCTAAAAATTACAATTTTCTTTTAGAAAAAACCTTTTTTTTTTTTTTTTTTAACTTTTTTATTGAAACCTCATAGTTTCAATTTAGGTCATGCCTGCTGAATTTGGTATGGTTATCAGACACTTAATGTCTTCACTTTGCTGTTTTTTCTTATTTTGCAAATCAATTTCTCACTTCATATGTTGGGTATGCACATAGTCTGTTTCCAACATTGTTTCTTAAAAAAACAAATTGACTACTTTCATAAGAACATCATATATTTTTCTACATATTGATTTGCATAATACAATGAGGAGAATAAAAAATCAAACTCTACCACATCTAACCACAACAGCAGCAACATTCTGCATTATCATCATAAGGCTGATCAGGTGCTCCATTCTTAGGTGTTCCCTCATCTTTTGATGCTGATTCCCTATATAAAAAATCAAACTCTACCACATCTAACCACAACAGCAGCAACATTCTGCATTATCATCATAAGGCTGATCAGGTGCTCCATTCTTAGGTGTTCCCTCATCTTTTGATGCTGATTCCCTATATCGATAAAACATTGCTACCAACATGAACAAAAGAAGATTTACAGCACTTAATGCGGCTAGTGTCCAATAATAATTATCCAATCGACTCTTATTTATGGTGTACTGGAACCAGTTTGGTTTTCCTCCCTTCTCACTGACCTTACCTACTGCATATACTGATAGAACACTACCTGTGAATCCTAGTCCAAGCACTGCTTTCTGGAAGAAAACCTGGTATTTTTTCATGGATGGAGGAGCCTGATCCTTGAAGAAACCATTAATGCTATCTTCAGAGATTTGATCAAGGCCAGCCAGAAGAATAAACTGTGGAAGCAGCCAGAATACAGTCATATGGATTGTCTCATCGGGCTTGTCAAGTAACCCGTGTCTCCTGATCACTCCTAGCCTTCGTGTCTCCACTTTGGCAGCTGTAATACAACATAATATTGAGAATATCATAGCCACTGCAATTCCAACCGGGGGAGCAAATTTTTTTAATCGTCCGTTTGCCAGAGAGGTATAAAATGTGGCAAATTGTGACTTGGCAAAGGTAGACAACACTAGGAAGATCGGAAGAGGGACCTTTAGTTTTCCAACCTTGAGGTTCATGCGGTTTGCTTGCTCAAGGAAGTAAGTATTTCCAATGGAACTAACTACCCCACAGATAATGAAGGTCATCCACATCGGGACCAAGCGAGTAACAATTTTGGTTTCTTCTACTTCTGTGACGCTGCAGAGTCCCCATTGATTCTTCTCTTGATCTTCTTGGCTTCTGGTTGGCAGTATGATTGCAGCCTTATCTAAGCACCTTCATTCAATATTGAAAATTCACAAGAAAACTTCATGAGTGTCATAAAATCTTTCCAATTGGAACAAAAATCCGTTCATTTTGCACTTAGTTGTGCTTACTGCATTCGTTTGGGAAGACAGAAAAATTCCCCAAACCTATCCATATAAATAATTTTATTTTGAATTATAAGAGGGAGAGAGTGTTTCATTACCTAAGTCCATCGGTATGAGGCAGGACATTAGGGTCAGCTTTTTTATAAAGCACTTCAGCATCATTTGGTAGCGGCTGGCATAGTTTGGAAGCAGAGGCCACCAAAACTCTGAAAACAGTTGTTCCTGGACTCCCTTGTGGCCCATTGTGTATGTATGAACAGGTCCCACTTATAAATAGAAGTGTCGCCACCAAGGTACATATTGCTGGGATTCCAAACCGCATTGACCATGGCTTTATATATGGAAGTGCAATACCTCCAACAATGGCGACAAGGAAAACAGTAAAGGCGCCTGCCACTTGAAATGGAGCTTTTCTGTCACTATCATTTTCATCGCCCTCTGGTTTATCAGGAGTTTGTTCCTTGAGGAATGAAGTTAGAGATACTATGTGGCCAGATATTCCCACTGCTATCAGAGCTAAAGCAGTGTAGAAGAGGACCTTTTGTGTTTGGCCAATGCATTCTGGCTTGTATTCACTGCATGTGCCAGTGGAATCAGAGAGGACTGGTGGTGTTGACATTGCCAGTAAGCCCAACCCCTGCAGACAATCAAGTGGGTATATTTTAACAACTCCACAACACTCACAGAGGCACCCAATCTAAGGCTTATTTAGTGCATTTGGTAGGAGATCTTGATCATTTAACTACACAAAACCACCTCTATGAAAACCAGGCCTAATTTAGACTTAGTACCCTACAAAAGCATAAACAAGATGGATGTTCTATATTTTCATTGTATCTAACCTCGATGTTTTGCTTACCTTCCTCTAAGAATGTCTACAATGATAGCCAAGATACTGCATTGTTCAGTTCAAAGGCCTGATTAGGGACCCGAAACTTGAGTAATGAACTCAGGGACCAATGAATCGACAATTGTTAAATAAGAATAGTTGAAGTGCCTTTGATTAGCCTAAGTTTAGTGACTGATTAGGGAGCTAAACTTGAATTGATGATTTGAATTGAAAGTTCAAACAACTTGTACGAATTAAAAAGCGAAGAAATCTTAAGTGCCCTTAAGTGGCAGTATATCGTTTAATTTCAACAATCCAAACCTTACATTTTAGGTCTCTGTTAGTTAAATGTAACGTGTGCCTAAGGAGCGATACCAAACCGAACCAAACTAAGTCTTATGTCCCAATTATTTGGGTCAGCTATATGAGTCTGTCTTCGCCATTCATTTCGATCATGTACCATACGCTCATTTAAGTTAAATATTTTCATATATTTTCTTATTATTTTGTTCAATGTTAATTTAGGTATATCCCTACTTCTAGTATAATTAAAAGAGATTATCTCACTTTTTCGAACCGGTGGCTCTATCCACGGTTCAAAATCGCGGTATCGGCCATCGACTCGGAGAGCTCTGAGACACATCGGTCGCGGCGTTGCGGCGAGATATCTGGCGATACGACCTAAAAAAAAATTGTTGAACATGACAAGAGATTCAGGTTATACCGCGACGTTGTGGAATCGTGTCGACCGATTCGGTGACAATAACTCAGTAACTCGGGATTGACTTGAATACAACTCGGTCAACTCGGGTTTATACGTATCATGTATCGGTATACCGATACTTTGAACCATGCCTCTATCGGCCTCCGTTGAACATGACCAAACCATCTTAATCAATTTTCTCTAAACTTATCCTCAATTGAAACTACACCTACCATTTCTCTAATACGGTCATTTCTTATTCTATCATTTCTAGTTTTTTCACACATCCACCTTAGCATTCTCATTTTCGCCACACTCATTTTGTCACTATGTTGTTTCCTAGTTGCCCAATATTCTGTCTCATATAACATTCTTGTCCTTATAGCTGTTCAATAAAATTTACCTTTCAATTTTATTGGTATCCTCCTATCACATAGTATGCCAAATACTTTCCTCCACTTGAGCCAACCGGCGTTGATTCTATGAGTTACATCGTCTCCAATCTCCCCATCATTTTTAATAATCGATCCTAGATATATAAATTGTTTTCTCGTTGGTATTTCTTGATTTTCAATCTTAATTTTTTTTATTATATCTACTTTTTTTATTACTAAAATTGCATTGCATGTATCAACTATTTAAAATTGCAAAACAAATTATCACAATGATAAATTCAAGTGGATATACGTCCAATATTTGAGGAAATAGGAAAATCTGCAAAGAGAATTTACTTACAATGCTATAGGCAATACTGGAGATCAAAAGCATGGCATAGTTACTCAACAGGGTGTCAACAATAAAGGCAAAAACTAAAGGTAATATGTTTGCTAAGCCGCCCCAAATGTTAATTATCCCAGCAGCATGCGTGAAACTCAGCTTCCAAACATTCGTTAAGTATGTCATCATCACCCACATAGCGTACCCTGCAAATAGATCAGCCAATCCCAAAACTGCCATTCAAAGGAAACTATTAGGAAAACAACATAAATATTGAAATTTGAACACTTGAATCACTCTCTAATCTAGTTCATAACAAACAAAACAAACCCTCTTTCATTTTGTTCATATTTAGCTGGTCAAGCCTTATATTCCAAGCAATAAATTCAATACAGTTCTCGTGAAGAAGGATTGGGTTATGCAGATAGGAGGGGACTTTGGTAGCCAATTTGGACTGCAAAGAAGGTGAGTGAGGGGGGGGGGGGGGGGGGGTTACAGTAATTCAGTAATTGAATTAACCAATGTATATGATTTATCTTTTAGTGAGTATATGGATTTAGACAGAACCAGTAAAACCATTATCTAAATGTCAAAGGGGGCTTGCGAATTACCGGTAATCCTCACAAAGCTTGCCATTTTCTGGGTTTTCCTTATCAATCTCACTTTCTGCAAAAACCAGGTTTAAATAGAGACACAAAATTAGTGTTAGAAGAACTGGAAAAGGCAGCTATGTAGGTGTACAGTTCACAAAGAGAGATGAAAAAGAGTGGTTCATGGTGGTATGCAAATCAGTCAATGGCATATACATTACACAAGAAAGGTATACCTGAGTGATAATAACCCTGAAATTTAGAACCAAAAACCTCACCTCCAAGTGAATTTAGCTACTTATGCTCCTTCAGAGAGAGAGTGAGAGAGATGTGGGTGGTTCAACCTCTGAGAGGAGATTGGGCTGCAAGGTAAAAGATTTTATAGTGTGAAAATTAACAAATATGAAGTGTTTCGGAAGAAATTTCTTGGAAAGACAGAGATTGAAGTATAAACTAATGTAATCCAACCTTCTCTCTCTCCATTAGTTCACACTAATTTTCTGGGTTTCCAACCCAGTTCCTAGAAATCTCCCAATCACTTGTCTTCTTTTTCTGTGGAAGACCATAAAGAAAGACCGTTGACCTTGTCTTAAATGAATACTCTTATTATACTGCTTTTGATCACCTTGACCAGTTGGCATTCAAGCTACTTCCAGGATGTTTCTCTCTCAAAAAAAAAAAAAAAGGATGTTTCTCTTTCAGACTTTTTTCTTTATTCCAAGTTGAGACAATTTAAGCATGTGCATGAAAGCCAAATTAAGCGTTTCAACGCCGCCATTAATATTAAAAATAAAAAATCTCATTTAACATGTCTGTTTTAAGTCTCAAAATATCTCGAGCCACCCTAGGTTGGTCCCAATCATAGATCTAACCTCTAAATGGGTAATGTGGTGTTGGTTTTACATCGTATTTAAATCGTGTTGTTTCGAAATTTATTCAATTCATAGTCAACTTATTTATATCGGTGTCTAATCGGGATTAGTGTCATGTTGTGTCGTTTCATTTCGTATTTGCATCATAATTACGCCATGTAATGAGTCTGTTTGTATTAATTTATTTATTTGACGAGTTTAATGGGTCTACTTGTTCACCGCTTGAATTTGCAAAGGCTCAACTCAAATTTATTAATTACGTGTTGATTTTTTCCCAGTGCTGATATAGGTTATGTTTTGAGCTTCTTGGTACTTTG
This sequence comes from Ilex aquifolium, assembly GCA_951799425.1. Taxonomy (NCBI): domain Eukaryota; kingdom Viridiplantae; phylum Streptophyta; class Magnoliopsida; order Aquifoliales; family Aquifoliaceae; genus Ilex; species Ilex aquifolium. The sequence goes on from OX637405.1 coordinate 30,296,190, forward strand.
TAATATCCTCTTATTCCGATTTCAGGAGAACTCGTACATATCGAATTAAAAGATTGTGGATTGATATTCTTTTCCCTTCAAGGTTTTGGATCAAATTTGAATTGAATTTGTTTATGAGTCAAAATTTTAGCTTTCAAAGCTGACTTAAAAATATCTATAATGCTCTGTTTAGTAAGAATGATAAAAAGTAGGAGAAATTTATTTTTAATTTTAATTTTTATTTTTTTATAATTTATAATTTTAATTTAAAAAAAAATATAAATACATATTTTATGATTGTATTTATATATGAAATTAATGTATACATAATATATGTATATATCAAATGATATATATAAACAAATAAGATATATTTCAACACAGATAATTAATTTTTCATCTACTTTCTTTCTAATTTTGGAAGGATTGATTTTGATGAGTTGAAAGGAAAGATCATCCATTCACTTTTTCATCATTCCTATTTTTTTTTTCTTATCAAACATGATGTTTTATCTATTCCTTTAACTTTCTATCTTTTTATTTTTTCATTGTATCAAACGAAATATAAGAGCTAATTTTCGAGGAAAAAGAACAAAAAAAAAAAAATATACAAAAAGGAGAAACTAGCAAATGCTACATTTAAATTTTTTTTGAACAAAATAGAGTAGTTAACAATTACTTAATAAGGACGAACTTCAAATTCAAACGTCCTGAGTTTGAATCTTCACTATTCTTTGGCTCTGTTTGGTATGTGGGTTTAGGGGAGTTTTGGAACATGGATTGAAGAATAAACCCCCTCAAACCCATGCTTGACAAATACACATCTAGCTCAGAGTTTGAAACCCAGCCCGGTTTAGGCCCGGTCATAAAACCCAATTTCATGGGTTTCATGAAACCCATGGAGGAGGTGGGTTTCATATGTGGGTTAATGGATTTAACATCTAAATGATATTTATATCCCCTCATATATCCTATATACCCCATATTACCCTATTCACATATCCTATATACCCCATATTACCCTATTCGCACATCAAAATTTATTGCGCTTTATTATGATTATGAATAATAGTTATATTTTATCAACATTCATGATTTTTTCATAAGTTAGGAAAAAAAAATTAATCGCATATTTAAACCATAAGGATACAAAAAAATGTACGTAAACAAACATGAGTTTGGATTAAATTGGTTAAGGGGCATAATAATCATTTATATACAAATATATTATCATAATAGTCATATATCTCTGCGCATATCAAACATGGACAAACAGGTAGCTTAAGTTCAAGTCATTAGGAGTTCCCTAATTCTGATATAAATGACCTATTTTTGGCCGGGAGAAAGATAAGATTAATCGAGGAGTGCGTAAGGTAACTTGGACACTCTTGATGATTAAACAAAAAAATAAGTACTATACTGAATAACATATGATGATGTTGACATTGGTAAAAGCTTACTCACCAATCACCATTGCTATAAAAAGGTTGCTAGATGTATCCACATGTGAGTGCCATTGGAGAATTGACTCTGAAGCAGTCTGGCTTATTGGGCCTCCGACAAGGGCCCATACAGCCCGAGACAGCATTAAAACTTTCCCTTCTTGGTCCCGTCTCACATTCAATTGTTCAGTTTTGCCCATCATAATGGGGCCCAAGGGTGTCCTCGCCAATGGTTGGAGTAAATATTACTGACAACCCTCATTTACGTCATATCACCGTCCATTTAAAAACGTACAAATTGGCAACATTAAGGTAGTGTTTGGTAAAGTTCTACTGCACTTCTCCTTTGTAAGGAGTTGTGTTGTAGTTCTGTTCCAAAAGGTAGTGTTTGGTAACTGTTGGTTTTTGTTTTTTTTTTGTTTTTGTTTTCATTTTATGGTAAAAATAAAAATAAAAAACATGTTTAGTGAATGTTTTCGTTTTTTTTTTAATTGCTCTGTTTTGAAAAAAAGGCTAAAATATGAAAACATCTAAAATGATGTTTTTGAAAACATCAAAAAAAAAAAACAAACGCGCGATTGATAAAGGGATTTAATGAGGTATTGACTTCGATCCTTCTTTGCAACAAAATATGATTTTTTTTGCTTGGAGTATAAAAGCTAGCCCATATCTCTCTCTTTCACCCCCTCTCTGTCGGCTCACTCTCTCTCTCTCTCGATGCCAAAGACGAAGCGAAGCCATCTCCATCGACATCGCCCCTCTCAGTTCTCTCTGTCTCTCGATGCCAAAGACGAAGTCGAAGCCATCGTCATCGCCCCTCTCAGTCGTCTCTCTCTCTCTCGATGCCAAAGACAAAGACGAAGACGAAGCAGAAAAGGGGGAAAAAATGCTTACACATGAAGACGAAGCATAAAAGGGGGAAAAACATGTCATCACCCCTCTCAGTCGTCTTCTTAAGCCCTAGATCTATGTATATTGTCTGTATATATAGGTGGGTGGTGGATTTCGAGGGTTTGGGGTGGTGGATTTCGGGGGTGGGGGTGGTGGTTTGGGGGTGGGTTTTCAGGGGTGGTGATTGGGTGGTGATTTTCGGTGGTCAGTGGGGTGGTTGTGGTGGTGGTTTTCAGTGGTGGGGGGTGGGTTTTTGGGCGTGGGTTTTCAGGGGTGGGGTTGGGTGGTGATTTTCGGTGGTCAGTGGGGTGGTTGTGGTGGTGGTTTTCAGTGGTGGGGGGTGGGTTGTTGGTTTCGGTGGTTGGGGGTGGGTTTTGGTGGTGGGGTTGGGTGGTGGTTTTGGGTGGTTAGTGGGGTTGGGTGGTGGGGTTTGGGTGAGGATGGATTCTGAGTGTGGTTCTGACATAACTGAGTTTGCTTCTGTACGAGGGTCTTCTGAGGAGATTGAGAATGGGGCTCATATTAATAAAGAATATGATTGTGGTAAGGAAGATGGTACTTGTGGGGATGAACCATGGAAGGCTTTTGGTGAAATGAAGTATGATCAGGCTGCCATGGAACCAGGTGCTCTGCACATAGAACAATCTGAATCCTCTCTGTGCCGCCAACCTATTGGATTAGGACTTTCAGATGGTTCTCAATCTGTCAAGATAAAATTTCTCTGCAGTTTTGGTGGTAAAACCTTGCCTCGGCCAAGTGATAGGAAGCTCAGATATGTTGGGGGAGACACTCGAATAATTTCTGTCCAGAAGAATCTTTCACGGGAAGAACTCATGAGAAAAGCCTCAGGAATATGCAGACAGCCACACACAATCAAGTACCAGCTTCCAGGAGAGGATCTTGATGCACTTATATCTGTGTCTTCCCACGAGGATCTTTAGAATATGATAGAGGAATACCATGGGCTTGAAAAGCTTGGGGGCTCTCAACGACTGAGGATTTTTTCGATTCCAATGAATGAATCAGAAAATACTTTTGTTATAATACCAAACAGATTTTTTATTTTTGTTTTTACAATTTTTTAAATATAAATGACTACCAAACATGTTTTATATTTTTAATTTTTATCACAAAAAAAAACAAAACTTAGTTTTGTTTTTTTTATAAAAAAAAACATAAAAACGAAAACGTTACCAAACGCACCCTAACTCAAATGTTTTAAGAACCCAAGTTTTATCCGAATGATTGGAGCCCCCTATAATGGAGTGTCATATTAATGGTTCGAATCTCCTTTGTTCAACAATCATAAGTGTCTAGATCAGTTTCTGTGCGCTTCGATTAACACCTTCTTTGATCCAGTCAAACGTAAACCATTCATGTTGGGACCCTAAAAAGAGTTGTCAAGATTCGAATTCAGTACATATGAGTTTACAGCTCGTCTCTACTACCACTTGAGCTACCCTTGAGATAATATGAAATAATTTTAAAATTTTTTGTTGGTAAAACGCGGACTGCATTACATTATATTGTAATGAAATTTATTGTGAATTATTGATTTTGTGTTGCTTTATTTGTAATAATCTTCAAAATAATAAAATATAATTTTTTTTACACGTAGCCTATTTTGATTAATAAAAAAATAAAAGATACATTATTTTTTGGTATTGTACCGTTAACCCGTGCATCAGAGTATGTATCGGACATCTTTTTTTTTTGGGTCAAGGGACATCTTTCTCATGAAGCGCAGAACCGGAAGGTCCTGAACCGGAACCCACCCCAAAATTGATTGCCCAAGTTGACCCCATATAAAGACAGAATTTATCATTACCTTAACGGTAAAAAATGATATGTCCCAAAAAAAAAAAAAAAAAAGGGTAAAAAAGACAAATTGTACTTTGCACCTTGATATAATTTTACATTCTTAATTAATACTCTAATGCTCCGTTTGGTACGATGGAAAAATGGAAGGATGTAAAGTTGAAAAGATGGAAAGTGAGAGGGATAGATAAAATATCATGTTTGGTAAGGAAGGAAAATAGGAAGGATAGAAAAGTGGATGAATTAACTTTCCTTCCAACTCACCAAAATCAATCCCTCCAAATTCGGAAGGAAAGTGGATGGAAGTTAATTATTTGTGTTGAAATGTATCTTATTTGTCTATATATCTTTTAATATATACATATATTAAATATACATTAATTTCATATAAAAATACAATGATAAAATATGTATATATATATATATTTTTTAAAAAATTTTAAAAATAAATTTTAAAATAAAATAAATAAAAATAAAATAAACATGTCAATTTGCAATTCGACATGACACAATTAATTAAATGAGTTGAGTTAGATTTGACTAATGTTCGACACAAACCCTTAATGACTCAATATGAATTTGACACGACACGATTCGATTGTCACCCTTAATCTTAACCAGCACAAAAAAAAAAAAAAAAATAGTCATTTTTATTTTCCATCCATCCAACCAAACACAAAAGAAGGAAAGTGTATCATTCCTACTTTCCTTCCTTGAAGGATAGAAAGTGTTTCTTTTTTACTTTCTATCCTTCTTACTTTCCATCATTCATACAAAACGGAGCATAAATGATTAAATTTTATATATTGCACCCTAAATCAAACAAAAAAGTAACAACATGCCCAATTTTTAAAGAAAATTAACTACAAAATTTTTATTAAAAATAGTTAAAATTTAATATTAGACAACTAAACTATATATAAAAATATGATAATATGATAAATACAACAAAATATTTGTCAAAAAAGGCAACAAATATTTAATTTTGAACTACACTATTACCTTTTTATTTGTTTGAAGGTGCTGTGTGAGAATTTTAATTTTTTAGGGTACAAATTAAAAATTAAAGAAATTTTAAGATGCAAAATGTCATTCATCATGATAAAAAATATGAAATTAGTTCCTTGTAATTTTAATTTTCTTCAACAAAAACATTTAGTTTGGCTTCATAATCTTGTCTATATGTGTGTGTGTGTTTGTATTCTAATGTTTCGTTTGGTACGATGAAAAAATGGAAGGATAGAAAGTTGAAGGGATAAATAAAACATCATGTTTGGTAAGGAAGGAAAGTAGGAATGATGGAAAAGTGGATGGATTAACTTTCCTTCCAACTCACCAAAATCAATCCCTCCAAAATCGGAAGGAAAGTGGATGAAAAATTTATTATTTGTGTTGAGATGTATCTTATTTATCCATATATCTTTTTATATATACATATATTATGTATACATTAATTTCATATAAAAATACAATGATAAAATATGTATTTATATATATATTTTTATAAAATTTAAAAAATAAATAAAAAATTAAAAATTTAAAAATTAAAATTAAAAATTAAAAATAAAAATTAAAATTAAAAATAAAAATAAAAATTTTAAATTAAAAAAATATTTTTTCCATCTTAACTAGGGATGAAAATTTTTGACTCAACACGATAACACGACTCGAACTCGACACGAATTTTATGACACGAACTTGATTAACTCGAACACGAATATGACACAAAAATAAATATGTCAACTCGCAACTCGACACAACAGAATTAGTTAAATGAGTTGAGTTATGTGTGACTAATGTTCGACACAAACCTATAATGACTCAACACGAATCTGAAACGAGACGACTCGATTATCACCCCTAATCTTAGCCAGCACAAAAAAAAAAAAAAAAAAATTAGTCATTTTGATTTTCCATCCATCCAACCAAACACAAATGAAAGAAAGTGTATCATTCCTATTTTCCTTCCTTGAATGATAGAAAGTGTATCCCTCCTACTTTCCATCTTTCCAACTTTTCATTATCCCTACCAAACGGAACATAAGTCATGATATTAATCTTCCATTTATCTTTGTTAAGAAAAAATTCTGACCCAATATATTTTTACATAATGACCCTAAATTCTATACAATAAATAAATTTGAGAGTGTGCACTAGTCCGATGGTGGATCCGCCACTTAATATAACTCAGACGTGGTAATCAAGTTGGATCAAGTTATTTCGTGTTTATGTTAAGTATTAGTCAATTATAACCTAGTGTGTCAAATGCCATGGAGCTACACCGATATTTTTATTATCGTATTATATTTGAATTAATTCATATCACTCGAAATTAAAATTATAGCACTAAGATCCCATTATTTTTTAATCAAACGTGCCACTCATTAACTTTTTCATTAGAAAGAAATCTAGTCAAGTCTACGAATAGCAAAAATAAGTAAAAAAATTCTCTTATTTACAATAATTCATTTCAATGTGATAAAAATTAGTCATTGGTGGATGTATAGTCTTCCGAGGTATTTGTTATTCGTATGGATAATCATATTATTTTTGAATTTCTTATATATATAAAGTTAGTCAATCATAATTAATTTCATATCAATATTAAATCATATTATCATACTGTATTTAAAATTATGACTGGAGTGTTGATAGAATAAAAGTGTAAATTGGGAGTAATTTTAGCAGTCAGGGGTGACAAAAGGAAAAAAAGAGAGGACAATAAGGAGTATATAGATATCCATCTGACCTAATTGAGGTAACCATTGATTATGTCGTACCGCCACCGACAGGGACAACCTAGTCGACAGAAGCCATTGTAGCAGTCCTCGTCCCTATGTCTGTTTATTGAGTGCGATCACCTTCCTCAGCTACACTCAGCCAACCGAGAAAATACCAACCGCCGTTGTAGGTGGCGCATGATTAAACTCATGAGAGAGAGAGAGAGAGAGAGAGAGAGAGAGAGAGAGATAGCATTTCAGGAATTTTGATCTAAACTAAACAATCATTAGTGTGAGATAAAAAATGAGCTTTTGATCCATCTCGAGTGTTTTTGAAAAAAAAGGTCCAACTAAAGATTAGTTTGAAAATAATTCTCAAATTCAGGTCATTTTTAAAAAATCAAATTGATTGACGTTTTTAGGTTAAAGACGTCAGTTGGTCTGACGTTTTTATCCTAAAAACGTCAGTCCATTTGACGTTTTTAACCCAACACAGTGGTCAGTTAACTCATTAAAAAACGTCAGTTAGACTGACGTGTTTATAAGAAACGTCAGACTAACTGACGCATTCAAAAACGTCAAACCTTTTTTTAAATTGTAAGCGTCAGACCAACTAACGCGTTCAAAAATCTCTAGCTTTGAACTAAAAGACATCACTCCACTGTTCAAAGGACATCACTCCACCGATTGGAATAAAGTCCAACAAACCACCTAAGTCTTTAAACTAAAGTCCATTTGTTTGGATAATTATCATAAGTGACCCCTAAATTTTCAAATTAGGTTGGGGCTTATCAGCCCAAGTTATGACCCTAATTGCAACTCTCACGTCATTTTCGTTATAAAAAATCTTACAACTACCACACTTCTCAATGTCATTATTTTCATGCTAGGAGTTAAGACATTGAAAATGACTGAATTGAAAACCTGCTCAAGCATTATTATCTGAAATCTTAAAATTGTATTGATGCTTGTTATGCTCTGTTATTGATGCTTCTTATGCTCCGTTTGTTAAGAAGGATGAAAAATAAGAATAATGAAAAGTAAGAAGAATACACTTTCTATCATTCAAGGAAGGAAAATAGGAATGATACACTTTCCTTCCTTTGTGTTTGGTTGGATAGATGGAAAATAAAAATGACTAAATTTTTTTTTTTTTTTGCTGGTTAAGATTATGGGTGACAATCGAGTCGTATCGTGTCAGATTCGTGTTAAGTCGAAAATTTTCACCCATAGTTAAGATGAAAAAAATATATTTTTTTTAATTTAAAATTTTAATTTTAATTTTTTAATTTTAATTTAATTTTAAAAAAAAACATATATATAAATACATATTTTATCATTGTATTTTCATAAAAATTTAATATATACATAATATATGTATATATCAAAAGATATATAGACAAATAAGATACATCTCAACACAAATAATTAACTTTCCATCCACTTTCCTTCCGATTTTGGAGGAATTGATTTTGGTGAGTTGGAAGGAAAGTTAATCCATCTACTTTTTCATTCTTCCTATTTTCCTTCCTTACCAAACATGATATTTTATTTATCCCTCCAACTTTTCATCCTTCCATTTTTCCATCATACCAAACGGAGCATTAATATAATTATCTATATCAAAGAGCAAAATACATACCAAATTGTTATTATATTACATAACAATCATCATCATCATCCTCACAATCAACTTTTTTATTGAAGCAATTTGAAGTTTCAAAACATATGGAAAATCAATAGAAAATCATGGGATTTTTACATTTTAATTTCCTCAATCAGGACTTACTGCATCTTCGTTTGAACTAGTCCATCTGTTCCAGCCATCATGGCATACTTGTCCTTTCTAGTCAAATTGGTGCACTCATACCCTAGTGTTCCTGCCAGCACCTTCTGTATATAATTTGCAACTTCAATGGCCGATTTTCCTCCTTTGCAAGTAAGCTCAGAAGGCAATTGCTTCAAGAAGGTGATCTCGTACGTAGGCCTTGGATTCATGAACACAAAATAAGGATCCAATAATTTGAAACCTCGTACTGTTGTTCCATAGAACAAGCTTTGTTTGGTATTAATCGCTACCGGAACAATTCTATCGGTGAGCTCAGCAAAGAGTGCACTAAACCTTAGCAGAAATGGCTCTCTACAAGTAGTACCTTCAGGACATATGACTAAATCACCTTCTTGAAGCAAACGTTTGATATTTTCTGCATCTTTTTCTCTCTCCCTTGATAATGCAACGGTTTTAATTGGTGAAATCAATTCTGAAAATTTGCTTATACTATAAGTAACACAACTGATCTTTCTTCCTAATGCAACGGCGGTGACAACGGGGTCTAGGACCGTCCGGTGGTTACAAATGAAGAGGACGCCGCTATGGCCGGCCTTGGGTGGGGGAGGAGGGGTACCCTTGACAATAAGATTGATTCCGAGGATTTTATAGTTGTATCGGACGATTCTTTCAGGCAATGGAATGTTGAGGTAGACCCTAATGAGGGAGAGGATGATGCCTATTGGCATCCACAAGAAGGTTAAGAGGGCAACAAGAGGGGTTGGTCTTTGAACTAAACGACCCTCGTGAAAAATTACAGGAGTTGGAAGTTTGTCTCTTGGTAGTGGCTCGCATTTTGTTCTTGGAACCATGTATCCTTCCTGTGATTTCAAAATCAAGTTGAGTTAGAAAGAATATATTATACAGAGACTAAGTTTTATAATAAATTTTATATGGAACTTAATGAGAATAGAGGAAACCCAAATTTAAGAGAAGGGTCTGTGAAAAAAGATTGTAAACAAGAGATGTTTACAAAATTGGTGCTTCTTTGTAAAAGCAGTAGTAGTTATCATCCCTGTTAAATCCAGCTATTACACTTTTAGTTTGATTCTCACTTACATTTACCTTGTGCTATTGGAACTTGTTCTAAAAAGGAAAAAAATTAAAGAAAATACTATGTAATTCAAATTTATAACCCAAATTTGTATTCCAAATGAAGGAGGACCATTGGATGAGTAAGTCCCATCAACTTTTTTTAAATGAGACCCACTGATCCAATGATCTCTTTTCATTTAGGATGTAAATTTGGGTTGCAGATTTAAGTTACATTGTATTACTCAAAAATTAAAGTAAAACATATGTTCCGTATATGTCTGTGTGTGAGAGAGAGAATACTCACATAACTTTCATAAGGTACATATATAATCCAGTTGGGGGTTTGACTTTAGCTTTTGTTTTTATTTTTTACCAGAGAAGAGAGAGAGAGAGTACTCTCTCATATAACTTTCATGAGGTACATATATAATCCAAGGTATTGATTGAATGCAAAGGTGGTTGGACATGAAGGAAGGATGCATGTTGTCTGGTGTCCTTCCAATTAAAGATGACCATGTAGTCTCTACTTCCCCATTAATTAAAGGAAAATGGAGAGACAAGAATGAAGATGAGGAGACGAAAAAAGGACCAATAACAATTCAAATTATGGAAAATTCAGTAATAGAATAAGGTGGAGAGAGAGAGAGAGAGAGAGAGAGAGAGAGGAGATCATGAACAAAGCACTAAGCCCACAAAAAGTCACACCAAACCTTTCAAAAAGAGAAAGATGGAAAAAAAGTTTCTCTTCGTTGTACCTACTTTGGTTCTTTGAGCTAAGAAACAGCTTACAAAAGTTCAAATGGAGAGATGTTCATGAGCAAAACATTATTAAAGGGCGTAATTACTGCACAAAACTCCCGTCATTGAGGGTCTGGAAAGGATTAGATGAGCAAAACATTATTACCCTATTAAAATATAAGGATTGATATGAAAACTTTATTAAGCTACTTAAATTGATCTAGCTAGAAGAAAGATGAGAAGAAAATTGTAAAATCAATAATGGGTGTGAGGCTGTGAGCTCGAACCTTGCAAAGAGACATAAAGTCATGGTCAGTTTCTCTATCTCCCAGCCCTAAATCAGGCATATTAGTGCCAAATTTCTTTATAATGGCGGCTTTTTTATGTTCTCCAACAAGAACACCTGGTTTCTTCACGAACCCCGTTGCTCGTCCCGATTTCGAAACCTCCAACTCCGTCCCAATAACCTTATCAGCTCCTAGAAATTTCTTGACAAAATGTTCCACCATAATTGTAGGGTTTGCAGTAATTATATATCTCTTTCCAAAGGAACTGAACACTTTCCAAGTATCTGGGTGAACATCCTCGGCGTAAAACTTTGGCAAAACAGACCTCGAAACAATCTCAATATCTCGAATTTTCAAGCCTGAAAAGGCGATGAAGATGAAAGTTTTGATAGCTATGGATTCGGATACGAAAATGTATGTGAAGTACACGAATGGAACTGATGCTAGAAGAACCAGCGCCCTTAAAAGGCTACCAGCTTCTAAAGCAACAAGCATGAAGTAGGGGAAAGCACTTCTGGAAATAAGAAGAGTGCCATCTAGGTCTGCTGCCACTGTTTGATTGGCTCTCCCCTCAGTGCTACATTTGGAGATTGGTTCAAAATGGCGATAACCACCCATGAGAGAGAGAGAGAGAGAGAGAGAGAGAGAGAGAGAGAGAGAGAATTGATGGGTGGGTGGGTGTGAGCTAGATGTGTTGTGTTGTGAAGAGAGGAGGGTGGGTATAAAAAGGGATGGAGAGAGATGGCATGTGAATTTTTGTGGGTGGTGATATATGTGGTTGAGAGCAATAACAAAAGGAAGACTAAACAAGTATAATACAACCTTTTTTGACGTTAAATTAGGGCTGTTGTAAGCAGGGGTCGAAGTAGTTGAAACTCCAAACCTACCAACATTACATTCAATTAGCCTACTTTTTAGATTTTAGATACCGGCCTCGCCGAGCCATTATTTCAGCTCAAGTCCCTTATTACTTGGCTAGCTGCATAATAAATTGGCTTCTTTGAAGTTGCCTTTTTTGATCAAAAAATTACAGTTTAAAAAAAGTTAGAGTAATAAAAGTCCTTCATAATCTTTCGATTGGGATATTCTTTAAGAAACTGAAAAAGTTGAAAAAATTCGTTTGAAGTACTGCTACACAACTTAAATGAAACTCAAAAAGTTGAAACTCAAATACATATTGGACTTGTTTGGTAGACGTGTTATGAGGAGATTAAATATTTGATTGTATTATTTTTTATTTAATTGGGCTTAATACTTTATTTGGTAAGCAAATTTAATACCATATTAATTTCAAAAACGTATACTAATTATATATTTATAGTATATTTTTTATACGATATGCCTGCATTATGGAGGTATTTTAATACCACCAAGAAATGTGGTATTATAATCCATCTCAAACGTATTATTATACACATTTACTATTATAACCCCATAACTGATAAAATCAAGTTGTCATCGATGTAACAAATACTTATTGAATATATTTTTGTTAATTCAACATTAATACGATGAAATAATTTCCTAACCAAACAACCGATTAAATTAAATAACTACTATCCAACGTTTATGTTGTATATTGCTAAATACTAGATAAAATTACTTATTATTTTAATACATTATTTAATCTTGTCTTTTGTCCTTGGAATAGTATTAGACTGAATTACTCTATCTAATCCATCAATTTCTAATACGGCAACCAAACGAGCCCATTGTTCCTTGAATCAGTAGGTTCCATCAATTTTTTCAGTAGAACTTACTCATTCAACACTCATATAAGAGATAATATGTATTTGAATTTTAGTTTTTGAATTTCATTTGAATTGTATATCATTTTCCATAGAACATATAACAGAAACGTAAAATAGGTTAACCATTGAATTTAACAAAGTCAAAGAACCCCCAATTAGACTAAATCCGATTGATTCAGGTAATAATGAACTCGGTTAAACAAACTTTTTGAATGAGACTTAGAGATTGTAAACATTCATTTTATATGGTTTGTCTCGTGTCCCTTATGACAGAATGAATGTCAGAATTCCCAGTAACTTAATGATCGTGTCTGCACAAATTCAGTGTTTTGTCTTCATACCTTAACTCCATTGTCAGGTAAATGTGAGTAGTATTAATTCACTATGTTACAGGACCTATATAGTTCTGAGTTTTTATAGTCATAGCAACGTAATTTGAGAGATGTTGAATAAAGAAGATTCAATTGGTCTATATAGACCTATGTACGTTTGTATGTGTATATATATCTATATAATAAATTACAATATAATTCAAATCTCAAAAAATAAACAAAATAACTTTTATTTTTCGCGGTTGAGATCTTTTTAAATTTTACTTTAAAGTTAATCCGACAACTAATATTAAAACCCCAAATTTAATAGGGAAAATATGTCTCTAAAGGTGTGTTTGAAGTGATTTTTTAAAACTGTCTTTAAGACTTTTAACTTCTTATAGATACTTTAAAAAAAAGTAATATTTGAAACTGTCTCACCACCACCACCACTACTATCACCACCATCATCACAACTACTCCACCACCATCACCACTACCACCACCATAACTACCCCACCACCACCACCACCACCACACCCCCTGCCATCATCATCATTACCACCACCCCACCATTGTTGTTGCCACTCTACCACTACCACCGCCACCACCACTCCACCACCACCACCATCACTACCACCACATCCATTGTCGCTACTCTATTACCACCACCACTCCACCCCCACCACCACCCTCATCACCATCACCACTACCACCACCGTCACCACAACTACCCCACCATCATCACCATTACCACCACCACAACTACCCCACCACCACCCCACCACCATCACCGTTACCACCACCACACTCACCGTCATCATTATCACTACCACCACCCAAACACTGCTATTGCCACCCTACCACCACCACCGCCCCATCGCCACCACCACCACCGCCATCATTACCATCATATCTACTGTTGCCACTCTATCACCACCCCCCCCACCACCACCACCCCAATCACCATAACCATCATCATCACCAGTACCATCACAATCACCATCATTGTTATCACTCCATCGCACCACCACTACCATCCCCACTATCACCACCCTCACCACCACCACCACCACCACCCCCACAACCATCACCATTACCACCACAACCGTTGCTGCCACCCTACCACCACCACCATAGCTTCCACCCCTCACCACCATCGCCACTGCCTCAACACCCCCCACCACCACCAACATCCTCACCAACCACCGATTGCTACTATCGTCGTCCATCGCTATCACCCACCATTATCCTCATCTCATTCTTATATTTATTACCACTACCACCATCATCCCACTACCATCGTCGCCCACCGTCAGCACCCACCACCACCCGTCGTCGCCCACCATCGCCTCCAGCCACTGTCATCCACCCACCACCACACCTATCATTATCACCCACATCACCCACCACTGTCACCCACCCCCACCACACCTACCACCACCATTACCATCATCATTTACCACCACCCATCACACTGCCGCCCAAAAGCACCTGTTGTCCCCCATCACCACCATTGTCACTGCCCACCACCACAACTGTTGTTGCTCCACCACGACTACAACCAACCACAATCACCGTCGCCCACCACCACCCACACCCACCGCCACCATCATCGTTGTCACCCATGACTGTCACCACCACCACGGTCGTCGCCACCCACCACAACCATTACAATCGGTGCTTAAATTATGTTTTCTCTCCTCTATGTTTGAGATTTGATTTTTGGTGTAAATATAAATATGTTTATTGTTCATTATTTTTTTATTACTCTGTGTCTTCAGACACATGCAATAACTAATATATATATATATTTATACACACAAACATATGAGTTTAAATCTTTCACAACTGTCCCTAAATAACCTTGTTTTACTACCTATTACTTATTACACTAACATGCCAGTAATCCATCATTACACTAGCTTAACATTAACACAATTTAATGCAATCATATGTCTCTTATATGAACAAGTTTATTGTCCAACATTTTATGTTCCTACGATGGGAATCGATGAAATTTCCATCATAAGAACAAATAAAATAGAACAAGACAAAGTTCATAGGTCATTTCATTAGAATCACCCTTTTGAAACCATGCTTGCCAAATCACGGTTCTATCGTAAGAACAAATAAAATAGAACAAGACAATTTAATGCTTTGATAGGAGAGGTTTCTCAGGCAACAATATGAGTGTGATTCGATGCCTTGTTTTAAGATTTCTACGGGTGTGAAAGATTTGAAGGACCAAATGAACAAAATTGATAATGTAGATCAATAAAAGAATGAAAACATCTACTAATCTTCAAACTACGGATTATAGAGGGCACTAATCTAATCATAAAACTACTCCTAAATAATCGCATAAGAATCGCATGACTATATTTTTTCTTATATGAGGGAACCAACAAACAAATTGATGAAGTATAATTTGGTTTTTCTAAGAATATTCCAACCAGCTAGTTAGTGAAACCAAGTATAATTTGCCATTTCCATGTGTAGCCATCATCTCATGTTACTTTTTGATGCGTGTGGTCAACTTCCAATTATTTGCTGAGGGTAACAACTTCAAACATACTTTCTCTCAATTTTATTAGGTATTAGATTGTCTGCTATGTTTTTTTAGTGAGAAGTGGGTCTCTTAATCATATATGATAGATGATTTATCATTCTGTAAAATTGACAGAAGATGTAATGAAGAGGACATACATCACTTCAAACTATATATGTCAAAATCCTCCATCATGATTCCAAAGCCAACTATCTTTTAACTAAGGCATAGTGCTGGCTTCAGAAAAAACCAAATGAAGTTAAGGGAAGTCCTTCACAAAAAGTGGGCAAATATTTCTTTGTGGAAAGTCACTACAATCAGCTTAAAGCAAAGACAATGTCCCTTCTATAAAAATTGGAGCCCTAGGCAAAAGTATATAAATAACATAATTATAATTATATTCAAATATTATTGTTAATAAGACCTGTGTAAATTCAGACGTTTTGAGTTCAAAATTTGACCATCTCTTGGGACATTTTTTGTTAACCCTGATGTGGATAGCTTGCCTTTGACCGGACCGGAGAGGGGATTAGTCGAGGTGCGCGTAAACTGGCTCGGATACCCCTGATCGTTTAACCAAAAAAAAAAAAAATATATATATATATAGCTTGGAAAAATTTTGACATAGAAAAAAGTGGCAAATTATTTGCATTTCAATTAAGAATGAGCCAGTTGTAAGTATGGTTAGAGCCTAATGGTGGCTTGGAGCTGAGCCAATTCTTGCTTGAGTTAATAAAAGCCACAATAAATGGGTGCATTTATTGAGATTGCAAGCTTCCCCCATATTGACTTTGGACCAAAAAAATATGATAAAAACCAGTTCTCTTTGTTTTTTTTATTATTTATTGTTTTTAAGACTTTAACAGGTTTTCATATGTTAATGGGGTACATGATGGTACTGGAGGTCATATCATTGTAGAATCAATCCTAAATATTAAAATTGATCTTAAAAAATTAGAATCGATTATCTTATTTTTTAGTCATCTCGCTTGATTATTTTTTTCAAACGGTTCTCACCAAATTGATTGTAACTTCAAATTATTTTCTAATGATTTTTGTACCATAACAAAAATAAAGTTGGGAGTATTGTAATCAAACCCATGTTGATGGTTTTGCAAAAGTCTTTAAAACAGCCTCTTGGCTAGCTAGCTAGCTTGTAGGAGAAAACAAAAAGATGATTCCAGCCAATGTTTCAAAGAGGTAGATATATCAACATCAACTACACCTCTCTCAGACTCTCACTCTCTTGTTTGTGAAGAAACAATTAACTTGAAAGCAATCAAAAACCCATTAATTTGGGTAACTGGGAAATTAATTACATGCATGTTGTGGTTGTAAACTTGTAGTTGAGGTTAGGAACTTCTTGTCTGTCCAATAATAAATAGGGATAACACAAGCACCGTATAGAAATTCATTTGCAGTCGTTGATTTTGGTTTGAATAATTTTTAATCATTCATTGAAAAAAAAGGATAAAATAATACAACAATAAGAAAATAAGAAAACTTTTCACCTATCATGTTATTACTAAATGAAAAGTGAAGGTACATATGGAATAAAAAAAGTTTCGATGCCATAGCTGGACCCCTGAAATAGTTATAAGGACTCTTTTTTTTTTTTATATTTTTTTCAGTTTAACAGTGAGGAGTGTTCAGTTTAATTTACATGTACCTTGACTAATTCTATCTCCAACCTGACCAAAGGCAAGCCATTTAGGTTGGAATTAGGTTATTCATGAGGGATTTATCTCTCATGATCTGACCCTAAGAAATTACCAAGATTCAAACTCAAGACGTTTAAGTTTAGAATTCCTCATTATTAGTACTTGAGCTACTCATTGGAGTTAAAAACTCTTTTTCGCTCAGGATGAAAGTACAATATCTATTATGTGGTATAGAAGATGGTGACCTAATCTTATCGAAATTTAACTACAATTAAGACACCATCCTTATGAACACATTTAATTAATTTTGCTACAACTGCTTCAAACTCGTCTCCCAATAATTTGGCTCTTCTAACTAAAAAAAAAAAAAATTTGTTGGACGGAACAAGAATGTTTGGCATTGCCCGCCATATCAAACATACCAAATAATAAAATAATGTCAACAGCTGGGGAAAATCATGTGTAGAAAGAGAAGAGTCACATCTAACTCTTCTTCTGGATCAAGAAAGTCGATCAGATTGTCAGTCATGCATGGTGACCCCAACAAGAATGAGTCAGAATTTTCTTTTCTTTTTTTCGCTACTAGTGTCTAATTTTGCGTCGTCTACTCCTTCAAACTCACCAGTGCGAGAATGTGTGTGTGAGAGAGAGAAAGAGAGAGAGAGAGATCATTAACCTGGTGCATGTAGGAGACTGGATTTTAGGGGGTGTCTATAGCTACAACTGAGATCAGTAGCGGATTTAGCATGGGGGTAGCTGCCCCCACTGAAATTTTAAAAAAATTTGGGACCTAGGTGTAATTTTAAAATTTTCAAGAATTTCTTAAATTTGCCCCCACTGAAATTTTTTAAAAATATAGGGTATATTAATATAATTATAAAAGCTAACTTTTGGCAGCACTTCCTATTTTTTACGCTTAGCAGCTGCCCCTACTAAAATTTTAAAGCATTTTGGGATTTATGTGTAATTTTAAAAATTTCAAGAATTTTTTAAACTTGCTTCATTGAAATGTTTTTAAAGTATAGGATATATTAGTATAATTTTTAACCCTTAAAAGTAACTTTTGGCACCCTTTTGACGCCTCCTTTTTTTTTTTTTCCCTTTTCCCGGGTCCAGGCGTCCAGGTAGGTCCACTGGTCCAGCCCCTTTTTTTTCTTTTATTTAATTTCTTTGTTAGTTCCTTAACTTCCTTTGGTGTATTCATCTACAAATTAGCCTATTGAATTCAATTAATGGGCAAATCAAATTTGAAGAAACCCTAGAAGATTAGTACTAATCTAAAATCAAATTTTTTATATTAGAAAATTAGTTTAATTCTTGTAGAATTGATGGTTGTTTGGTGTATTATTTATGTATTTATGTAGATTTTTTTTGTTTTGTCTTGGGTCACCACTCAACTATTTTGGATTTTTATTGAAGCTCTGTTCAGATTGGCTATCTAAGATTTTTGGTTAGTGCTAATTTTCTTCCCTATGATTACATTACTTTAATTGATTTCTTGAAATTCTAGTTTGGATTATATTTTGGATTTATGGATTATATTTTGATTATGTGTAGTTCATTATTTCATTTGTTACGAACTTAATGACGAACTCTTAAACTTGAAACTAATTAGACAAATTTATTTTTTCAATCAGCTATGGATAGGTTTCTTATAAGAAAATCAACATTGGACCAACCGTCTCCTAGTCAAGAAATAAATGATTGTGGTGGTGACATACGACATTGTTCTAATCAAAGTCGTGAAGAAGTAAATTTAGAAAATCTTCCTGCTGATCCTGGGCTAAGAATTAGAATTTTGGATTATCATCCTAATGATCGGGATAAAATTCGGAGAGCATATCTACAAAAAGGCCCATGTCAACCCCGTGAACATAATTTTCCCCAAACGAAATTCGGCAAGTTGTGTCGTCGCTTTAGTCCATCTTGGTTCAACGAGTTTGGTAGTTGGTTGGAGTATAGCATTAAAAAAGATGCCGCTTATTGCTTATGTTGCTATCTAATGAGAAGTGATATGGAAGAGCAAGGGGGTGGTGACTCTTTCGTTATAGAGGGATTCCGTAACTGGAAGAAGAAAGAAAGATTTCAAATTCATGTTGGGGGTCCAAATAGTGCTCATAATGAGAATTGGAGAAAGTGTCAAAATCTAATGAATCAGAAGCAACATATTGAAGTTACTTATTCTAAGCAATCAAATCAAGCTCGAAAGGAGTATCGAGTTCGTTTAACTGCAGCAGTTGATTGTGTTCAATTCCTTTTACGTCAAGGGTTAGCATTTCGTGGTCATGATGAGTCTGAGGATTCAAAAAATCAAGGCAATTTTCTTGAACTTCTACGATTTCTTGCTGAGCACAATGAAACCATCAACACTGTTGTTTTAAAAAAATGCTCCAAAAAATCTCAAAGTGACAGCACCTGACATTCAAAAGGATATTGTTCACGTTATTGCAAGTGAAACCACATGCGCAATAATCAATGATCTTGAAGATGATTTGTTTTCTATTTTAGTGGATGAATCTCGTGATATTTCAGTTAAAGAGCAAATGGCAGTTCTGTTGCGCTATGTGGATAAAAAGGGATGCATCACTGAGCGTTTTCTTGGCATAGTCCATGTTACTGATACAAATGCTTTATCACTTAAAGCGGCGATTGAATCATTGTTCTCAAAGCATGGATTAAGTCTGTCAAGATTACGTGGACAAGATTATGATGGAGCTAGTAATATGAGAGGAGAATTCAATGGTCTCAAAAGTCTCATCATAAAAGAGTATAGATCTGTTTTTTATGTTCATTGTTTTGCTCATCAACTTCAACTCACACTTGTGTCTGTTGCGAAAAATCACAATCAAATTGCATTGCTTTTCAATATTGTTGCTAATTTATTGAATGTTGTTGGAGCTTCATGCAAACGAAGAGATATTTTAAGAGAGAAGCAAGCTAGTAAGGTCATTCAAGCACTAAACAATGGAGAGTTATCAAGTGGGCGTGGTTTGCATCAAGAAAGTAGTCTTCAAAGGGCCGGTGATACACGTTGGGGCTCACATTATGGCACTCTCATAAATGTGATTGTTTTGTTCTCCTCTGTTGTTGATGTGCTTGAGATTATTGTAGAGGATGATACAACTTCTGAGCAAAGAGGTGAAACATGTGCTTTATTGGATTCAATTCAATCTTTCGATTTCGTATTCAATTTACATTTGATGAAAGGTGTATTGGGAATTACAAATGAACTATCACAAGCATTACATAGGAAAGATCAAGATATTGTAAATGCTATGAATTTAGTTAAAGTATCCAAACAACGTTTACAAATTATGAGAGATAATGGATGGGATACTTTAGTCGCCGATGTCTCTTCTTTTTGTGAAAAAACATGATATTATTATTCCGAATATGGATGAGATGTACATAGCTCGAGGAAGGTCACGGCGTGGTGAAAAAGTCACTAATCTACACCGTTATCGTGTTGAATTATTTTTTACGGTGTTAGATATGCAACTTCAAGAGCTTAGTGATCATTTTACTGAGGTGAACACCGAGTTACTTCTTTGTGTGGCATGCCTAAATCCAATGGATTCATTCTCTGCATTCAATAAGGAGAAGCTACTTCGTCTTGCTCAATTTTATCCTTCAGAATTTTCCCCAATGGAGCTCTTGATACTTGATAATCAACTTGAGACTTATATACTTGATGTGCGCTCCAATGAATTTACAGAAGTTAACGGAATTGGTGGGCTTGCAAAGAAGTTAGTTGAGACAAAAAAAAATATAGTATATCCGTTGGTATATTTGCTCATCAAACTAGAACTTATCTTACCAGTTGCCAGTGCAACTGTTGAAAGAGCATTTTCAGCAATGAACATAGTAAAGAATCGATTGCGCAATCGAATGGGAGATCAATGGATGAATGATTGCTTGGTTGCATATATTGAGAAAGATGTTTCAAGTGGCATTGAAAATGAAATGATTATGCAACGGTTCCAAAATATGAAAACTCGTCGAGAACAATTATAAGGATTTATTAGATGTTCGAGAGTTGGGAGCTCCTTTTGTACAGGATTTCGAACACTAAATGATACTTTTGATGTGAAATTTTTTTGTTGCCTTTTTTTGTACATCACTCATATACATGAGTTGCGCCTCTAAATGACATTCTGTTGATGTAACTATGCTTATAAACAGTTTATCAAGAATACATATTTTGATGAAAACAATGTTACAATTATATTTTGAAAAATTTAGGTTGTCCCCATTGAGGCAAAATCCTGGCTCCGCCCCTGACTGAGATCACGCTAGATTTCCCTGATCACTTGGAGACTAATGAGACAAAATCAATCAATACCGCCTGGCGGTACTAATGTCATGGTTGTTAAAGCTGTTACCTAATAAACTCATCTAAATGTTTACACTAATAATTGAAAGGAAAAATTATTAATAAGTATTAAACCTGTTCTGCTCTGTGGTATATTGACCTTTCCTTTTCGTCTAGCTCTCTTGGTCAGAGAGAGAGAGAGAGAGAGAGAGAAAGAAAGATTAACCTAAATGTGGAAGACAGGAGTTTAGGGGGTGTCATAAAGCTAAAGCTGAGATGATGCTAGACTTCTTTAGTCACTTGGAAATTAATGAGACTTAAAATCAATCAGGACAAACTAATTAGTGGCAATAATGGTGTGGTGGTTGTTAAAGCCTGCTAAACCATCAACCCATCTGAATTAATGCTTAAAATGTTAAAAGAGGTGTAACTTATATATATTTTTTTATATAAGCACACCCTCCTCATATATAACCTGCACGTTAAATCACCGATTCATCTAAAAGTTTAAGTTGTTAGAGAAAAAATAATATAAATATTTATACATGTTAATAAAAACATCCAATTCAAACTTAATGCACTACGACATTTATCGTATAGGATAAGAGATAAATAGAAGAACCCAAATACTTAACGAGAGAAATAATATGGTGCCGAGTATGGAGAGAATAGATTAAATGCCAACAAATTAATAAATCTACCAAAATACATTTGTTTAGGCCTAAAATATAAAATTTTAGGAATATTCATTGCATTGATACTTGGCATCCCTAGATTTATTGAGGAAGTGCCACGTGGCAGAATCTGAAAAAAAAAGCAAAAAATGATCAGTTGCAGTCACATTTGAAAAGAATGAATTAACTGATTGGAAGTTACCATTAAATAATTGTCAATGGAAGTAAAACCATCGAAGAAGATAGCTATAAAATGGGCATTCAATGAACGAGAGGATACATGTTCAAACTCCTAAAAGACCCATAATCTGGACATTATTAGAAGTAATTTTAGTCTAGTTTAGGAGCAGTTAGGGCCATAATTAAGATTGTTTTATTCAGTCTCTTGTAACCGAAGTCCCTTTGATTGAATTAATAAGAGAATTTTTTTTATTAGTTCTTTGTGTTAATTTTGCCTTTGGACAATAAGATTCTCCAGTGTTTTCATCCAAAAAATTCCTAAAATAATGCATTTGAATCCCTTTCAAATAATCGCTTAAAATATGCCTGTCGATTGATCGATTCCAATAAATTTTGGAACATTAACAGCTCTGGGGTATCATGTTGAAATTATTAACTTGAAACCCATTCACAGTAGATAGAATAATTGAATTCATACAAACCAAACCATGTTCATTGGATTCTTACATAGATTTAGGGCATAGAGATGGAAGAGAGGTCATAGTCTCAAAATGAAATGGCCCTTTCATGCATAGTTGTCAAGTCATACAACATCAATAAGAGCTCATCAAATAGGTTACTCAAGGCCACGTGGGTTTGCCAACACTCTTACCTACTTAGTCGGCCTTCTACTTTCTCTTTGTTTTGCATACAATTTCGCCCTAACCAAACACTGCTTTTAGTGAAATTAAAACGCAATGCACGAATACTCAACTGCGAAAAGCAATTTCGAGAACTAAGTACAGATTATTATAAGATGATTTCGAGATGCATCCGATATGATAATGACTTGAAATGAATGACTATCGCTGGCCCTCCAACTACTTAATTGCACATGAAAATATCGAAAAATTATTTTTCGGTATCATACTTTTTATTTTTTATTTTTCACCAATCAAAATAGAGACCTTTATAAAGTTTTTAATTTATATTATTTTTTTTATTTTAATATTTTCATGATTAATTCATGGCTATAACTAGACATATCAGAACAATATCTACGATTTACAATAAATTTTGGTAGGGTATCGAAGTGGTACCATAGGGCTATTGATGCGGGGTAACGTAAAATAAAGAAATAAGATCAAACAACAGAAACAATAATCTATTGATTATCGTAATAATACCAGATTATAGTCTTCGAGAGCCTTATTAATTCCTAAAAATATCAAGTCAATTAAGAATTGAAAGAGAACTCCTCTCTAAGTTTTTTATTTAAAATAAACCAAAGCTGTTGAATTAGTTTTGAAGACAATATAAATAAGAAACTCTAATGGTCCTAAATTATTAGAAAAGTCAAACAAATACGCAATATTATGAAAATACCCCAAACAACGGGATAACAAATTAAAAGTGTCTAAAAAGTACTATAAATGTTATTTTTTGGCTAAAAACCGAGTAGATTGAAGGCGGATGTCTTCAATCTTGCTCAAATCACCGAGAGCTCTCCATAATGAAGTCTTTTGAAAATTTCTGATGTTGTCGCTCCAAATGAACCATGATTGGTGTCCGATTAAAATTATTTTCAACTATCTTAATCTGTCGTGTAATCTTTTTGCTAGAGATGCTTTGTCAGCTATCCAACAAATTGGAAGTAGGCTGGCCCCCAGCCTCTAGTATTATCTCCATGTTACAGCTAATACATCACCCCATCTTATATGTAACATCAGTTGCCAGTTCTAAACCAACTCCTAATTAGAGACCTAATTCAATGTAGTGATTGGACTAATTATAAGTTCTAATATTAGATGGAGCATACATTTAATTCAATGGTTGCGTTAAAGAGCAATGTTACATGGAGTCTTGAACCTAAAATAGTGACATAATTTACTGACCTTATCAATCACTGCCATCGACTTAAATCACTGCCATCCACCATCAATTCAATAGTTGTGATTGACTAGATCAACAAATCAGGTCAGCATTTTCGATGTAAATAATATTTTTTTGCATTAAATTAATTTCACAATTTAAGTCCAAATAATATTTTCCGAAAAGCACTATTTGGACAAATTTATATAGGGGAGAAATAGAAGCCCCTTTCTAGCCCAGCATGGCTGACCTGGCCCAAGTTCTGAAGCTCCATCACTCCAATTTCGGGCTAATCTGGCTTTGAAAGCCCAAATAATCCAAAATTAA
Source organism: Ilex aquifolium (assembly GCA_951799425.1). Classification (NCBI taxonomy): domain Eukaryota; kingdom Viridiplantae; phylum Streptophyta; class Magnoliopsida; order Aquifoliales; family Aquifoliaceae; genus Ilex; species Ilex aquifolium. The sequence goes on from OX637405.1 coordinate 30,320,546, forward strand.
AAGAGGGAGGCCGGTTCCTAGGTCCAATAGGATTCCAAAAAAAAAAATTCACTTGTCAATTTTTTTTTGGATTAAGTCCCTGTTGAAAAGCCATAGCAATGAACATAATTAACGTCTTTTACAATTGTAAAAAATAACGATAATGTCATCACCTAATTTAAACACGTATTCTAAAAAGTTACATCATCATAATATACATTTTTCTCCATAAACACAAGTCGTAATACAAATATGCTAAATAAAAAAGTACGCAATTAAAAAAATATTTATATACTTTCGAGCCAAAAAAATAACAAGTACGCAATAAAAAAAAAACAGGTACACAACAAAAAAAATATTAAAAATAGCATTTATTTAATAATCGTTAGACAAGTACATTAAAACACAGATTGTTAGACAAATACATTAAAACATAGATTGTCAGACAAATACACTAAAATACAGATCGTTAATGTATCTTCTTCTCCATAAACACAAATTGTCAGACAGGTACACTAAAACACAAATCGTCAGAAATCATCATAATGTCCAAATTGTTTGCTTCAAGAGTTTGAATTTCAAAATTGATAGACAACACCGCAAAAATTTCAATAAAAAAAAAAAAAAGAATGCTTCATTCCCATTTGCAGCGTGAAGCATGTACCTGAGTTCACTGGGCCGGCCAGGCCACTTAGGTGGTTGCCTAGGGTTCCCAATTTGTGCATATTTTTTGGGGCCCTAAATTAACCTTAAATCCATAGACACAATTGTTATTGGGTTGAATGCAAAAAAACCGAATCTATTACCTATGACTCTGACAAACTAGCCCACTTAAAATATTAGGCTCATTAATGTTCACTTTGTATTTTCAAAATGGTCTCACATTAAAACATGCTCCAAGCCATCTAGTTTGATGTTCTATCTCTCTTACGTCACTCTCAAGGTCAAGCACGTTTCTCCTCTCTCTCTCTCACACACACACACACACAAAGCCCCACTCCCTAAAACTTTTGTATGATTTGCAAATAGCAATCTATTGATTAAAAAGTCTAATTTCTAATATTTAAAATTGTTTTCGATTATTGGCAACAAAAAGTTTATGAGTAATACTATTTGGACCTAAAAATCTGACATAATTTTCTGACATAATGATGTGGCTTCAGTAAAATTATTAGATCAACACCAAGTTCTAATGTTTGATGGGCTCCACAGTCAATTCAAATGTCATAATGAATTAGGTCAGTAAATTAGATCTCAATAGCATTGTTCATTTTTATAAATCGAGTTGTTTTGCTCTCTTAGTGTCAGAAACCAACATCCCAACTGAAAAATAAACTTACACAAAATGATTAGATTCATTTCAAATGCGTGTATACATTATAGAATATTGATAATAGTGTCATCTACAAGGATAATTTTTTCAAAATTGAAATTGATAAAATCTAATCAACGATTAACAATATAAAGATAAATAAATTCACGATATTGTATATTAAAATGCATATATTAACAAAACTTGAATTTACAACTTTTTTTGGAACTCAACCTCGAAGGTTTTGCTCTCTTGATCGATGACCTCAAGGTGAAGGTTGCAAATATTGAAACTGGGGGTGAATTCATTGTCTACTGTGCTAAAAAAAAAAACTAATTATATTTTAGGCTGAAATTCTGTGACGAGGACAAAATGGGTAATAAAAATTAGTAATTAATCAATCTCTTAACATTCGCGCTAATACAACGACTACATGATTTTTTTTTTCAAAAACCGAAAAACCCAAAATTAATACTCGGCCTCTCGTCTAACACTCCCATTTTGGCACAATCTATTTGGGCCTGATAAAAGCCCAAATATTATTCTGCTTGCTTACCTTCTACCCAAATTTTCATGTTAGTTGGTTTGTTCCATTCCACCTGTTATATGCAATTTTTTTAACTGAAACTGGAGAGTCGCAATCGAAATTTCTGAATAAATAAATAATTATAAACTATCTCTTCATTTCAAAAAATTATTTCGTTATATGGAATGCGAGGACACACAAACTCAAGATCTTAGTCCAATCGCTGATCAAAATATTTCTCTCTCTCACGCACACATGTAAAAGTAAACAAAATTAGTCGATGATTAGGTCCTTAAACTTGTAAGTGCTTACTAGAATTTGGAGTTATAAAAATCAAAGTGAGTCAAAACTACTTTTTTTTGTGTGTAGATAATGGATCTCAACTATAAGGGGATAATGGTAAGGTGAATAATTTTTTGTTATGTAAGGTTTTTTTAACTGTGGTTCTTCTCAAAATGAATGTCATTTAGCTGTAAAACGATTTTTCCAAGTCAGCCACTTTGTAGTTGGTGCTATGTGTTTTTTCTAATTGCTATAGGAGTTGGGTGCTACATTGATGGGTGAATTGCTGATTGATAAACTCATTGAGTTTGTGCGAGCAAGTTATTTTTAGGGTGGTGCTATTTGTGTTGCAATGTATTTTTAGGCATAAGTTATTTTTTGTGTTAATAGTTACTTATATTAGGGTTGTCAATTTTCGACATGACACGAACTGAACACGAAATTAAACGAGTTAATGGGTTAAAACGGGTCAACACACTTAAACAAAAAAAAAAAATCATGTCAGGTTCATGTAAAAATCAGGTTAACCTGATTAACCCATATATTTTAAATGGGTTGACATGATTTGGACACGAACCTGACCCAATCAATTGTAGACTCGTTTATATCAATATAGTTTACCTATTATGTATGTTAAACAGGTCTGTGTTATGTGTCATAAACAGGTCAAAATAACATGTGTGCTAACCCTAAAACGACATGTTTATTAAACGTGACAAAAAGGTCGGGTTCAGATAATTCGTTTAATAGTCAAGTCAGATTAGTGTTTACACATCTCGACACGATTATTAAACATGCCAGATTCGGGTTTTGAAATTTTTGATACAAACTCGAAATCAACCTGACACAAAATGAGCCAACCCGACGCGTTTGACACTTCTAACTTATATTGGTTGATGATTTTTCTCAATTTTTTTGAATGCCAGTTTTCTGTCATATAGTCACTTCGGGCATGAGCAATTGTATGCAATTTTCTCACTGGTTATATAGTGCCTTCAGGCACGGACAATTTCTAGTTAATTTATATCCGTTAATTAGATTATGTTTCGGACTGAAATTCGATCCTATGGCAGGCTTAGTAGGACCAACTCAATTAAGTTTCAAAAGGGTGATCAATTGGTGGATTATCATGGCCCATGATTGTGGATTAATTCCACAAACTATGATTTTGCCCCTTATGGAGCTTAGGAGAACTATGGACATTGATGTTGTATTCTGAGCAGTTGAGTAAAGGTAATGAATTAGGGATATGTTGATGGGGCTCACTGGAATATCCAATCAGAGTTTCTAGGCTCTTGGTAGTTGAACAATCAATTTAGCCATTTAGGGATGATAGCTGTGAGCAAAAATCAATAGAGGGGAAATTTATAATGGTTCATCAGCTCGGAAGCTTGGCTAATCCACTCGAATGGAATCTCTTGCTCCTTGGGGAGTTTTCTATTACTTGGGAAAGAAGGCTACAGAATTACAAGGAGTCAATGTTCGTATGCTTGATTGATTAAAATGTGAGGGATTTGATCCCCATTTATAGTTTGTTGTAGCCTGGCGTAAACCATCGCGATCCTTGCGTAACCGTTGCGATCCTTGCGTGATCAACACGATTCTCTTGAGGTTGTTACAACTCATGTGATGGAATGTCGGGCTGTTAGAGGCTACATTCCATAGGTGTGACGTGACCCTCTAGAATGTGTAAACTGTCACTGTCGTAGTGCACATGAAGGTCATGTTGGCGACGATTCCCAACCTGCGCCTCCCGAACTAGGAGTCTCGGGCTAGAATGTTTGAGTTGTGAGGTCTGACCTAGGATGTCTGAGTGTGACATCTGAGTTGAGATGAGGTGTCTGAGCTGGGATGACCACATGGGAAACTCAGGATTGAGAGGTCAGCTCATTCACCCGACATTAGCTGTCTCGACTGGAACTTAGATTCTGAAATTAAATAGTGGACTTTAATCAAGGGTCAGCCCCTGATCTGCTACTGGGCCGGCTAATTTTTGGTATCATCAAACATCAAGCAATTGCTCTTGGAAAAAATAAGAGCAGCTAAATATTAATCAATGAATTTTTCATTTGATGTTCTGATAATTAAATGCTAAATTAACTGTTAATCAAAGACTTAATTCAATGCAGTCGTTGAATTACTTATACGTTTCAATATTATATGGAGCCTACTTTCAATCCAATTATTGCATTAAAGATCAATACTACTTGGACCTAAAATTCTACCATAATTTACTGATTATTGCCATTGATTTAACTCTTGGGCCCAGTACTTGTTAGAATCCATCAATTCAATGGTTGTGATTGATTAGATCTACAAATCAGACCAATATTTTTAGTATATAGAGCATTTTCTTGAATTAAATTAATTTCCCAAATTAAGTCCAAATAGTATTTTCTGAAAAACAGTATTTGGATGACTTTACATAGGGGAGAAATAGAAGCCCCTTTCTAGCCCAGCATGGCTGACTTGGCCCAAGTTCTGAAGCACAAATATCATAGAATGATCATTATCTCCATCACCCCATTTCGGGCTAATCTGGTTTTGAAAGCCCAAATAACCCAAAATTAATACTCGGCCTCTCGTCTAACACTCCCATTTTGGCACAATCTATTTGGGCCTGATAAAAGCCCAAATATTATTCTGCTTGCTTACCTTCTACCCATATTTTCATGTTAGTTGGTTTGTTCCATTCCAACTGTTATATGAATTTTTTTTACTGGACCTGGAGAGAATGGAGAGTCGCAATCGGAATTTCTGATTAAATAAATAATTATAAACTATATCTTCATTTCAAAAAATTATTTCTTGGAATGCGAGGACGCACAAACCCAAGATCTTAGCCCAATCGGTGATCAAAATATTTCTCTCTCTCATGCACACATGCAAAAGTAAACAAAATTAGTCGATGATTAGGTCCTTAAACTCGTAAGTGCTTACTAGAATTTGGAGGTATAAAAAGAAAAGTGAGTCAATCCTAGATTACCTTTGTAATAAATGCATTTATTGACAATTTGGGCTGCATTTGAAAGTTGTAAAGAAGTTGTAGCCCTAGTGGGAGAATCCACTAAGCAAGTTTTTTTTTTTTTCAGTTGACTTTGCTTGGAATCTCTTCTTTCATGTACAAAGTTTCAATGGAGTTTCTTCATGTCTGCCACAATCTCTACAATCCATTCGTGCATCAGGAAAAAAAATAAAGAAGGTTTTTTTTTAATGGAGAAAAAGACAAGCAGAAGAAGAAATTATGTTTGATTTGAGCATTTCATCAAAATAGAAAAATAATAGACATGAAGTAGGAAAAGAACTTTCCTTTAAACTACACTTCCATTTTTAAAGAGAGAGAACAAAGGGGAGTTGGTAGGGCCGTTAATCGAACGAGTTCAAATGAGTTTGAGCGGAGCTTATTTTTTAAATAAATTTAAAAAATTGTTTAAGTTTGACTCGTTTTCTAAACGAGCCAAACTTAAGTCGAATTCGAATAACTTTTTTTTTTTTTTAAATTTGAATAATTCGGTTCAATTATCAGTCCTAAAGGTAGGTAGGGGGCAGCACTGGTGTACATTTGAGATGAGTCTCAACAATACTAAACATTACCCATAAATTCGTCACGAAATCAATATAGAATTAATAGATTTGATTTAGAATCGAGTAATAAATAAGTAGACCTACCAGACTTGTCAAAGAAATGGGTTGGCACGACATGACATAAAATGACATGAATCTAATCTCATAAAATAATAAATGTGGCAGGTATAAGTTGAGGAAGTTCTAAAGTGACTAACCCGACCCGACCCGTACACAGTCTTAATTTAAACAAACGGGTCACACATGGATGCAGCATCTAAAGCAAAATGGTTGTAGGGCCATCCTCCACCATATATCCCTAGTTGCGTTTTGTCGTTATAGAGCTATAAACCCCATTACAAAAAGAAAAAAGGCAATCAAGGCAATGATTTACGTTCAAGAATATAGGAATCCAAGGCATGGCCCGGCAAAGTGGAACCAAGTTCGTACTATCCACCTTAATTAATTCCTACTTTTCAGAGAGAATTTTTTTTTTTTTTTTTGACCAGGATTAGAGATAAAGTTGAATCCTTCCTTTTTTAAGGTTGATGGGGGGAAAAAATTTACATACTATCACCACACGAGGCATTGTAGAAATTTACCGCTCTTTCACGAAAAAAAAAAAAAGCGTAATTTTGGTATATTAGGCGTTTTGTCGTATTTAATTTTTTCAGTTATTGGGGATAAAAGGGTCGATACAATCCACAATAGTTGATAATTTTAGAGCCGTACAAATCAAATTTTATATACAGATAAAGTTTAAAATGAACTGAAAACTAGATCGAAAGAAAAAAAAAGATAAGGAGGATTAGTGCTACACATGTAAAGAGAAACATAGAAAAGGATGGTGAGAACCACCAGCCGTTTAAAGCTCTCCCACTAGTTGCTTCCAAGGTGCATGTCCAACGTTATCCTTCCAATTTGCTCGAGAATCGTGTCATGTTCATATTAATTTAATTCTAAAGAAAATAAATTCTACCAAATAAACATGACTCGATTGCCACCGCTCACGCACTCTCCAAACATTTCCCAAAGATATCTTCACGTCTCCTTTGGGATTCTACTTGTAAAACGCGATTAAGGATCATAAAACAAGTAAAGTGGGATAAGGTATACGTGGTTCGCCAAGCTAAGCAATTAGGTTAATTCACTGTCAATAGAGTCTCTTGCTCCTATATTTTTATATTGTTTGAAGAAGAAGTAGGTGGTTACAATACTATAATCAGTTCTTTGTGCTTATCCTAGATTACATGACCCCCAAAATTTGTTAGAATCATTTGAAAAATATTTGGCCGTTATGTTCTGTTTGGTAGAAAAGATGAAAAATAGGAGGGATGAAAAGTATGAGGGATACACTTTATATCTTTCAAGGACGGAAACTAAGAATGATACTCTTTCTTTCATTTGTGTTTAGTATGATGAATGAAAAATAAAAATGTTTATTTTTTTTCGTGTTTGGTAAGATGGAAAAAATATTTTTTAAATTTTTAAAAAAAAAATTTAAATACATATTTTATTATTATATTTATATATGAAATTAATGTATACATAATATATGTATATATCAAATGATATATAGGCAAATAAGATATATTTTAACACAAATAATTAATTTTCCATTCACTTTCCTTCCAATTTTGGAAGGATTGATTTTGGTGAGTTGGAAGAAAAACTTATCCATCAACTTTTCCATCATTTCTATTTTCTTTCCTTTCCAAACACGATATTTTATCCATCTCTCCAACTTTTCATCTTTCTATTTTTTCATCGTACAAAAACAGAGTATTAGAGGCGATAATATCCACTGGACACGTGGTCTTCTAGAACTAATGAGGTATCAACTGAGACTGAGTTGATCCACAATTCGAGTGTTGGTCGACTTGGGCTATGTCGGGTCGGTATTATGCAGCTCCACCTAATTTATGGTATCATCAAGTGTCATGTTCAAGTTAATTTAATTTTAAAGAGAATAAATCCAACCGAATAAACATGATCCGATTGCCCCGTCTAATGTAACACACTCTTCATACATTTCCCAAAGATATGTTCACGGATCCTTTGGGATTCTACTTTCTCTCATGGCTTGTAAGAAAGTGAAATATTTTCCAAAACCTAATGAAGATTTTTCTTTGTCAAAGGTAACCATTATGTTGGGATATCCTTCCGAATTTTAAGGTATCTCCAAGTCAAAAGATTCCCACAAATTCGACGGTTCCAATTTATTTGAGGGGATACCATATGTAGATTTGATCATCATTAAACAGTCGATGGATGGGATATCACCCCCCTATGATTTAGAATTCTGAAGATACTCCACTCCCTATGTGGGATTTTATATAAAGATTCCCTCATCCCAGAAGATAAATATCAAAATGCAAATGATGGGGAGATAAGAGAATGGGATTTTCATGTTTCAAAGGGTTTGATTGTGATCGAATCCGAATTATAGTATATCAAATATCCGATCTAATTGTGATCATATCCGAGTTATACTTGAATAATATCTTTTTTGTTGGATCGAAATACTTACAATTGCACTAAAACCCGCAAATACTAGTGAATACGCAATTTCTATCTTTTAACTAGCTCAGCAACAAGCATCTACAGATCAGGTTGGTTAAAACTTCCATCGAGTCTAGAGGAGATTTGTTGTATTTCTACCTATGTCAACAATCTCCCCCCAACAACAACTCGGGACTCGAACCCCGCTCTAATACCAATTGTTGTGATCAAAGCGCTTATCGTTGTACCAAAACCTGCAGGTATTAGCTAGTGAAGGCACAATTTTTTTCTTTTAACTAGCTTAGCAACAAGGGTCCATGGGTCAGGTTGGTTAAACCCTCTATCGAGTCTCAGAGAGACTTGTTGCTCCTCTATACAAACTAACATCTTCATCGTCACTATGACCCCTACTCCTAACCAACTGCCACCCATACTCCCACCCCCATCTTAACATTATTAGAAAATTATTTACTAATGAATTAACTTAATATTTTATAAAAAATTAAATGTAAAATAGTTAATAAAATTACGAGAAATTCAAATGTGAATTAATTATAAAAAAGGTAAAAGTGGTTACATGTGCCAGATGTTGGAATTCAATTGGAGGAGATCAATTAAATAATTCAAAATTAACAGAAAATATGATTTAAAGATGGAAAACATGTCACGCACTCTCTCTCCTAATTGATTCTTTTAGTATAAAGAATAAATAGATAGGATGAAATCAAGTAATTGTTTGATGAAATTGAGTTGAAATTAAGATTTAATTTTCTAAAATACAAACCTAATTGAATTATTTGTATCAAATCAGATTTTTGGTCTAAAATTTCTGCTATTTAACGTATTTAGGGATGGATAGAAAAAGTAATTTTCTAAAATATACTTTTTTTAAATCTCAAGTTACAATCGAAAAATACAATGTTGTGATTGATCATTAATAATTATAACTTGTTATTGGTAAAATGTAACTTAATATATATATATATTTTTTTTTTTTGCGATAATAAAAAAAAAAAAAAATTTCCCTACTTCTATCCTTTTTCCAATATTAAATTGAGTTTGGCCTGATTCATGAAAGGAGAAGATATTTTATGAAAGGAAAGCACCAAACTTTGACCCTTTCTCTAGTTTTTTGTTTTGAGTTCAAACATAGCTACCTAATCAACCTGCTCTTAGCAGCAAAAACAGAGAAAATGGGTAGCTCAACTGTACAAGTGACGAATTATAAATTTAGACGTTTTAATTTGAATTTGAATTTTGATAATTTTCTGGGGCCAGATCATGAGGGATTTATCTCGTATGAATATCCTAGTCCCATGTAGATGTCCTACTTTTGACCTCCCAAGAAGGGGATTAATCAAAGCGCGTGTAAACTGATCTAAAACCCTAAAAAAAATAGAGAAAATCATGCTCTTCTCTTGAACCCTAATCTGTCCCACCATGCACCAATTTTTCAAGCTTTTGAGGAACAATGAAACCATACTACAATGTCACATGACTGGGATCCATGTGGCAGCACATGAGGAGCCCGCAGAGAGGTTTTGTGGAGAGAGAGAGAGAGGAGGAGGTTTGGTTTTGTTGGGCAGCTGTCTTTTGTCTTAGGAAGGGGCCAAAGGGGGGGAGCACGTGACATGCACGAGGGGGCCCCGTCGAATGTCTGTCTTCGATGGTTCCAATTTAAAACCTCAGCCCACACTCCTCCAATGTCTCCCATGATTATCAGAGGTGTCACTGACTTACCATTAATGCTTGATAATGTATGAAAGAGATTGCCATCATATGGCATACAAGAGCACTATTTACAAAGTAGTTACCCACACGGATATTCGAATGGTGCGTAGTTTAGTCTTGGAGTCTTGTAAACTAAAACGTATTGGTTCGATTCTTGTTAGAAATTCTCGAGTTAGTATTTGTAATATTGGCATTTGTAAGTCTAGAAAACAACGGCAAACCTCAACTCCGGCATTCTGTACAAACATCCACTGTATCACCACTAGGTAGTCGACGCTTACAAATGCCGGTGCATCCCTTATTTCTTATAGTGAGTTGATCGTGAATATAATGTGGAACTACCTTGGCTAGATAGGTTCTTCGTTAAAAAAATTGTAAGATATACAAGTTAAGGTGAGCTTTGGAAATGGGTCCATCCCCAAGGGAAAAAATGTGGTCTAGCCCTACACAGCTAAGCAAAAACCATACAGACCATATACCTTAGGCTAGTGGGTGTGAGTCAAGTTGCAGGATTGGAAAGCATTAACACCAAAATGGACCTTATCTTCCATATCTAAATGGGTCCCTTGTGTGGGTTATCTGCCCTAAATTTCGTGGGTCCTACCCAATTTCCTACCATCTATCAAAGGCCCCCCATTCTTTGACTACATAATATCAAGAAGGATCCGAAATGAATACACTAGATCACAATGTAATGAAAGTTATTTAAGACAATACGGCAATTTTTAGATTTTATTGTCGATTTACGATGTTTTTGAACTTAATAACCAAAATACGATATTTTTTAAAAGCGCAATCAACAACCCCGTTTTTAAATAAAAAATGTAATATGTAGTTGTGGTGATAATAGATAAAAACCGTGTTTACTAAACACATCTTTCAGAAAAAACGTCTTTAATAAACACGTTTTTTGTTTTGCTTTTCACCTATTGCCTACAAATTTTTTGTATTTGGATCACGTTTTTTAGTTAAAAGTGGGGTTATTAATTCCGTTTTTAAAAAGTGTCACAATTTGGTAATTAAATTAAAAAATGCCGTATATCAGTAATAAAATTTAAAAATTGTCGCACTGTAGTAAATAACTCAATATAATAGCCCTAAAATGAACCCTTGACAACCTCAAACCCTTTTGATTGGAAGATTACAACACATAAAAAATGCTAGTTCTGGCCATATGAATACAAAATTTTCAAAGCCTCTCCAAAACCCACCCCCTCTATGATGAACCAGGTCATGGTAGCAGGTACAAGCATTGAAAAGATTGATGGGAACTGATCTGGGTATTTTCTAGAACTCATGCTGGACAATTTTCATAGCTTCTTTACCACCACTAGTTGTTTCATAATGTGGAGAATGATGTGCAATGAATTCTCCTCTTAGCAGACAGGTGAGGGACATAAGCTGTTGCTATTGCCATTTGCAGGCAGACCATAGATTGGGCTTAGAACCACTACTTGATGGGAACTTCTACTAGTACCACAATCACAGTTTGAAATTTTCAATAAAATCATTGAATATTGTGTATTAGAATACGTTTCACTGACGTTATATTGAACTCATAATCTTTCCAGTATGTCCATGATCAATTGTATTTTCGTATGTGTAATCATTTCCACAGAATCGCAGAATGTAAACCTAATTCATGATGAGAAGGTGGAGAGTACCAACTTGAAATTTATGTACTAAGTTTCCTGATGATGAATCTTAGGACCATTTGTTTAGTATAAAGATCCAGTAACAATTGTATCAACAATCAATCCAGGTACATATTCCTCATTAAACTAAGTTAGGCATGTTAGTCACATAATTAGTTCACCCAATAATGATGTAATAACAATATTAACACTGTTAACATATTACATATATCTCTAGTGATCAGTACCTAATTATTAATCATTTTGTACTCTCTACATATAAACTATACACTTACATGATTGATACACACCAGGACTTAGACTAAAAATATTGTCCGGTTACAATACTTATGCATATTTTTATCAGGGTTGCAATTTTCCGATAATAATTAAGTTGAATCAAGTATGATATAGTTCCCTCAGACGATCGATCTCACATGCTCTAGACTGTGGAGATACTTAAAAATCTTTTACGGGTATTATTTTTTTTGGATGAAATTGTGAATCTTATCATATCTAGTTCGTGAAAATGCAAATCTTCCTTCCGACGATCTCACATATATGTAAAACGAGTGGGTTAAAGACACGTAGGGCCTCTGAAGAAGAAGAAACAGTTGATCATGACCAAACCAATACACTCTCTGACCAATGTTTCCTCTCTTCTCTTTCATATATGAACACTCGAACCCTCCCGATGAGTGGCGGCCTCTTTTTCGGCATGCAACGAGGGCCAAGCTTCTCTCTCTCTCTCTCTAAAACTATCCTTCAAACATATTCAATGTACATATGCCACCCGAAATCCGAACATAATTCACATGCCATTGTATCCATAAAGCCAAGAATCTGGCATCTTCCCTAATCCAACACTCTTATTATTACCTTTTTTACTCCACTCCACCATGTATAAATTCTAAATTATTTACTGGACATCACTTTCTTTATGTAAATGTGAACTCACTTCATTCAAGGATCGAGTCCAACTCAAAGGGCCAAAGGCAGCTTTGTCAAACGGCAAACTGTCAATCTGTGGGTGAAGAAAAAGTCAACTTTTCCCATGCACGTTACTCTCTGCTTGTGAAGTGGCATATATGTGTGTTAATTAACGTAAACATTTTACCTAAGGGTAGTTCAAACATGTTGAGTTTGGATTTTGGCAATCCCTTGCGGCTAGATTATGAGGGATTTATCCTTCATGGTTACCATAATCTTGGCGTGGATGGCTGAAAAAAGAATTAGTCGAGATGTGGGTAAGTTGATCGGGACACCCTTGACCTTATGGATAATCGTTGGTCCGGACACCACGTACAATTCGTCCCTGTTACCAGTTGAGCTATCATTTGAGGTCAAGCCATGAGGGTTTTATCCCCCAGGAATACCTTAGTTTCGATGTGGATGATCTATTTTTGATCGGACCGAATATGGGATTAATCGAGGTGCACGTAAGTTAGCTCGAACACTCTTGACCTTTGAAAAAAAAATGCATGTTTTTAATGTCTAAACCAATTAATTTTAATTGGAGGAATATCAAAATTAACAACCAGTTTGAGATGCAACGTAACAAAAGCTAAGAGTTGGAGAGATATTGTATAGTCGATAAACATAGTGGAGAGAGTAATGTGAGACGCGTTTAAATGAGGGGATCAAAGTATATTTTTTTTCTAAATTGTTAAATATTTAATAACTGGAGCTGAAGATTGCAGCGTCCAGTGTAATAGCATCTCCAACTTACTCTCAATTTCCTCTTTTTTAGCTATTTTAACTAGCCAAACACTAAAAACACTCTCCAATCCACTTTTTATCCCACTCTTTATTTCTCATTTCACCCAAATGGCTCTCCACATGTGGAGAGTCATTTAGCCTCTCTAAATTTTCTCTCTACCTCTTTCTCTCTCTACCTCTCTCCATATATATATTGTATTCCCTTTAAATTATTGGAAGTTAGTGAAAGTTGGGTGAAATAGTTAACTAAAATAGAGTGTGATTTGAGTGAATTTGTAAAAATGGCTACTTAAAATAAAAAATGTAATATTTAAATATATTTTGATTAATTATTTTAGAGAACTGGATTGGAGATGCTCTAAGAATTGGCCTACCCGCAATACTTGATAGTTTGATTTGCAGCACCAACACAGATTTCAATGGCTACCAGCCCCTACCACTGTATGTTTACTATGCAAGGTCGCCATTACGTTCAAGTCTGTGGCCCTCCTTCGCACCCATGACCTAACGAGAAAAGTGAAACCCTAAAGAATATGTCGGCTGAGCAAATAAATAACAATTAACTAATAGAATATCCCAAATTCGGTGCCAAGAAAAAGTCAAAGTTTTTGTGAATTTACTCGAAAATGATAACCTTAATTGCTATTAAATGGGAATACTTCAACTATACCAAGAAAGATTACATGTGTATTAAAAGTTGGGCTGCTTCGAATTGGTGATACCCGAAATAGGTTTTGTCGGTGTGGTTTTTCGCAAGGGGGAATTTCATGGTGGTGACACAATCGGTGGCGTCGCCGCCGACGGTGGTTGTGGAACAAAGGAAGTGGGGGTGGCGACATTGATCTCTTAGATCCTTCCTATCCTTCAAGGATATCTGAGTACACAGAAATACATATAGCAACATGAATCAGATACGATGAATCAAACAACAATTAGCAACAACTTTTAGTTCAGATCGAGAACTTGATGATTTGATGAGCGGAAAAATTTATGGTTGAGGATGAACCCATAAAATTGTGGTTATGAATCTGTTTGGACTTAAAATATAGAACTGTAGAAATGTTCAATGCATGGACATTTGACAAATATGTAACTATTAAGAAGATGTCACGTGGTAGAATTTGAAGAAAGGCGGGAGATGATCAGCTACAGTCACATTTGAAAAGAAAAAATAACTAATTGAAAGTTACAGTCAGATAACCATCAATGGAGGCAAAATTGTTGAAGACAATAGTTATAAAAAGACATGTAGTGGAGAAGATGATTGATACATTTAAACCCGTACAAGACTCACAATCTGGGTATTTTAAGAGTAGTGTTATATTAGTTTTTAAGAAGCAGTTATTACTGTAATCAAGACTATTAGTCTAGTCTTTTCGATAATCGAAATCTCTTCGATTGAATTAATAAAAAAATTCTCTTTTATTAGTTTCATGTACTGTGTGTTTGTCAAGTAAAATTCATCCAAAGAAATTATGAAATAAGGTATTTGAACTCTTCACAAGCAATCGTCTGAAAATTGTCCGTCGATTGAATTTTCTCCGTCGATAACAACAGATTTTGGAACAACAGTATCTTAGAACACTCATTTTGTATAAAATAATTTCAAATGGAAGTTGTGTATCTCGTTCATCCATCTCGACACTCTGGATTAACATGGAACTGATTAGATAATGACAATTTAAAATCGAGGGATACCATATACAGATTAACTCTTATATATACTTTCATTTTATTTAAGAGGGCAATCTTAATAATTGCTTCCTATGTATGATCTTAAACATCCTTTAGTGGGAGTGATATAGGAGAAAAATCATGTGCTAGGGTTCATCCTCCCCACCACCAATCAAAAGAGATTCTAAAGAGGAGGATAAAGAAGAAAAAAAAGCAAAGATAAAGAGGAAGAAGAAGCCTTGCACTACCCTTTTATTATCTCTTTACTTATCCAGACCATCATATTATCTCTTTACTTATCCAGACCATCATATGATGATTAGTTCAAATAAAAACCCAAGTAGCTTTTCAAGGTCTTGAAGCCCACAACTTTCACCTTTTCATTCCACTTGGCCAAGTAATGAATAATCCTCCTCCTTCTTCCTTGTCCATGTATCAATAAATTTCAGGGTATCATCATGATTTTTATGACCTATTAATTTATACAAAACAAAATGGAATCCTGGTTGAATCGTCATGCTGATGAAAGCGTTCGAGTTATGACTGAAAGTTGGACTTGACTACGGTACTAGACAAAATTTTTTTGTACCGTACATCTCATTTTTATTATTTTAACGAGTGTTTTTATAATTCTTATGAGTCATTTTATAATTAAAAGATTTATTATTTTTATGAGTATTTTTATCATTTTTGTGTGTATTTTTATCACATTTCTTCGATAGCAAAAAAATTATTACTTTTATGGGTGATTTGCCACATTTTTAGGTATTTTTACAATATTTGTGAATTTTTTGTCACCGTTGTGGTAACTATTTTTTTGGGTACTATAACAATAATAAAAACACCTATAGATATGATAAATAAAAATATGGTACCCGAAAAAAAAATTTAGTACCATTGTCATCTCCATGAAAATTTGCGGGTAAGTTTAAGGTATCCATTTTTGTGTCGTATCTTTATCAAATTTTAGTCATTTATTTTGAATTGAATGAATTGTAACCATTAGTTACAAAAATAATAAGAAATCATAAAATAAAAAAGTTGTATGCGTGACGTGTTTTTATTAATTAAAAAATAGAGGTACGGTACTGAAAAATATTTTTTATTCTGGGGTGATGGAACCTTGTGGGAATCGTTGAGTAGTATGATGAAGTGTATACCTTAGTGGGCTGGCATTTCACGTGGATTCATGTAAGAATCTGAAATGAAAATGTTGGTCCTTTTCATATGATTTCACGGTTATGCTTGATTAAAGTTGCAAGGTGGACTATTTGTTGTAATGTACATTTCATTCCACAGCCATTTGATAAAGATACCTATTATTATATATCCATTTCGTAATTAATACTAATGTCTAAAATATTACATGTCAATTAGAAGAGCTAATTTTCAACATGATACATTAATACGATAAAAAATAGTGATTTATGGTCAATTGATTCTCGACATGAATTTAATACTGAAATAACATGTTATATAGCTAATTTTTGAATTGTCACAATTAATAAATAGGTCAGCACTGTATCCGCAGGGGTGACTTAAAGAAATTTGAGGCCTAAAGTGAAAACAATTTAAATGAGGGTCTTTTAATATTAATTTTTTTAAAAATTAATTTATTTTTAATTTATTATGTGAGAAAGAGACAGAAGAAGGACGTGCTAGTGTTACTGAAAAAAAACGTTTTAACTTTTGTTTTGTTTTTTATCGAGAGAGTTTTTAATTTTAAATTTTTTTTAATGTCTTTTACTTTTTTTTTACAGAGAGAGAGTGAATATGAGTAAATATGAGTTGACTTTTGATTACTTTTTATTTTATTTTATTTATTTATTTATTTTTTAGGTTTCTAATATTATGAATTAGATCATGAATTGAAATTATTATAATAAAAAATTTAATTGTACTTAATTTTTTGGGGCCATTTTCTTAGGGTTTAAATTTAAAAGATTTAAATTTTGTCTGGATTAGTAATGTTCCTAAAATTATAGAGCCTTCTAAAAATTTGGGGCTTAAATTCCAAACTTTTTTTTTTAATGCTGTTGAGCCGCCCCTGTGTATCCATAGTAGCCAGCCCTTGCAAGGTGAGAAGGTGTTACAATTTTATGTGTTGTATCTTACATCAGCTCGGGAGGGAGAGTGATTACGCTATATATGTTGTGTGAGAGGCTTTTTCTAGGTGAAATTCCAGAGGAACAAAACCGTGAGGGTGTATAGACACTTAAGACAGATAATATTTTAACAATTGGAACGGATCGTTACAGTATCATAACATCTTATGTGATAAAATGAATGAGACGGACTACGATTAGCCTCTTGTTGACGCAAGTTCATAATAACCATCTTGTTATTAACAAGTGTATTTTGTTAAAGATGTAATAATTTAATTTTGCGAAAACACTCTCCGCATGGAATGGTGAGGTTGTATACATCTAAAAGTCCTTAAATCTCACAATGATAGAAATCTCATGCAGCTATTATTCAATCTAAATAAAGATCCAACCTTTACCATTATTCTCACAAAATGGCATTATTAGTAGTATAAGATCATGCTCCATGTGAAGTGCAACTTGTGCAATTATTTTCCCGACCAGTCAATTATTCCACAGAAACAGAGAACAATTGTGTTGAATCTAGTCACATGAAGGTGAAAATCATATCACAACAAGATTACTCCTTTAATAAGTATATATTTTTTTATTACAAGCTGTTCAGGTTTGTGCCGACTGTTCCCTTAAACTCTGAGACCAGACACCGTAGCTCGAGCTAGTTTAAAGACGTATTCCTTGAAGAATAAGGGTGGCTGACAAGATGATAGACTTAGCCATTAAACCACCCGTAATAATTACAATAAATACTTGTTTCTCTCTATAAACGCGATTGAATTAATCCGAGTTTTCCAAACTTCAACTTTAAATATTAATTTTCAATTATGTTCCTCCTGAATTAACCCTAAACTTAAATCCATCCGTCCTTTGTCATCTAGAATCGGTCTCTTGCAACTCGTTAGTAGTATCGGTCGCATATCGAAGAATGGCTATCCCCACACTGAATATTAGTGAAGCCAACTTGGTATGTCACAATTTATAGCTTGATGGTATGACACTTATCCAATGGGGGACCTGGACTAGACAGTTTGGTACAAATTATATTCGGACTTCATGGAAAGTTAATTTCATTGGGTCCAAACCAGCACTGGTTCTTCTCTTATCCGAATTAGCTTTATCATACATTTATTAGACAGTTTATATTTTTTATTTTTTTATTTTTTTATTATACCGCTTTACATGAATTTAAGTAAAAGTTATTATGTAAAAAAAAAAAAAAAACCGTACTAATACATGGTAAATAATTTTTCCTATAAAAGACAAATTGGAGGAAGGCAGTCAAAGGAATCTTTCTAAATCATGTGACGAGGCATCAAATAGAAAGTGTAAGAAATAATGAGTGACAACGTTGTAGAGTATGATCAATCATATTTACTGAGGAAGATTAGAATATTAGTGATTGAATTATTGAAATGCTTAAGACCTAATGAAGGAATATAGTCGTTCGGAGTAGGTAGCATGCTCTTGTTGATGTTGACCCATCCGATTAGTTTCGATGCAAAAGAAAGAGGGTTCTAAATTAAAAGTGGGTTCTGAATTTATTGCCAACTCTTAACAAAAAAAAGAAGAAAAAAAGTGATCTTTTGTCAAAGTTGGGTGAGGATTGGGGGTAGGTAAGAGATCAAATTTGGTAAGAATATATAAAGTTTCTCAAAGTTTTATCTCTCTTTTCTTTTTTAATGATGCACAAATCGATTTTATGTACTATTTGTCGAATGATTAGTATGGTTAATAAAATGCAGTAAATATGATGAAAAACTCAACACAAGTAACACACATAGATAGAGTTGTTCGTTTAAGGTAATCTACTCCACTTTGAAGGGCTTTGGTTGCCGGAGTGTGGAGAGCTCAGGTGATAGTAATGAGAGCTCAGGTGAGTCAAGTGTGAAATATGATGCAAGATGTCAGATGTCAGATGTCAGATACCCTTCATGTATAGGTGGGGTTTATAATTTATAAGCACTTTCTAACAGATTGAGGCGCCACATCCGTAACAGATAGACTAATTTGGTGGAGGTGACACCATTCTCGCAATAGACGAGGCAGTTACCTGGAGATGGCGTGAAAATCTCTATATCAGTTGCAAACTGGGTCTTAGGATGGCGTGGCTGAGACTCTAAGATGACATGGTCCTTGACTCTAAGATGACGTGACTCGCTCTTTGACTCTAGAATGGCATGGCTGACTATACTCCCTTGACTCCGTGGTGAGCCGAGTTTGGTCTCATCTGGGTCAGGCCCATTGGACTTTGTCTAGGACGGACCCATTACTTGAGCTGGGCCGAACCCATCAATTTTCTTTTTCTTTTTCTTTTTTAACGAATATATAAGATCCAAAAATTACGGGTTTTGGCGCAACGGCAAAGTTATTTTATTGTAAGTTGGAGGTTATGGGTTTAAACTACATAAACAGTTTCTCTACTTTCAAGAGTAAGATTGCATACATCTAATTCTCTCCAAATCCTGTAATGACAAGAGTCTCATGTACTGGGTATATCTTTTTTATTCAGGATCCATCAATGCATATAAAATCAATTTCCAAATAAAATTATAAATGGTTGGAATGAAAATTTTATGGTACTTGCTGTCATTGAGGATGAGAACTCTTAAACTACTAAGAAGATCAAACTTACGACTTACATCGGAAAAGAGCTAGAAAAACTTGGTCTTACTTATATAGCTAAGTTCATGAGAGATGAACTTCTAACATGTATCGAGAGATGAGAAGTAGGGAACTTGACCTTGTATAGAATGCAGCTTCCTATGCGTCTCATGACAAATCCTAACTTGTATGATGAAGTGGGAGAGATTAACCACCTGAATTAAATTTGTAATGATTTCTAAAGAGTGCGGAATTATGAGGAGGCCTAAGGTGGCCATGGCCCTCCTCAAATTTTAAAAATTCAGATAATTCCTTCTATATTTTAAAAAAAATTTATTGTTAATCTCTAACTTGTAAAAATACCCAATGTGTAAGTATCTTAATAGTGTATTCAAAAAGATCAATAACTTAATATTTAATAACCATATAAGATATAGTCACATGGATGAGTGTCGTTTGTACTGACGATGACACTTGTTAAATTATTTTGATGATGTAGAGAAAAAATAAGTGACTTTTTTTATATATAAAAAAATAGGGATACAAATATGGTTTATATCAAAAGTAGTTGGTTGACTTATAATTTATTTTTATTATGGTATTATATGAAACTATTATTTGCAATTTTGATTCATTTATAGACATAAGGTTACATTATAAATTAGAAAAAAAAGTGAGGAGATTATCACAAATAAATTTTTATGATGGCATGAACCACTTTTGAGTTGTGTGCTCCGAAATAGTTCTTTCAATGTCATTGCATAAAAATTAAATTTAATGGATTTTTTTAAATAAAAATTTATCATTGACGATGACCGTTGAATAAACCCATTGAATTAAATTTTTGTCTATGTTGTTGTTGGCCTGCCTCAAGATAAAATCCTGATTTTGTCCCTATTTCAAATGATACCCAGAAATGACGTTATAAGTTAACAAGAGGATACCTAAATAACTGGACCATAAAAGGGTCAAACTAGGCCTCTAAGACACCTTAACATCTTTTAGAATGACACATTATAACGACTTAATATTCCCTCAGTGCAATTCTAACAAGCTTGGAGACCACGTGATGATAACAAAGTGATCACCCACCTATGTGTATAAATACCAGAGTCTTCTCTATGCACTTTTAACCCTATTTTTTTCCCCGAGAAATATACAGTCCCTAAGGAACAACAGATTTCATTAAAGTGAAATAGTCAAGCTCTTAAGTTAATAAACCACTATAACTCTTGTGTACTGGTTTCTTTCTCAGACCTGTCCGTCCTTCTGAATTTACTATACCATTGGACAAAACCACCAGGCTCTACCTCTGATTATCGTCTTTCTCACCGTTCATCTACAAACTAATATTCATAAGCCTAAGCTCTTTAACTTAAGCACTCCCCTTATACCTCTAGTTCGAGCATCATCAATTCCAATTATGTTTGTTATTTGAAAAAATGAACTACACTAATTCTGAAAATAATACGATTCTTATGTTAACTGCACTAATTTAAAATAAAATTAATTGTGAAAATAAAACATTAGCTCTAATGACATTATCTTTCCTCAAATTTAAAATCACGTGCTCCCTCCCCAACCCAATAGAAATTAGAAATAAAAAAGTATCATGTAGTGACAGATATACATGGCACACACGTGTCGGTTAGGCAAAGTAGAAGGTAGCAAATTGGTGAGAGAAATAAAAGAAGTGTATACCTACACTAGTGTTGCAAAGCGCTAATCGCGGGGCCCATGTGAGAGGTCACGATGGAACATATTCCGAATTTTGATCCCCTGGTGGCCTAAAATCCAATCCTTAATCATTACTTCCCCCCCCACCCCCCACTAACTAGTAAGTTTAATAATTTAAAGTTGTATGGTTCACAAAATCTAGACGCCACTCTCTCTCATTGGTTTACAAGTTGGTGGATGAATTAGATTTTTATTTGAGTTTTAATATGAATTCATATTTTTTTATTTTTTATTTTAAAATTCAAATTTTTTATATTGTATTTGACTCATTTAAATACATATTTTAAGAATAAATCTGATAGTAATCTAATTTATATGATACATACATATTGATGATACCAAAAACAAGCAAAAGACTATCTCGTTTGTAGCAAGAGCCAATAGATAAGATCTGACTCTCGACCTCCAATTCCACATCCAACTTTAGGGAAAGTTCTCTTGTATGACCTTAGATATAGGTGTCCGAGTTGTCTATGCACGACCTCAAGTAAAGATATTCAGGTAGTTTATATTATATCATGAGGAAGTACATCATTTACAGCTCACGTTAGGAAAAACAAAACGAGGGAAGATCACAACCTATCCAGACTTATGGAGAGGTCTCAATGTCACTTCATCATGTTCTAGAAGGCTACATCACGCCTAGAGAATGTAGTCTCTAGCGACAAAATATTTTTCTGATAAAATCTTAACAAACCGAAGATCATGGGATGATGACGTGAGGACCACCCCACATATGAAAATAAATAAAAAGACAATCACCCATGTACAGATACACCAATTGTAATCTCTTAATTGTAATATCTATCTTCTTCTCCAAGCAATTAAAAACTTTCTAAGGAGCAGAAGAGTTTATTAGAATGGATTACTCAAGCTCTTCAACTAGTGATCTACAATAATTTATGTTTTCTTTCTTACTCTCGAGCTCTTACTTCTGTTTTATAGTTACTGTAACATCTTACAAAGTCCTCTTGCCCAATCATAAATCGATCTCACACAAATTGTTCACTCACACATCACTGCTCATAAGTCTTGAACTTATCAGTTTAAACACACATCTCACACTTTGAGTTCTTATATCATCATATATATTAATGTATGAGCAAACTAAGTAAATAAAATTAAGCTACAATAAATGTATATTCTATTAAAAATCAATTAAGTTTTTTTTATTCAAATTATGATTTTGGATACTTAATTTCTAATTTTTAACAGAATTTTATGTTCAATTTAAAAGGAAAATCAATTAGGTATTCGACTTGGACTTGAGTTTAAAATTTAAAATTTAATTTAAATTTGAATTATTGAGATTTAATATATTGAAACAGCTTTTTACATTTGCCTGACGTCATTATTTTACCCAATTAATATGTAAAGTAGCCCCCCCTTGAGAGGGGCAGTATGGGAAACTAAAAATTTGAAAGGTGTATGAAGTGAAGTCGGGTCCCACTTGGGCCGAGTGGGCTGTCCAAGCCAGCCGACAAATCCCCGTTTTAACGGGGTAACCTGGGAATTTTGTAAAGATTATTATGAGGGGCACGTTTGCCCTCTTTTAACATGAAATCTTTTGAGCCCCAAAGCTCTTTTTAACGACCTTTCATCGCCACCACAACCACCCACCCACCGCCGCCATCATCATCACCTTGTCTTGGCGTTCTCATGATTACCACCTGGATTAATCTATAAGAATGTGGGATACAAATGGCTTTTCAACTGGCAAATCCGAAATAGTCCATTGAATTGTTACTTGGTTGGACACACTTTTTTTTTCTTTTCTTATTTAGTTATATAGTATTGAAGTTTCTGTCGATTATTCCCTCAAGTTTCGATATTGGTCATCATAATTCGAACAGGTCTAAAACATATCCCTTGAAGAATCAATGTGACTAACTTTTAAGAGGTATAAGAAGTATTGAACCTGAAATCTCTAAATTATCAAAAGTTAGACTAAATACTGAACCATCTCTAAGAGTTTGACACACTTATTTTGGGGTTTAGAATGCAATTTTGGCCCATGTCTAAAAAATTATTGCATGAATCTTTCTCCTAGCTTTTCTACCTCATCATCTTAGTTTATTTACCATTCATGATAGTTTCCATTTATTTTGTCATTTTTAGATAATTTTTGTGTATTTTTGTTAATAACGAAGTATATGAACTTCCTGCAACGTGAATCTAATCTTCTCAAATATATGCACTCCTTCCGTCCTGCATGCACTCCATATTTACTAGCATAATTTTTATAGCGGGAGTCATTTTTATGACTCTTAACCAAACACTGCAAAGTAATTGGTTGAACCTAACAAAAAATCATTGCGTTGATCTACTCGATAAAAGTTTTCTTCGTTCTGAGAACACATTAAGATTGTGAAAATTATATTTTGGTATTCGAGATTCTTTTATTAGAATGCTTAAAATATCCCTTCACTTGAATAATATGTGTTACATGTGGTCATTTCTTTTATAAAGTTGGCGAAATTAGGAGAAATGTGCATATACAATCACGTTAAGAAGTGAGAGGATTCAACTGATAAAATTTAATTTAAATACCTGGTTAAAATTAGTGGTATAATTTAGAGTCTATTCATGTATCTTTATTTTCTTTTAACAACTCGGGATTGTAATTGTCCTTTTTCTTCCTTTGGGTTGTCCCCATTTTACTTTACTCACTAGAAAAATGTTATTTAGACTTCAAAAATTAACACTATTTGCTAATTCTATCGATCAATAACCATTAACTAAGTAATTGATCAATGACATTGATTGATTTTTGGGACCCATAATTAAATCAATGGTACTGATTGAAGGAGTCAACAAATGATATCTACTTTTGGAATTCCAATAGCATTTTGCTCTTTTTTTTTTTTTATGGGAGGAAAATGTAAAATAGTAATGCTATATGAACTTAAAATGTAAACTTAAAAACTAGACTTGATAATCACAACCATTGAATAGATAATGATTCTCAATAAAAGCTGGGATCCACAGTGAAATTAGTGATTGTAATTATGAAATCTAGTTTTTAAGTTTATTTTTAAAGTTTGTGTAACATTGTTGAATGTAAAAAAAGTGAAATTTCGAGGTAATGGTAGCTACAAGGATAGTGGGGCCAAGCCTAATATTGTGGGCCACCAACGAGCCGACCATAAAAAAAGTAGCATATTTCTATACAGTGTTAAGTGGGGCTTGGCTTGATGGCGCGCGTGTTCTGTCTTTTAAAGAGTGGTGAGTTTGTGGCTCGGCTTGAGCCAACTCCACTCCAACACGCGACTTTTAACGCTGCGCTGCGCCGAATTAACAGGCTGTTAAAAAACTCATTTAATATTATGATGGGCCTCACTTACCGGAAAATATCTAAGATTTTTTCGAAGTTGGTACATTTTTTATAAATTATTTCACTTTAAATATAAACTTTAAAAATATTTGACAAAAAGTACATTTTGGAGCAGAAGAACCGAAGTACCTCTAACATCATCACATCACTATTAAAAAAACCAGATAAAAAAATCAATTAATTTGAAAACTAAAACTCTTAAATTTTAGAGTTTTCTTATATTAGAACTATTTCTCTTTCTTTTTCTCTCTCTTTATATCTCATATATATATACATATACATAATTAAATTCAAAACTTAGATAAATTTTAAATTTCTTAATTTGAAATCTTTCTCAATTCTTTCTAAAATTATTAAATTTTAGGATTTTCTTATATTATATATATATACAATTGTGACTAAAATAAAGCTAATACAAAATCAAAATTCTTTAATTTTTAATACTTTCTAAGATAAGGACTATTTTTCTCTCTCTCTATATATTTTTGTGACAAAAAAATTGTGACACGTATACTGTGACGCCAATGTCACACTGTTTGTAAAATACATATGTAGTCCACTATATACACACACCATATACAAGTTTTGACACATGGAAAGTACCACAGTGTGACATAGGGATTGACACACTGTGGACATCACAAATGTGGCATTAATGTCACACTACATATAGACACCATATACAAGGTTTGCACATGGATGATATCACACTGTGACTCCAACGTAACACTTTATACACACATCACATAAAAATTCAAAAACACATAGTAAGTATCACAGTGTGAAAATCTAATGTTACAATGAAACTACACATCATATGCATTATTTTTTCATGGTATGGGCATCAAAAGTGTGACTCCAATGTCACATTGCAAAACAAATATCATGTGTTGTGTTTTTGCACAAGGTGGGTATCACACAATGTAACTTAAATGTAACATTGCATAAACAGAGACAAAAAATAAAGGGGGAGAGAGAGAAAGAGAGAATAGGGAGAGGAGAGTAACGATGGGAGAGAGAACAAGTTTGAGAAAGAAAATAAGGAGAAAAAAAAGAGAGATAAAATAGAGAGAGATATTAACGGTGAGAGTCAGATATAGAGAGAGAGAAAAAATAATTTTAAAACTAATAGAATCATTTCAAAATTTAAACGGTTAATTATCCTTTAATTTAGGAAACTACTTAACCATTAAAAAAGAATAAAAAAATAAGAAAATTGTCCCAATAAAATAGAAAACTGAATTCCATAATTAACTACCTAACTTATCTTTCACAAATAAAGGAAAATGGTTTTTACGTAAATAAATTATTTAAAAAAAAACTAAAGTGTATCTGTTCATAAAATATTTACACAAAAAAAAACTTATATACAAAAAATTTATATTAAAATACTTTCTCATAAATAA
Source organism: Ilex aquifolium (assembly GCA_951799425.1). Taxonomy (NCBI): domain Eukaryota; kingdom Viridiplantae; phylum Streptophyta; class Magnoliopsida; order Aquifoliales; family Aquifoliaceae; genus Ilex; species Ilex aquifolium. The sequence continues at coordinate 30,346,649 of OX637405.1, forward strand.
CTAGTATATAGTGTAATTTTTTACAATTTTCCCAAATAACTAAGGGGCCGGGATTGGCAGGCCTCTGAAAAAGAGGAAAATAGTCCACGCGCTTTTTGGGTGAGTGATAGGAAGCTGCTAAATTTTTTTCTTTTTAATGCACTACTACGATTTTCTAGAAGAAAAATGTTATTTGGACTCTAAAAATTAAGAGAAATACTATGTATTTCAAATCTCTAACCTAAATTTTCACCCCAAATGAAGGGAGACCATTGGATAAGGGGGCCTATCAACTTTTTTAAATGGGACCCATTGATCCAATGGTCTCCCTTGATTTGAGATGAAAATTTGGGTTAGAAATTTGTGATACATAACATTGCTAAAAAATTAACACTATTTGTTGACTCCATCGATCACAAGCATTGAATAGATAAAGAGTTTCAATAAATACTAAGACCCATAATTAAATCAACGACAATAATTGATTGAGTCAACAAATGATATCAATTTTTAGAGTCCGAGTAACATTACTCTTACAGGAAGAAAATGCTTAGAAAATGAGAAATGCTATTTGGATAAAAAATATTGACACCAGTTGTTAACTCTGTCGATCACAACTATTGAATATATAGTAAGTCTCTTTTATCCCGATAATATTTCTTATTTTTTTATCCAAATAATATTATTCTTGAAAAATACTCGAACCATCAACCTCCAATTCACAAGTGGAGACTAAAGAGACTCACCCATTTTGTGAAATTTATAAATATGAATTACTCTTTATTTGTATCAAGATATCGATATTTACAAACTAATTACTAATATCACACTTCAATGAATTTATTTATGAGTGAATTAATAAATATATAAAAAGAGAGAATATTGCAATAAATATAAACCTCAACGAGAAGTAACAAAATATAATTGCTTCAAAGTAATAAAATTTCTATTGCTTCCTTTCCAAAAGAAAAACGAGAAGTAAAAACATCAAAAGATAGATGTGAGAGACGGCACGTTCAATCAAAGGATAAAATTAGATCTCGGGTTTGTGTTGAGTCTTAGTAGTTCGTCTCAAAAAATATTTCACATATACTTGATTTGTTCGTGTCTAACAAATCGTATCGTATATAAACCTGATATAATTGATATATAAACGAATCGTGTCGTGTATTTATTCTGATTGGATTCACTTATACCGAATTTTTTTATTAATCGTATTATGTCAAGTCCAGTTTTTTACTAAACGAGTAACTTACAAAAATTTCAAATTCTCGAGTCAAAAACACTCCTAAATAAAATGACGCATTAAAAAGAACGTTAGTGCGGGCTTATAAAATGAAGCTTGGGTGTGCATTGAGTTCTTACTGATGGGAACCAAGTCTCTGTCCCTGAAATCTCTCGATTCTCTTTCTACCAAACGAAGACTCAAGAATCGAATCAGAAAGTGGAGTACAGTGAATTGGGTTTCACCTTAAAGAGAGAGAGAGGAATTTAAAACTCAAAGAAAAGAAAAAGGTCACACAAACGCATATATATATACTATATACTAGTTTATATATGCGTAGCTGAAGCAGAGCAGAAAGGCTTCCTTTCTTGTTCACTCTGTTGAGTCATTGCTCTGAAAATTAACCATCGAAAACACTCTGAGCTTTGCTGCTTTTGGGGTCATTCGCCGCCTTTGTGTTTCGGCTCTGCCTTTTCTTCTGAAGGAAAATTGGAAAGATCAAGCGCATTTAAGTAGCCTATTTGTGATTTTCAGTGATTTTCTAGCTGGGTTTTTTGCAATTATATCTGGAGTTTGCATTGAAGTCTCTGTGTTGTCTCCCTTGTTTCTTCAGCTCTGTCATATCTTGGAATGAAGAATTCTTCATCTCTAATTCAATTGTAAACCCCTTTAAGTCCTTGTGCTTTCACTATACATTCCATTCTTGAACTCAATTTGGTTCTAAAAACAAATAACAAGTCATAAATTGAGGCTTAGCACGATCAAAAGAGTGTTTTCTGAGATCTGGGTTCAAGAAAGAGACGTCTCAAACAAGGTATTACAGATTGAATATGGGTGTTTTTTTGTTTTTTGTTTTTGTATTTTGAGTTTTCTTTGTTTTGGTCTGTTTGTTTTGGATCTGGGGACTTATTGGCTTTCGTTTTCTGGGGAAGTGGGGGTGTGGTTTATGATTATTCTTTTGTCTCATAGACTGTCTTTCTTGTATTTCAGATCTGCCAGAAGTCAGACCTCTCCCTTTAGAGGAAATCGAAGACAATGTTACCTCAGAAGCAAGCAGAGGAAGCTATTGTCCCGAACACCAACGAGACAGAACATGAAGGGAAGGAGGAAGAGAAGGCAGAAGAAGAACATTCCATTTTCAGTGTCAAGAGCTTCCTCTGGCATGGAGGCTCAGTTTGGGACGCTTGGTTTAGTTGTGCTTCAAATCAAGTATGTCTATATGCACATAAACGCCCCCATTTCATAGAATTGATACCAAGATTGGTGTCTCTTGATTGTCATAAAGACAAACATGTATTTAACTTTGGTCATGTAATTGATTGCAGGTAGCACAAGTGCTTTTGACACTGCCATACTCTTTCTCTCAACTGGGCATGCTATCAGGCATATTGCTTCAGATATTCTATGGTATTCTTGGCAGCTGGACAGCTTACCTTATAAGTGTGCTTTATATGGAGTACAGAAGCCGAAAGGAGAAGGAGAATGTTAGCTTCAAGAACCATGTCATTCAGGTTTCTTTCCCAATCCCACCATTACTGATTCATTAGCATCAAAGCCTTAGTGGAAGTCTCAAAAACAAACCCAATTTGATTGTTCTTGAACTGCAGTGGTTTGAAGTGCTTGATGGTCTATTGGGTCCTTACTGGAAAGCAGTGGGTCTAGCCTTCAACTGTACCTTCCTTCTCTTTGGATCTGTGATACAACTCATAGCTTGTGCAAGGTAAAAAACTTGATATTTCAACCTTTACCCTGGATTAATATGAAAAGGGTTTCTTCTCTTCTCAAAAAAAAAAAAAAAAGAGTGAACTGAATGAAAAGGGTATCTTCAATTTGACTGTTTTGTTTGCTTTTTGATGACAGTAATATATATTACATTAATGACCGACTGGACAAGAGGACATGGACATATATATTTGGAGCTTGCTGTGCAACCACTGTATTTATACCCTCCTTTCACAACTACCGGATTTGGTCTTTCCTAGGCCTTGGGATGACAACATACACAGCGTGGTACTTGACCATAGCAGCTCTGATTCATGGCCAGGTAATTCTACTGTACTTATATTAAATTATTCTCCAATCAGTGATAATTTTTTCCGGGTTTCTGTAAGTGGAAGCCATTAGTATTTTCTGCTGTTTTATAGGTAAAGTATATAGAAAAAAATACTATTTGGACTTAATTTATAGACGTAATGTTGAGATCTAATTCAATATAACCATTAGATTGAAAGTGGGTTCACTCTAACTCCAACGATTCCATTGGATTATGTCCTTGATTAGGTCCCCAAATATAGTGTCAATTGCACTTTGCACCCCAGGTGAAAAAGTATAAGTTGTCGTTTACTTTTTCATTATAATATGTAGCGACATAATAATAATTTGGGTTTTGAGACGGAAAAGTGAACAGTTCAAACTGCAGTTGTTTTATGACAATGAGAATGCAATTTGAGAATTAAAAATTTTCAAGCTGTGAAATTTTGAAATTAACCAAGTATATATTTTCAGTAGCTTTAAGTGGTTTTGTGTGTGTGTGTGTGTTGTGGTTGTATTGCAGGCTGATGGGGTGGCACACTCAGCTCCCACAAAAGCGGTGCTATATTTCACCGGCGCCACCAATATTCTATACACCTTCGGTGGACATGCTGTCACAGTGTAAGCTTTTTTATTTGCTGTGTCTACAAACACAGCACAGACACATACACATACACACACCATTTTTATCTTCTTATGCTCTTTCTACAAGGCTTCTCTAACTTGCAGCTTTTGCCTGCCACCTTGGGGTTTGAGACCACAGACAAAATCATGGAAACTACTTTTTCTTTGTTTGTTAGAGGCAAACAACATTTCCCCTCCATGGCTCTAATATATATGAAAACAACAGTGAAATGGGCCAACGACTCTCTTTTCTTCTTATTTTCACCCTAATCAAGATCTGGTCTACCTTTTCTTTTCACCTCCAGATCATGTTTCTGTCATATTTTCTGCTGTCATTGACTAATGTAAACCAAGGCTATACAGTTTTATCATTTACAAGATTAAAAGTAGAATATGATGTTAATTGTTATAGAATCCAATGCCCATGCCCTGTGTATCAAAGAAAGGGTCATTTTTAAATTCTCTATGACCACTGAGATGTCTTGAGGTGTGTTTGACTTATACTTGTGACATACGAGTGTTTGTATGTATTCGAGATTTATTATGTATGATATATCAAACGTAATCCTACATTTTTATAAATAAAAAAAAAAACAGTTCTTTATATTCATTTATTTATTTTTGTATTCATGAATGCAATTTTAATCAGTCTGATCATTGCTGGGGATGGAAAATTTTGCAGGGAAATTATGCATGCCATGTGGAAACCGCAGAAGTTCAAGTACATATATCTATTTGCCACCCTCTACGTTTTCACGCTAACACTTCCATCAGCGTCTGCCGTCTACTGGGCATTCGGCGATCGGCTTCTCAACCACTCCAATGCCTTCGCCCTCCTGCCTAAGACCCGCTGGCGTGATGCCGCCGTTATCCTCATGCTCATCCACCAGGTCTACTATACTAGTATTACTTCTTTTTGGCACAAACTACATTATTTTTCTAATAAAATGTAATTTTTTTTATTGACTTTGAAATGTGTGGTTATGGTGATTACAGTTTATAACATTCGGATTCGCATGTACACCACTGTACTTTGTGTGGGAGAAGGTGATAGGCATGCATGACACAAAGAGCATTTGTCTAAGGGCTTTAGCTAGATTGCCAGTGGTGATACCAATATGGTTCTTGGCCATAATCTTCCCATTCTTTGGGCCCATAAACTCTGCTGTTGGGGCTCTTCTGGTTAGCTTTACAGTCTACATCATCCCAGCTCTTGCTCATATGCTTACCTACAGAAAAGCCTCTGCCCGTCAGGTAACTCTCTCTCTTTCTCTCTTAACATTATGTATGTTGGGTCTAACTATGATATTGAAAAAAAATTTGATAGTGTAACTTTTATTTTCCACCAATCAAAACAAAACACGTGTAGAGTTACTATATTTTATTATCGATAATTATAATTACGATTACAAATAAATAAAGACAAGATTTACAGCTGATAAAAGTTTTTAGTATGTTTCCAAAACTGTTAAATCTGTCATCTTCCTCTCTCCCCCTGTTATCCTTGTTTTTGTATTGCCCTTCTAGATCTGTCATAGTTCATCCATTCAATCTCAATTCACAACGTTTATGTATCTGCAAGTTTTTTTTTTTTTTTTTGGGGGGGGGGGGGGGGGGGGGGGGGGACAATGGCATTAATGGCTTTGATTTGGAAATATCTCTAAGATGACTCGAGATAGGTGGCAGGTCCTTTTCATTTAGTTATTTGGTACAGTCTGTGAGTGTTGTACCATGTCTCATGAGCTGGCTAGTTGTTGCCTCTCTCTTATGTCTCAAAATTGGACTTATTTACCACATTTTCCATGAAATTTAACCTCCCAAACTCTTGACTCAACTGTCAACTCAGTCTCAATCTTACCAAATTTTACCTAACTATGAATCTCAGAACCTCTCGCTTTCCCGTGACCTTAATACCGAACCAATTTTAATTTTCTTTTCCAATTTGGAACTATCTAGATTTTTTTTTTGGATGAATCAACAGTATCACCGGACATTTTTGTGATGTAATTACCAGCATAATCCAAAACTAAACAGATTTTTATTCTTACTAAGCGGTATCTAAACCTGTTGGAGTACGGAGTACCTACATACCAACGAACCACATAGATAATGCAATTATTGGAAAAAGTCAATGAAGGATAACCCCAAAGGATCGACAATGTTCGATTATGTGACCTTTCAGTGTTACTGTTACATTTGCCATTGAATAGGACTGTAAATTGATACATTTAGGTTGGAGGGCATCACTAATTAGTTTTACACCCATTTAATTTATTATGTAATTGCAGAATGCAGCAGAGAAGCCTCCAGTGTTCCTGCCCAGCTGGACAGCCATGTATGCAATCAACATTTTCGTGGTGGGTTGGGTTTTCGTAGTCGGGTTCGGGTTCGGTGGATGGGCCAGCATGACCAACTTCGTCAGACAAGTTGACACATTTGGGCTCTTTGCAAAGTGCTACCAATGCAAGCCTCCAGCAGCCCTTCATCAACCTGCAACTCCCCCACATCACTGAGTTGACTCATGATCAGTCGACCGAGTTAGCTCTGAACTCACCGTACCCTTGCCCATCTTTCTCTCTCCATATTTTGTATTATACATGGGGAGGTCGCAATCTTTCCCCTACATGTGATGTGTGCTGGATTTCTTCTTCTTTTTTTATTCCCTTTTAAATTTTAATATTTTTCTTGATTTGATAGATAAAATAGTGTGTTGAATTGTGATGATTCCTTTGCTACCAAAGCATAGGCTAATTAAGTCAATATTTAGATGTTAATTTTTCCTCCAACTTTTGCTACAATGTAAAAATACAAGACTGTTGGCTATCAATCGTGTCACGTGAAGTGGATTTGTATCAGATCTTAATGGATTCTTGTTAAATAGCACTTCATTCATACCGGATTCGTTAAAAAATTTGTGTCTAACGAGTTGTGTCATATTGAATTCATGTTCATTTATCAATTGTGTATAACTGGTATATAATCGAGTCGTGTCGTATATTTCTTTTGATTAATTTCATCTATACTTGATTCGTTTATTAATTTGTGTCTAACGAGTCATATAATATCGGGTTCATATCGTGTGTTAATCATATATAACAAATATATAAACGAGTTATGTCGTGCATTTTTTTTATTAGTTTCATTGATACCCGCTTTGTTTATTAATGGTGTCGTATCAAGTCTACTCATTTACGAAACGGGTGACATAAAAAAGATTGAAACCGTCTTAACTTTGTGTCGTGTCATATTTTAACATACATAATTATTGCCATAATATTTTTTTCATTCTTTTTCAAAATTTGATGATTAGTCACAAACTCAAGTTATTGTAAACATGAGTATATAAAAATAAAAATAAATTATCACATATACTTATCACCATACTTATCCAAACCCTAAGGATACTTTTGGTAAATTCTTCCCTCTGTGGAGTTTAGTAGCAGATTAATGGTTCGACTCTCCCTTCTCCTCTATCATTTTGATTAAAAAAAAATTATATATGAGAATTGATCTACTATCGAGTGAAACATAATCTAAATGTATATATTGTATAGTTTTTTTCTTGTTATAGCTTGCAAGTCATTATGACTCAAGAATGTTTCCAAAGTGTATAGTATTATTATATACTAAATGGGGGTGTTTGTTTGGCAGGATTAGTGGGGATTAGGTGGGAGATTGGGTTAAAATAGTCTTGGGGGCCCACATAGCTCAGCTTCGGATACAAAAAAGTGGGTGGGATAATCGTTGGGCTTGAAAACATCGGCCCGTATGAAATGAGGCCAATATCCGTTCTGAGCCAGATATTTTTAACCCACGGAGCATGTGGGATTAAAATTCCATCAACCGGATACATTTGAAATTTTACTAAAACACCCCTGCACACCTTTTCCAAAAACTCTTTTCACTCCTCTTTCAGTTGAGTGGTCCTTGGCTTGTAATAAGGTTCTCTCTAAGCCAACAAAAACACATAATCGAAGGTGTCCATAAGAAGCTTCTAATAAAGACGAAATTGAGGGTGTAGGTGAGAAGTCGATGACCGATCTCTGTGTGTGTGTGTGTGTTTGTGTAGCGATGGGTCTATCTCCCTCTTTCCTAGCACTTTTTCTCTCTTTTTCTTGCTTAACAACGTTGGATCTTTTTCTCTCTGCCAAGCCCATCTCATTCTCTCTCTCTCTCTCTCTGCGAAAATCACCATCTCTTAAACCTTTCTCTGTCGGCCCCAAAACCCTCCCAAAATCACCCCCATTCACGAACGATGCAATAAGGTATGACTCTCTCTCTCTCTCTCTCTCTCTCTCTCTTTGATTTGTGTCTGTCTTTAGGCAATCTTGGAACAAGGTGCGTATTTTGTGGTTGGAGTGAAAAGTCATCTCCATCTCACTCCCTCTCGCTCTCGCTCTCTCTCTCTCTCTCTCCCCCTCTGTCTGGGTGTGTGTTTTGCGGCTCCGATGCCATGGATGAGAACTAAGGTTGGTTTGTTGTGGTTGTGGGTTTTGGATGCCCAACAATGCATGATCATGTCATTGCCGAGGTTGGTGATGTGCTTTTAGGTTGGCGTTTGTGGGTTTCAGTGGTTATGGATTTTGGATACCCAGCGGTGCATTTGGGCCATGTAGCTTCAACTTAATTACCAAGAGGAAAATCATCTTCGCTAGAAGAGGATACTGACGTATGATGATAAATGTTGATGACTGGTGAGCTAGTTTGGACTATCTTTCGGGTCTGGGCAGTGGAGGCTAATTTGTGATTCTAAAGGAGAGTTGTTTTTGATTTTTTTTGTGTTTTAAAGGATTAAAGCCTTCAAACAAGATGTCTTTCCTCTGTCTTTTTCTAGGATCTATGTATCCCTCTACAAGCGAAGCTGTTGTTGCTGAACAGTAAGGAGTCGAGGTGCTTAGAAGGAAAATTGTCTTTTTGGATTCTTTGTAATGTGAACTGAATAATTTGCTTCTTGTATTTTTTTTTTTTGAAAAATGAAATAAATTTTGATTTCTTTAAAAAAAATGTTAATGTTTATGTAATTTTGGCTCTTGCATTCGGTTGTCATATTTTTTGTTAATTAATTTCAGTATAATATTTTGGGTGGGTCAAATATATTTGTGGTCACTTTTTAAAAATTTGTTTACAATGGAATGCACAAACTTGATTTTTTACGATAGCTAACTAGTCATAATTTTTCAATTCAATATTAAAGTGGTAACCAAGAATTTCTCAAGCCAAATATGAGATAGGTTTAGATAGGATTAAGGGTAAGATAATAAATTAATGTTAAAGTTATGAAATTTGACCCCAAAAAAATTGGTTTGTCCATAAAGCCCACAATATCATAAATTACTATCCAAATCATGGATTGGATAAAACTATTTACTTTTATCCAACATTGTATCTGTGTTATTGAGATTTCATTAGATTGATTTGGAGTTTAAATTCAAACCAGTCCAATCCACTGTTGCATTGCCAAACACCCCCAATAGTAGAAATAAAATGGTATGGGTCTATTCAGTTATTTAATGCGATGTGGGCTAGAATATAAAGATGAATGTGGACATTTATTAATGACCATTTTTGACCAAGATTCCTTTTGAGGGGAGTGGGCCGTGGACCCAACCCACTCACATGGGTTGCACGTTTTGTCCCCCCTCCCCCACCCCACCCCGCCCCCCATAGTCACGTGCCACTCTTTCCTCCCATATATTCTCTCCCCTAGAAGTCACATGCTTATGAACTGGTGCTTAATCAAATCTATTATGTTCCATTAATATTTTAATTTCACCCTTTTTCCTAATTAATTTTTTAATTTCCCTATATTACGTACCTAATATTAAGGCGACCTTTTTTTTTTTGTTATTAAAAACAAAAAGTGGTCCCATGTCTCTTTGAAGGGGTAGACCGATTGATGAGTGTTGACACGAACTCTTTTTTTTTTTTCCCGAAAGTTATTTAGAAATAATATGTTTTGTTTTTAAATAATTCAAGACGTTTGTTGCGAAGTGCATGTGGTCTTCTTTGGCTCTAAAAAAAGAGAAAAAAAAAAGAAAAAAATTGAAAGAATCTAGAAATAACTTATATGTATAGACAGAATAGAGAGCACCTAAGGAGGTGCGACATCCCGACTTTAAATTAGATAATTGGTCCTGAGCACCACATAATTAAAACGAGAGGGAGAAAAAAGGAACATTCTCTATATAAATTTTATACATGTTTGTAGTTTTAATCTTTTTTTTTCTTTTTTTAATATGGGATTTTCATTTGAGTAAAAAAAATTCAAAATTATTGTATTTTATTTAATACTAGTTATTTCTCGTGCCTGAAGGCACAAAATAATAAAAAAAATGTTAATAATAAACATATTTGTATTTACACTTAAAATGAAATTACAAAGATAGAGAAGAGAGAAAAATATTTAAACAGCGGTTGTAGTTGGGGCGAACGGTGGTAGTGATGGTGGACAACAGTGGTGGTAGTGAGAGACGGTGATAGGATGGTGGTGGTGGTGGCGACGATGGTGGTGATGGTTGTTGTAGAAAAGGTGGTGGTGAGGTGACAACGGTGGTGGTGGCGGCGACGATAGTAGTGATGATTGTTGTAGAAAAGGTGGTGGTAGAGTGACAACGGTGGTGGGAGTGCTGGTGGTGGTAGGGTGACGACAACGGTGATGATGGTAGTGGTGGGATGATAGGAATAGTGGTAGTGGTGGGGCAGCGGGTGTGATGGTGGTGGTGGCGTGGTGACAGTGGTGGTGGTTGTTGAAGCTAAGGTGGTGGTGTGGTGGCGACAATGATGGTGGTGGTGATGGTGAGGTGGTGGTGGGGGTGAGGGTAGTGGCGGTGGGGACGGTGGTGGGGTAGTTCAAAATACTACTTATTATCCAATCCAATCACACCTAGTTGTGTATAAGCCAAGTGCTTTTGACTAAAGGAGAGACTAGTTGTATTCAAGTCTGTATTAATTATTGCACAAGGTCTAGTATAAATTTGATATGTGAATGAAAAATTCTGCGATGATTTATTGAGACAGTTGAGGTATTAAAAAAGAAAAAGACCGTATTAATTATCAAGCCACTTTTGCATTATTTACTCAATATGGGTTTGGGTCCTTGCGTCATTGCTTATAGTCCCAGTCGTGGGTGCCCTCCCACAAGTGTCCCATGTGCCACCTCAAAGTAAATGAATCATTACTCCCATCCATTTCAGACAAGGTTACTCCTACCTAACCTCTATTGATTTCAGACAAGGTTACTCCTACCCAGCCTCTATTGATAGAGCATCCACTCGAATACAGTTGATTTTTATATAGTGCTGAAATTCCATGGCTTATATAATTAAATTAGAGGTGTTAATGGATTCAAGTTTTGTGTCAAAACATACTCATATATAGTCGTTGTATTCATAACTTTTCAGGTGGGTGCTACGTATTAGATTATGTACAATCATATATAGATGGGTCGTGGCATGAATTGGTAGATTTATGTCAACCTAATTATTAATCTGATCTGACCAATCAATCCAGTTATAACCAAAACACATTAATAGTAATCTATATTCGATAAATTCGTACCGATTTCATGTAAGGTTGAGAGGTGATTTAAGTTTGGTAAGAATTGTTGGCCCATATTAACCACTTTCCATATGCCAAAAAGGGGCCAAAAATCGTACAATTTCAATATCATTAGGCTCGTTACTTCCATATGAACAGTGAAATCCTTTAGTATAATAACAAAAATTTGTTAGTGAGTACACTTTGGAGAACTTATTTAGCTTTTAAGTATATAGTTCATACTTAAATAATATTCTTTTTTAACCTTAACAAATGGAAGGAAATCCAACGAGTTTGGCTCGTTGTAAAAACGATAGCCCAAAAACCTCTATTCCAAGAGCTCTAATGGGTCCATTTGCAACACTGACAGATGGCCCATCAGATTGATAGGGTACTGAATGGGTAAAGGCCCAAGGTAGTGGTCATCATCCATGGGCTTGGATTATAAAAAGAGGACTCAGGCTTGGGGATCCACTTTTACCCTACATGTTTGTCATCGACATGGAAGAGCTAGAACACCTAATCCACCTAATCAAATGGGATAATGTGTGCACACCAAAGTCTAAAGGAGGACTTGCGATTAGGAAAAGTGGGTAAACAAATACTACCCTATTCACTAAGTTAGCGTGGAAGGTCAGACAGAACCACAAAAGTCTATGGGTGGAAGTGATTAACAAGAAATATGTTAACCAAAATGACCAAACTGGAGACTTGAAAAAGCAAGCTTCTTTAACATGGAGAGTCATACTCAAAACCAGAGATTTGGTAGACAAAAAAAACAAAATGGATAGTGGGAGATAGGGTAAACATTGATTTCTGGATTGACTGGTGCTTGGGAAATGAACCAACTCAATGTAGTATACTACCTCCACCCTCGGCCAACCTCCGAAGCACGGTTGCTAAATTCATTGATAAGTTAGTTAATTAGAGACTACAAGAAGTAGGTATGATTCTTCCCCAGAATTTAATTCTTGACATTAGAAGCTGAGTTTCATCGGGAAGCTAAATGCAACCACGAGTTTGCAAGCTGAATTATGGGCAATTTGTAGAAGTTTGGAGCTTTCCATCTACAAGGGATTCACCAAACTGCTGATTGAAATCAAATCTATGGAAGCATTCGACCTTCTCACTAGCAATGTGAATGATGACCACCCTCACAAGGCCCTAATAGTCAATTGCAAACACCTGATAAGTGCACACCTAGTCTCAATCACCCTCACTTTTCGAGACGAAAACCAATGCGAAGATATCCTTGCAAACATGGACGAGCAGCAATAGAATATATAGCTTTGTGGAGTTCTTGGTCCCACCCCCAATCAAATATTGCAAGCATTGAGGGCTGATTTAAGTACTGTAGCCTTTGTAAGAGGGATGAAATAACCCTTGTTTTCTTTTCCAACGCACCAAATCTTTTTTTGGGTCCTCCTCTCATCCCTTAGAGCATCTCTAATCCAGCTCACCAAATAGTTACTCAAAATATATTTAAATATTTAATTTTTTACTTTAAGTAGTTACTTTTTAAAATTCACTCCAACTACATTCTCTATTTTAGCTAACTACTTCAACTAATTTTAACTAATTTTTAATAATATAATTCAAAAATGCCACATGGTGTAACACGTAAGCGCCATAATGATGACAGAGCATGATGACGTGTCGTGCCACATCATCAAATTTTTAAATTTTATAATGGTCATATTTTCAACGATCATATTTTTTAAAATGTATAAATAAGACCTCCCTATTCTCATTGTCATATATCTTAAATTTATTTTATTGGTATTGCACTCATATTTTTTTGTTATGGCTCATGATGGTAAATTGAAGATGATTCTTAATGATTTTGACTCCGATGATAAGTTGGAGATGTTACCCCAATATCCTTAAAAAGAGGGCTTGAGTTTGCCCCCAAACCCATTATCTGGCCCGAAGCCCGGCCCAAGAGTCCACCCGCCAACCCCAACCGGCTCACATAGCCCGCCCACCATTCATTTTGAAAAAAAGTTATATTTTTTGTTTGAGATAAGTCTCACAGAATTTGAAGTTTTAAAAATTTAAATACTATAAATAATGTATTGTTTTATTTTTTATGTATTAAACATACAAGTTTTAAAAGGTAGAGTAATGCAAATGATAGATACGTAAGTAATTGTCAACCTAGTTGAGATGTATTCATTCTATTGAATATAGTTCATCCTCTAATTAAAAATAAAATTATTCATTATTTTATTTTTATCCATTTTGACTCTATTTTTGATTCAAAAATATAATTTACACAAATATTAAGTTACAAAAATATTCATTATTTTTAAATGAAGTTGTATACAAAAAAACTCGCGAGCAAGCCCGCCCAGCAAACCCTCCCATAGGCTCATGGGTTGGGCTGCGCATAGCCTACTCCTATTCGAAGCCCGGCCGATAATTTACTTGGGTAAAAGCTTGGACCTACACTATCCAGACCCGGTCCGAAAAATAATTCGCGGGCCTAGCCCGGCCTGGCACATGGACACCCTTACTAATCATCAACGGCTCCTATTAATTTTATTAGTATAGTATCGAAAAACTAAATGTTGGTACTATAGTCGGATCCCTTCTCTACTAGTCTGTCGTAAATCATAAGTCAGGGCACATTCTTTGTCAAGGTATGAAATAACTCTGATGCTTCGTTGATGGAATGACTTCCTACCAAAATAGAAAATTCAGAATCAGCATGCGCAAGTTGACCAGGACAAAGTCATTCAAGATACTTCCAAGATTCGAGTATGAAAATGTGGAGGCTTTAGAATCAGGTTGATGTTGAAAAGATTGAGGATTATGGTCTGCCGTTGAAATTTTTGATATCAACATGCAGAAATATGATCAGATTGGAACATATCCCACCAGAAACAAACAATTTCGGTTTAATGAAATCCATAGTTACGAAAAAAAAAAAAAAACAATTTCCCATGTCGATACTTAAGAATAAGGGCTAATCTTAACTTGTATCCCGAAAGATCAATCGAATTTTAATTTGTACTCTCAAAATTTAAAAATATCAATTTATACCCTGAAAGACATAAATTCGTATCAATGTGCACCTGAAGCTAACTCCATCCATTTAGGCGTTAAAAAAGTTTGAGTTAATTATAAATAGTACCCCTCAAAGTTTAAATATTTCATATTTATGATCAAAATAAATTTCATCAATTAATACTAGTTAAATAGCTCTCAATTGTATCGTACCGTAACATCTTCATGTCGTGTTCGAGTCAATAAAAAAATATTTTAAAATTTAAAAAAATTATAAAATACTTATTTTTTGCTTATAATACTTGTTAAATAACTATTTTCTATTTATAATTAGACACAAATTTGTTGATTGTCCGATTAAATTAAAGTTAGATACAAATAACACAATTGTAGACAAAAAATTGTTATTTAACAAGTATTATAAGCAAAAATAGATATTTTTTTCATTTTTAAAAATATTAAATAGTATTATATGAATTGTCGTAAACATTACACTATTGGGATACTTCAAATAAACTAGAGTACATACGAGATACACCGGTGCTAAAACTTTTTCTCATGATATCTGCGGAAATAACCAATGCGCTCATATTTCGAATTGCACAGAATCTACTACATTTTTTATAACAAAGCCCTCGACCAAAAGATTAAACCAAAATGAGTAATTCATGCCGCTGGCTGCCCACCTCTTTCAAGCTCAAGTCAAAGGGCCTTTCCCGAGTTTTGAAAGGGGGATTTAAAAGCCAAAAATCAAATACAAAGAATCATGGAACAGATAAAAATTCTGTTAAAAGTCCTGAAATCAGGAGCTTATACAACCAAAATGTAAACTAAAACTTGAATCTGAGTGTGGTGATTTGAAAACAAAGAATCAAAAAATAGAGACAAAGTCCTAATAAGTCCTCGAATAAGGACCTTACTAGGCAAAGTGTAAACTAATAAGAACCTGAATGACATGATCCTATGTATTCACATCCTGCTACTTCAACACTACCAAACCATCTTAAGCCTAAAAAGCTTCGCCTTTAAAGCCGATGGTTCCTTCAAGAACTGTTCAAAGGTTCGCAAATAACACAATTCTCTGAAATCAACCTACCTATGATGCTTCCTTCTTCAATTCTCAATCCACTACTTTGTCTGTTCCATAGGTGCACCCCATAAGTCTCTGCCTTTAGCTGAAGCAGCTTGGCCTCTACCCACTTCGAATAAGTCCGATCATTCGGTCGCGTAAAAAACCCGGCAATCTTCGTCCAGTCGACTGGATAAAAGGCCATCGGCAGCAACACAGTGACCCTAGACCCCCTTGTTTTTCTCACTTCCTCCACCACCCTAGAGACAAGGTAGGGTCCATTGTGTCCCCATCTGTTTCCATCAAAAGTGTTTGCAAATTCCTTAATGAACTTGTACAAAAGTGGATGGTTTCTATCAAAAACAAGAACTGCATTATTCAATCTTGTCCACTTGCCAGACACATCAGTGCTTTGTGCTCCCACAGAATTTCTCAAACCCGAGAAATCTTTAAGAACTATGAAATCTGCATCTAAGTAAACACCTCCATATTGGTATAAAACTGCCAGTCTAATCAGGTTTGATAGGTTTTGTGCCAATGGAATTTCACCAGGGTCCTTGTTTCCACTCTTCATGTCATCCAACCAAGATTCAGCCGGAGTGTTCTTGAATAGAGAAGGCAAGTCTGGTGTAATTGCCATGATCTTGAACCCGCGATCGCGTAGTGGTTTAAAGATCCTATCTCCGGCAACAGAGTCCATACTTCTTGATAGGACCATCAAGCATCCATGTGGGTTTGATTTGAATAAACTTTCCATGGCTAGAAACTCTCTCTGCCCCGTGAATGAGGTTGTGGGTGATATCCATGTCATGAAGAACCGAACCTTGCATTTGTGCCTCAATAATTCTCTCACTCGACCATCAAATTGCTGTGTAAATCTTGTTGATTGTAATATCTTGAACTCCGGCAACTTTTTCTTGAACCAAGCAATTCTTTCTTCGGCGGTGACATTGATCGGAGGCACTAAATGATCATGATCTTCAGTATATGCTTCTGGCTTATCTTCTTTCACGGCATGATCTTCAGTATATGCTTCTGGGTTCTCTGCTTTCACGGCGTGAGGTTCTGGACTTGAAGTTAACTTCAATGGCTGCCGTGCCTTATGGGTCTGAAGCTCTTGAAGGTTTCTTTTGGTTTCAGAGGCAACAGAATGGGGTGAAACGTTGGAGATGAAACTGAAGGAGAATATGATTATTAAGAAAATCGCACCAAAGAAGAAGACCTGCAATTTTTTTACACGGCTAAGTCGGCCATGATCGATCATTTTGCGAGGAATTGAAGGAAAGAGAACGCATCAATGGGGTAAAAGAGAAGTTTTCAGAGTGGTCAACCCTAATAAAATTTCAAACGTCAAAGGTCTTTGTATCTCTCATTCATATATGCAAGTTTTCTTATTGGTCTATATGTGCTGTGTTGTAATTAAGGAAGTTTCCACATTGGTCTATAAAGGCTGTGTTGTGTTGATTATCAACCAGTTTTAAGGTTTTTCTGATTTAAAAAAAAACAAGAAAAATAACTAATAAGTCCTATTAATTTTTTTTTAACACAATTAAGTCCTACTTTTCCGATATAATTTCAAAGAAGTCTTAATTCTATTACATACATAGCCATCGAACCGGCCCAACTAGCAACCAAAGCTATATGCGTTATATGGACGGATAGTAACTAGGGCTGTTAGTCGAACGAGTCTAAGCCGAGCTTGAAAAACTTGTTTCTTAATCGAGCCTAAAAAATTGTTCAAGTTCGGCTTGTTTAAGAAACAAGCTGAGCCTAAACGAGCCAAAAACAAGTCGAGTCTGAGCCGAGTCCGAGTATTTGCAGATAAACGAGTCGAGCCTGTCGAGTTTGAACCGAGCTTGTAGGGCTTGTTTTCTAAACGAGCCTAAAAACTTGTTTAAGTTTAGACTCGTTTAGAAAATGAACCGAGCCTAAACGAGCCGAACTCGAGCAGAACTCGAATAGCTCAGTTTGATTAACAACCCTAATAGTAACCGACCGGGATCATTCAATATAACGGTATGAACACGATACCAAGGCAAACCCATGTATCATTCCTCTTTGGTTCAAGTGAAACTTACCATTGATGAGTGAGCTCCTCCCATTAATTGTGCTTGATCAACCTTTGAATAAAAGTGTAAGAGAGAATTTCTGGATCTTAATCGAGACACGCCAAGAGAAGTATAAGCATATATATTTAACCCAAAATAACCAAAAGAAAATTAAAGGAATTGAAGGGGACCTCTAGAAGTATTGATGGCTGATTATTCATTGTGTCATATCATGCCAAGTTGAGCTTTGATTTTTCATTTATATTGTCAAAGCACTGATTAGTTTCCATGGGACCCTTCTAATTATTTATTTATTTTTTAATCATTTGGACCCATTTTTCTTCATGATCTGCTGGGACTAATGGCTCACATTGGATAACAAAATCTTATATTCCACTTTGCTCACCGACGATGCCAATCATTACCCCTCATTTTCTAACTTGATTCCCCATGGTCCATGGTCCATGGTCCATGGTCCATGGGCCATGGTCCATGGGCCTACCCGCTTTCTAAACAGGTCGGAGGGTAGGCCGTGTGCTTTCCTCGCAGCCTGTTAGACTTGCGGAAAACAAAAACATTTTTTTAACTTGATTTTATTTTTCTTCACCGAAAAACTCACAAAATCTCAAATGATCTTCATGTAATATTAATTATTTATTTTAATCAATAAAATTAATATTAGCGTTAGTGATTATGATCGGCTTAAAAGTCTCCCATTAGGCCAAAAGTGTTTCATTAGGTGCCCACTTCTTCTATGACGTCTTTAAAATAGTGTATTAAATTGAAATGTGCCGTAGTCGAGTGGGAATAAAGAGTTTATTGAAAATGATATAATCAACTCTTTGTAATTCTTATTAAATGTGGTGGCCAATTCATCAATGCTATGGTCAACAAGATAAGATTAGAGGTCAGGTATGCCAAACCCATGCCTAAAGGGTAGGCAACAAGCCATTGGCTTAATGGGCCACCATGGACCTCCATATGACAGACCGGACTGGCCCATGGCCTGATGGGCCATAAGGATTTTAGGCATGTCCATGGGCCTTTTGCCGAGTTTTAGCCATAGTTAGGGTTGTTAGTCGAACGAGCCCGAGCCGAGCTTGAAAAGCTTGTTTCTTAATCGAGCCTAAAAAATTGTTCAAGTTCGGCTCGTTTAGGAAACTAGTCGAGCCTGAACAAGCTAAAAACAAGTCGAGCTCGAGCCGAGCCAGAGTATTTGCACATAAACGAGTCGAGTCTGTCGAGTTTGAGCCTAGCTTGTAGGACTTGTTTTCTAAACGAGTCTAAAAACTTGTTCAAGTTCGGGTTTGTTTAGAAAACGAACCGAGCCTGAACGAGCCGAACCCGAGCCGAGCTCAAGCCAAGCTCGAGTAGCTCAGTTTGATTAACAGTCCTAGGCATAGCTAGTGAGTAGTGACTGAATAAACGTTGCAACAAGATCTGTTGGTCTTCTGCCAATGGAAGCTAGCATTTGGATACTCCCTGTCATCGTTTTCCTTGCAAGTTAAACCATTCAAAGGAGCAGAGACTTGGATGTTTAACTCATCAAGTTTCCTTTAAGACAGCTGGGTAGTGTTTATATCATATTTTCAAGCACCAAATTACCTTTAAAAATCATCCGAATTGGTGGTTTAGGGTACGCGTCTAGATTTGTCCTTGACTTTCATATGATTATAAAACAGGATTTGATCTACGAGAATAACGCGGTTTATTATTTGACTTTGGTGATGCTGTGGTGACAGGTTGCCCTTTCGGGTTAATAGCTATAGTTCAAACCTGACATTCCACAGTGAGAGAACTCTTGTGATCACGCGTTACTACCTACTGATCACCCCTCCCCTTTTTTCGATATTAAGAAAAAAAAAAAAAGATGTTGCCTTTAAAATACCGAGCAAAATAGATGTTCACACAGGAAACCCAAAGTTTGTGGAGTCTGTCAAAACTAATCCACCAATGCAAATCCCATTTCAACATCTTTCAGTATCTCAAATCTTTTTGGTTGCTTCCAAAAGAAATTTTCTTGTAACTTCAACACCACTTGAAAATTTATCTTTTGGGCATGTTTAATCGTCTTCCGTTGGTTGATGAGGTGGTTTGTTGTTTGACCTTTTCTTTTGATAGTTGAGCAAATTTAAATCGCACAGAGCCTAATCTTCTAGCATTAGTTTCGTATTCCCAAAAAAAAAAGTGCAGTATTGTATGAATTTCAGATGGTGATTCTCAACTTTTGATCTTGAGATTCTTCTTTTGTGCTTCATGGAATGATTCTCTTCATCACTGCAACTGGGTAGGTGTTACGTGTAGTCCCTCCTCCAATGGGAGTCATCATCCTGAACTTGGAGTCGAAAAGATTGGTCTGTTCCATACCAACCTCCATAGGTGTTGTGATTTGTGTGCGATAAACAATCAAAGAATCAGAAAAATTAGAAGATGAACACAAAAATTTACGTAATTCGACAACTTGCCTACGAGAGTGCGGCTGCCTTATCTTTTATTCCACACTAAAAACATGATTACAACTTAATATATGTAGGTTACAACCCTAATTATGACAAATCTAGAAGACACACATGCGGCTCCCCTACTCCATACCGCAGGGTGGCGGGGGCATAGCACCCCGACTTATCTTCGACCCGGCAATAATTTGTTTCGCTCCAATAATTGACCCATTATCTTCAAATTTGGTGTTCCTCTCCGTATATTGAATATGAACCACCGATTCTAACAATAGGCAACCTTACATTTCTTACTGTTCTCAACATTCCAAAACAATGGCGAAATTCAAGAAGAAATGGGACGCTTAATACACCTACGGCATCTCAATCTCACTTACAATGCCACTAATGGGAAATATTCAGACTAATCTCACTGACTGCAAAGAACTTACAGTGCTGGATTTAGTTTATAATGAGCTTGTTGGGAGGGAGGATTCCAGACTGTTAGGATTTGAATCGCTTTAAACCCACAGACAAACACACACAATTGAAGAACAAACCAAGAACATAAAGCAATAAAAAACAAGAAAGAACAAGACACACAGATTTTACGTGGTTCGGCAATTTGCCTATATCCACGAAGCTGCAGGGATTTTACTATTGAGAGAGAGGATTACAATGACGGCTGTACAATGCACTACTAAACCCTAATCACCAAGGAGCAGTATTTATATGTCCTGCGCACAGGCCCAAGCCCATCGGCCCAATCCTTCGCTCCCTGGACTAAGCCTCATTAAATTTTCCATTAAGATCCACGCAACATTATTTCGGGTCGGGTCATCATCCGGGTCACACACACAAAACTAGACTCCACAAAGAAAACCCAACACAGACCAGTTCAGTTCACTGTGTCAAAGTTTTTCTAAAGGCCATTTCACTTGTCCAAAACAATCTTCAAGGAAATGAGCTTTCCGGCATAATTTGTAAAACCCCAAAATTTTGAAATATATACCTAACTTAGTTTAGGTCAATTTGTGATATTCTTTTTAAAAAGGGATGTTAGTGTAATTATTGAATATGAGGAGTTGTAGGGTTACTGTAGGGTTCTTTTACTTTGTATGAATATATATGTAGGCAGTCAAAAAAAAAAAAAAGAAGAAACAAGAAAGAAAGAGGCGGCTTGGGGGAGAGAGAAAGAGAGAGAAGGAAGGAAAAAAAAAAAGTGTTGATTCCATTAAAGGTATGAATTTATTATTTCCTTTATGAGTTTTATATTCTTATTCAATTAGATGGTGTAGAGTTTATAATGTTAGTGTCTATACATATACATATATATGGGTCTCATGATACCTTGTTGATTATTAAGGTTATTATGTTGAATTTTAAGTTTATAGTTGTTTGAAATTGATTGAGTTTAATCAAAGTGTTGGGAAGAAAAAGGAAAAAAAAAAAAAAAAATGAAAGGAAGTTATGGTTCAGGTTCTGCCGTAGGTAGAAGAAGAAGACCAAATTCAGAAATTACAGAAAGCTCCCCTTGGGTTTCAAAGAGCTTTACTTTGACCCCTATATTCTTCTAAACTTAAGTTTAACCACTATTTTACTTGGTAATTTAGAAGAATAGAATTTTGGAAAATTTATGGTAGTCCCGAAAAGAGAGAATTCGTTTTTCAAAGAAATTATACTTTGACCCCAAAAGTTTCAAAAATTATGATTTGACCCCAAAACTTTAGAAACTTTTTTCTAAACAGCCCAGAATACTTCTATACCTTATTACCTCATATTATAAAGGATATTTATATGTAAAGGATATATTAAATATATATCAATAGATAGGAGGTACGTAAATTAAATATAGAAGTGCGAAACGACGAAATTAGGAATAGGGATTGATTGTTATATGTTATTTTGGATTAGGTGGTGATTGCATTGAGGTTGAGAGAGAGTTCTTTGAATTGGAGTTTGAAAATCAAGGTGAGTAGTTTACTACTTCTTTTGGGAGAATTTTCTATATTAAATGTGTGGGTGCGTGGGTGTGGATTTTTAATATACATGATATATGTGTTGATGTTTGGGGTTGCAATTAAATATTTGGAAATTGTGAACTGTTATACATGTGAATTTTGGAAAAAAAAACTTGTGGGATGATTTTGTATCATTGCTTTGGTGATGGAAGAAAAATTTTGTGTGCGTTGGGACTAAAACTACAGTTTTGGTGTGTGTGTGAAAATCATGTTTATGAGAAGGGGACTGGGTTACCAGGTCTAAGTGGTAACGAGATTGTATACCGGCGTGGTCGGTATAGGGATGTGCACATAGGGGCCAGTCATCAGGCTAGTGATGACAAGAGATGGGGCCAGTTACCAGGCTAGTGGTAACAAGAGACGGGGCCAGTCATCAGACTAGTGATGACAAGAGACGGGGCCAGTTACCAGGCTAGTGGTAACAAACATGATTTGACAAATGTATTTGAGACTGAATTTGTGTGAGTGTTTTGGATTATAAATGTCTTTTCATTTATAAAAATTATTTGTAAAAATGAGTGGGTGTTTTGAATTATAAATGTCTTTTCATTTATAAAGTTATTTGTGACCATGATATCATTTTGTTTACATGATTATATGGGAAGGATTGGGGTACAATTTATTGTACTTATGTATGTATCAAAGTTTATTTTTGTATATAAATTATGGGATTTATTTTCACACCTCATTAGAGGTGGTTTCTATTCACGGGTCTTTGTGCTCACCCAAACATTTAACATTTTTCAGGTAAGGATCAGGGGGAGGAGTAAGTCATCGGATAGACAAGTGATTAGAAGAATATAAGATTTATTTTATTGTAGGTCTTTAGGAATAAATGTCTTTTATAGTTTTGAGACAAATATTCAATTGTTTTGGGGATAATGTTGCTTATACTTAGAGTAATGAACTTTATGGTTAATTATTATTTTACATGAGTTTAATAATAATGTCGGTGATGTTAGTTTATTCCTCTGGTATTCATTAGATCGGTGGAATGGATCACTTTATTATTTGTCTTTCGCTGTATTTTGCATTTATTATGCACATGTATGGTTGGTTAAGGCCTTGGTGGCCGGTCCGCCGCCCACCCTTTGTGATCCGGGGTGGGGGTGTGACAAGAGTGGTATCAGAGCATAGGTTTATGAATTACCAGAGGATTAGGCTGGATCTGAGTGGTTTTATAGGCTTTAATTGACTTTAGTTTGTGGGATAGAAAATGATGTTTACTAGTTAATAGTATGATTGGTGTAGTGACTAAGACTTGTTAATTTGGCTGGTATTTTGTACAAATAAGAGATAGTTGCAAAAAAAAAATGGATGGTAAAGGTGTTGTAAGAAATGTGACTAACACTAATGGAATTTTAGAGTCTATACATTGTTCTGTGTCTCCTAGAGTAACAGTGTGATTGGGTGTGGAACCCAAAACACTTTAGTTTGATTTGACCGTGGTAACTCCTATGGGTGGTTTTGTGTTAGGAGATGTTGTGTACCAAAGGTGTAGGGTCCACATTAGAAAACATCAGTAACTAGTTGATTGAGTTTTTTTTTTTAGACCTTAGGGGTTTTGATATGATATTAATTATGGACTGGTTAGTCACACAACATGCGATAGTGGTTGTTTTGAAAAGAGAGTCATGCAGATTTAGTTTTGAAAGAACATGATTTATTTAATCCCTCGTGTTAACACTGCGAGTGCAAGCTCGAAAATGGGGTGAGAAAAGATTTTTAGGGAAATATTGCTAGTATCATTGTTGCACGGAACGAGGGAGTGTCTCTTGAGGAGATATCAATATAAAGAAAATTTTTAAATATATTTTGAGAGAAGTTGTCTATGCTATCACTGGGGAGAGACAAAGTTTACATTTTTAGAACAAAGATTTATTCAACTTAGCAATTTGTTGTGGAGTGCTCATGTTGTGTTTGTAAAGAAAATGATTGGAATGTGAAATGGTACGTTGATTACTACTAGCTGAATAAGACAGCAACAAGGAGTAATATCTTTTATATGATATTAAAGATTTATTTGATTAGTTGTGAGGGATTAGAGTATTTAATAAGATTAATGTTAGATTGATTTGCTCTCGTCAAAAGAATGAAGTAGTGGTGTTTTAAAAATTATTTGTCGAACTGAGACAGTTATATTATATTTTTTTGGAGAAATCATTGAGGTTGACAAATGCTACATCTGTTTTGATGGATTGACTAAATTGAGTATCTCAACTTTAGCTAGATTCAGATGTCGCTGTATTAATTGGTGTTGCACTTGTGTATTCTTGTAGTAAAGAATGAATTACCGTACTCATGATTTTGGATTAGATGTAATTGTTTTTACCTTGAAGTTATGGAGAGATTGTTTATAAGGTAAGACATGTAAGATTTATTTCAATTAACAAAGATTGAAAGATATATTTACTGAGAAGGAGTTTAATTTGAGCAAAACGGAGATGGATGGAAAGATTATGGACTATGATTATTCTATTATTATCATGTATGAAAAGCTATTGTAGTGGTCGATATACTGAGCAATAAATCATTAAGAAGTTTGTGTTGTATTCAATGTACCCAAATGAGTAATTTGGTTGATTTGAGATTGAGAAGAGTACGTGTGATATTGACTGGTACAGATGTATTATTAGCTCAATTGCAAGATAAACTCTTATTAGTAGATCGTATCCGTTAGCAAAAAAAAAAAAAAAATAGGACACATGTGTAGAATATTAGGAAAAATGTGTAACATAGTAGCAAGATAGATTTTGTACTTTTTGGTGAGATTATGTTTATATTTTGGCATTAGTTATGGGTACCAAAAGAGAATATGTTGAAGAGAGATATTATAGATGCAACCTATAATTCTGTGTGCGTCTGGAGAGTATGAAATTATATTGATATTGAGAAACTATTATTGGTTGAGTTGAATGAAAAGAAAAATTGTGGAAGTTGTAGCCAATGTGCAGTGCATTGATAGACAAGGACTGAGTACATTTAGGTTGACTATAACTAATTTCAAATTTTTGAATAGAAATTAGAGTAAATTACTATGAATTTTCTATACACACTTTCAGGATATAGATTGAGTATGAATCTATTTTGGATTATTGCGGATTAATTGACGAAGTTATTTGGTAAAGATGTTTCATTTTCACGACATACTTTGTGTTGTTATGCTCATGAAGTATATATATCTGATTCTTCTTGTATATTGGTGAGAGCAATCTATTAGGCTTAAGAAAATTATTAATTATGTCGAGAAGTCAGTAAATTTTGGGCAACAAGATGATTCCATTAGTCAAGGTATTGTAGAAGAATCACTCAGGCAAGGAAGTTGCTTGTGAAGTGGATAAAAGGATGGAAATTGAATATCCTCATTTGTGCTCACAAGGTATATAAATTTCGAGGACGAAATTCTTTTAAGGGGGAGAGGATGTAAAACCCCAAAATTTTGAAATATATACCTAACTTAGTTTAGGTCAATTTGTGATATTCTTTTTAAAAAGGGATGTTAGTGTAATTATTGAATATGAGGAGTTGTAGGGTTACTGTAGGGTTCTTTTACTTTGTATGAATATATATGTAGGCAGTCAAAAAAAAAAAAAAGAAGAAACAAGAAAGAAAGAGGCGGCTTGGGGGAGAGAGAAAGAGAGAGAAGGAAGGAAAAAAAAAAAGTGTTGATTCCATTAAAGGTATGAATTTATTATTTCCTTTATGAGTTTTATATTCTTATTCAATTAGATGGTGTAGAGTTTATAATGTTAGTGTCTATACATATACATATATATGGGTCTCATGATACCTTGTTGATTATTAAGGTTATTATGTTGAATTTTAAGTTTATAGTTGTTTGAAATTGATTGAGTTTAATCAAAGTGTTGGGAAGAAAAAGGAAAAAAAAAAAAAAAAATGAAAGGAAGTTATGGTTCAGGTTCTGCCGTAGGTAGAAGAAGAAGACCAAATTCAGAAATTACAGAAAGCTCCCCTTGGGTTTCAAAGAGCTTTACTTTGACCCCTATATTCTTCTAAACTTAAGTTTAACCACTATTTTACTTGGTAATTTAGAAGAATAGAATTTTGGAAAATTTATGGTAGTCCCGAAAAGAGAGAATTCGTTTTTCAAAGAAATTATACTTTGACCCCAAAAGTTTCAAAAATTATGATTTGACCCCAAAACTTTAGAAACTTTTTTCTAAACAGCCCAGAATACTTCTATACCTTATTACCTCATATTATAAAGGATATTTATATGTAAAGGATATATTAAATATATATCAATAGATAGGAGGTACGTAAATTAAATATAGAAGTGCGAAACGACGAAATTAGGAATAGGGATTGATTGTTATATGTTATTTTGGATTAGGTGGTGATTGCATTGAGGTTGAGAGAGAGTTCTTTGAATTGGAGTTTGAAAATCAAGGTGAGTAGTTTACTACTTCTTTTGGGAGAATTTTCTATATTAAATGTGTGGGTGCGTGGGTGTGGATTTTTAATATACATGATATATGTGTTGATGTTTGGGGTTGCAATTAAATATTTGGAAATTGTGAACTGTTATACATGTGAATTTTGGAAAAAAAAACTTGTGGGATGATTTTGTATCATTGCTTTGGTGATGGAAGAAAAATTTTGTGTGCGTTGGGACTAAAACTACAGTTTTGGTGTGTGTGTGAAAATCATGTTTATGAGAAGGGGACTGGGTTACCAGGTCTAAGTGGTAACGAGATTGTATACCGGCGTGGTCGGTATAGGGATGTGCACATAGGGGCCAGTCATCAGGCTAGTGATGACAAGAGATGGGGCCAGTTACCAGGCTAGTGGTAACAAGAGACGGGGCCAGTCATCAGACTAGTGATGACAAGAGACGGGGCCAGTTACCAGGCTAGTGGTAACAAACATGATTTGACAAATGTATTTGAGACTGAATTTGTGTGAGTGTTTTGGATTATAAATGTCTTTTCATTTATAAAAATTATTTGTAAAAATGAGTGGGTGTTTTGAATTATAAATGTCTTTTCATTTATAAAGTTATTTGTGACCATGATATCATTTTGTTTACATGATTATATGGGAAGGATTGGGGTACAATTTATTGTACTTATGTATGTATCAAAGTTTATTTTTGTATATAAATTATGGGATTTATTTTCACACCTCATTAGAGGTGGTTTCTATTCACGGGTCTTTGTGCTCACCCAAACATTTAACATTTTTCAGGTAAGGATCAGGGGGAGGAGTAAGTCATCGGATAGACAAGTGATTAGAAGAATATAAGATTTATTTTATTGTAGGTCTTCAGGAATAAATGTCTTTTATAGTTTTGAGACAAATATTCAATTGTTTTGGGGATAATGTTGCTTATACTTAGAGTAATGAACTTTATGGTTAATTATTATTTTACATGAGTTTAATAATAATGTCGGTGATGTTAGTTTATTCCTCTGGTATTCATTAGATCGGTGGAATGGATCACTTTATTATTTGTCTTTCGCTGTATTTTGCATTTATTATGCACATGTATGGTTGGTTAAGGCCTTGGTGGCCGGTCCGCCGCCCACCCTTTGTGATCCGGGGTGGGGGTGTGACATAATTCCTCCTTCAATTTACTACAATATTTCCTCAGATTTACTACTTGTTACGTGAGGCAAGTTCGTGTCCAGTCTTAGTAGGTTCGTGTCAAAAAATATTTCACCCATACTCGATTCGTTTATTAATTCGTGTCTAATAAATCGTGTCCAGTCGGGTTCATGTCGTATATGAACTGTCTATAACTGGTATATAAACGAATATGTCCTATATTTTTTCTGATTAGTTTCATTTGTACCCAATTCATTTATTGATCGCGTCGTGTCAGCTTCATTCATTTAGGTAGCTTAATGAAGATCCAAACCTTTTAATTTCGTATCATGTTAACGGATCGTATCATGTTACAGGCAACTCCCATCAAATGAAGCAAAACGTTATGTGAAGTGTCCAAATCAAGCATTGAAAAAATCGTGCTTGCTTATAGATGAAATCAACAACCCAAAGCTAACCTCTTCACCTCACCTTAAAGAATACCGCTGGCTGCTCATCTGCTCAAAATGGACCCGAAGGTAATGGAGTTTTTTAAATATCCAAACAAGCTCCCAAATGCTGGTAGTGACATGAATTATGAATTTGACATTTACATTGATGGCTCAGCTCAATGTTTGTCTTGATGAGTGAAAATGCATCCCTGCATACATACAATAGCCAGACAAAAGGCATAGGTTCCCTCAACTTTCAAGTCACTTGTAAATCACATCCATAATTAACTTAAGATGTTGTCATTTCAATCACCGTTGCGATCATGTAAGATGGTTGTTTGGCGATGATAATTTGATGCTTCTATTGGTTGACATGATTCGAGGTAAGGTTATTGTCTTTGGGTGATTTTTATAGATTTGGGTTGTCGCAATCCAAAGTTCAACTCAACCATCTAACCTGTGGACCACTCTCTTTGATTCCTTCCAAAACCAAAAGTCTGTACTATGTTGTCAAGTAGTTCACATTAATGCAGTATTAAATTCCTCTTCAACATGTAGCTTTCTCTTCTGAGCTAGTTTTGTTAGCTTGCTTTTAAATTTAGTCCATAGTCTTGAGCCCCTTACACTCTTTCAGTATTGCCAAGAGAATGGAGTTTTCTTGTCAGAATTCCAGGTGTTTCTCATCAAGTATCCTCCTTGGGAGTCTTCTGTTTGTCATGATCTCAGGATTTGAATCAGCAACTTTTAGTAATGAGACGGATGGTCAAGCTTTGCTCGACTTCAAGAATCGGGTAACGCAGGATCCGCTTCAAATTATGAGCTCATGGAATGATTCTCTTCATTTCTGCAAGTGGGTAGGTGTTACATGCAGTCCCACTAGTGGGAGAGTGATGATTCTGAACTTGGAGTCACAAAGATTGGTTGGTTCCATACCACCCTCCATAGGCAACCTGACATTTCTAACTGTTATCAACCTTCGAAACAATAGCTTCAATGGTGAAATTCCACAAGAAATGGGACGTTTAATACACCTACAGCATCTCAATTTCACTTTCAATTCCTTTGTTGGACATATTCCAGACCAGCTCAGCTCACTGTCAAAATTGTTACATTTGTGTCTTAGCGGCAACCATCTTACAGGCAGCATCCCAGCTTGGGTAGGGAATTTTTCCTCTCTTCTGACTATTTCACTTGCCGAAAACAATCTGCAAGGAAATATTCCTAATGAACTAGGAAGCCTTTCAAGCCTGAAATTTTTTCAAGTTTATGGAAATGATCTCTCTGGTACGATTCCTCCATCAATATATAATATTTCTTCCATTTTCTACTTTGCTTTTGCTCATAACCAGTTACACGGGCAACTCCCATCAAATGTTGGCTTCACTCTTCCCAATCTTGAGGTATTTGCTGGGGGTGTAAACAATTTCACTGGTCCAATTCCAGTTTCATTATCAAATGCTTCCCGCCTTCAAGTGCTCGATTTTGCTGAAAACAGTCTTACTGGGACTGTGCCAACGAATCTTGGAAGGTTACAAGTTATATACAGAATTAACTTTGATTCTAATATTCTAGGAAATGGGGATATTGGCGACCTGCTTACTTTCTTGGGAAATTGTACTAGACTGGAGGTGTTGGGCTTGGCAACAAATCAATTTGGAGGCAAGCTGTCCAACTCCATAGCTAACCTTTCGACCAGCCTCAAAAGACTCACTCTTGGGTCCAATCTATTACATGGAAACATTCCCTACGAAATTGGGAACCTTTTCAACATGATACTTCTAGGCCTGGAAGGGAACTTTCTAACTGGCAAAGTCCCTGATGCTGTGGGAAAACTTCAACAGTTAGGGGTCCTGGGTTTGAATGTTAACAATTTGTCTGGGCCAATTCCATCCTCCCTTGGTAACTTAACATTATTAATCAAGCTCACTATGGAGGAGAATGGACTAGAAGGAAACATTCCTCCAAGCCTTGGAAAATGTCTAAATCTGGAGCACTTGAACATTAGTAGTAACAAACTCACTGGCACAATACCGAAAGAGGTCATTGCTATCTCTTCCCTTTCCATTTCTTTGGCAATGTCTCATAACTTTTTGACTGGTTCCCTGCCTTTGGAAGTAGGCAAGTTGAGAAACCTCATGGAGCTAGACGTTTCAGATAACAGATTATCAGGTGAAATTCCCAGCACTCTCAGCACCTGTCTTAGTTTGGAGCGCCTGCTTGTGAAGAATAATTTGCTTCAAGGAACCATTCCTGAATCTTTGAAAACATTGAGAGGGCTACAAGTGATTGATTTTTCGCATAATAACTTGTCTGGACAGATTCCAGAATTTCTGGGAAAGTTTTCTTCTCTCAAGAAATTAACTCGATCTTTCGTTCAATAATTTCAATGGCGAAGTGTCAAGGGAAGGCATCTTTGCAAATGCTAGTGCAATTTCCATCCGGGAAAATGATGAATTATGTGGAGGTGTCCCAGAACTACATTTGCCTGCATGCTCTCAAGATAATTCCCACTCATCAGCAAAACTCCTTAACCTGAAAGTAGTAATCCCAGTAACTGTATCGGTACTTATAGTAATATTGTTGTGTTCTTTTGCTGCTTGGCGTATGATAAAGAAGCCAAAAACAGAACTTTTAACAGCATCCTCCACCACGGATTGGCAATCAGGTATTTCATATCCAGAAATTATTAAATCAACAAATGGATTTTCAATCGACAATTTGATCGGTTCTGGTAGTTTTGGCTCTGTCTACAAAGGAGTTCTATCTGGTGATGGTTCAGTGGTGGCAATAAAAGTATTAAACCTAGAACAACAAGGAGCTTCCAAGAGTTTCATACATGAATGCAAAGCTCTGAAAAGTATAAGGCACCGTAACCTCCTAAAGATCATCACTGCCTGTTCAAGCGTCGATTATCAAGGTAATGACTTCAAATGTCTAATTTTCGAGTTCATGTCCAACGGAAGCCTGGACTTTTGGCTGCATCCAAACGATGGTGAGCAGCGTAATACCAAGAATTTGAGCATCATTCAGAGACTAAACATAGCTATTGATGTTGCTTCTGCATTGGATTATCTCCATCACCATTGTGAAACACCAATTGTTCACTGTGATCTAAAGCCAAGTAATGTACTCCTTGACGAGGATATGACGGCTCATGTTGGTGACTTCGGATTGGCAAGATTCATACTGGAAGCACCAAACAATCCCTCCAAAAATCAGACTATGTCAATTGGATTAAAGGGTTCTGTCGGGTACATACCTCCAGGTAGGTTTTCCCTCGATTTTACTCAGGCTTTATTTTTGGTTGCCTTGTCTGTATCTAAAACATTAAGGTTTCTGCAAAGTCACCCTGACTAGTTAAAACAGGGGTTTCTCCAAGCAAGAACCTATTGTGTCTAAATCCCATGTGCCTTTGGAATTCGATTATATGATGCAATAGGATTAGTTACAAAGCAATTGTAGTTAAGTTATGACGCAAAATGTTCCCTAGAACTCAACCGTGGTCAACTAATGACTCATGACTCAAAAGAGTATGCATTAATCCTAAAATGTTAGGAAAGATTGATTCTAACATTTGTCTTAACTTTTTAGAATCGATTTCATTGAATTGTAATTTCATCCGATTTAGTTGTAACTTTCATTATGGTAAAAAACAATAACTCTTTGATACCGTAGTTTTCCCTTGAAAGTCTCTATGGTTCAATATCCTCATGGAAGTTTATTATGAAATTGCAGAGTATGGTATGGGAGGTCAAGTCTCCACATTTGGTGATGTTTACAGTTATGGGATACTCTTGCTAGAGATATTCACTGGTAAAAGACCAACAGATGACATCTTCACAGATGGTCTAAATCTTCCACAGTTTGTGGCAATGGCTTTGCCTGAAAATGTCATGGAGGTAGTAGACCCATCATTGCTCTTGGCTGAAGAAGAAGATAACTTAGACAATAACAAAGACAAGGAAGAAGAAAGAGCAATAATCAAAGATGATGATCCCCAATGCAGTGCTAGAAATCAAATGGTGGAATGCTTGGTATCAGTGATGAAAATTGGACTTTCATGCGCTACTCTATCACCAAGGGAGCGACTACCGATGAACGTCGTTGTGAACAAACTACAGAAGATCAATGACTCATTTCTTGGATTTATGAAGAGAAACGGGAAAGGAGTATGAGTAAGCATCACCAAATATGCTTGTTTTATTCTTATCGTGTTTTTTGTTTTTGTTTTTTTTTTAATCTCAAGAACTCCCCAATTGAGCTGAATTGATTCTGAGACAGTTTAGGGTCCTGATAGTAGCATAGCTAAAACCAAAATCACTTAAAATAGGCACTCATTCTATTGTTGATAAGAACATTGCTGGGCTTATGATCACAATGAACAATGGGTGCTTCACACTCATGTTGGAAATAATGCAGCCCAGAAGCCACATTAATTTCAACATTAATTCTTGACAAAATTCAACTTCAAACTTCATATTCACCATCTTGATGCAACTATCATTGCAGGGTTCCTTTCGGCATAAATCGTGAACAAGAGTGCTATAATCACCTTTAAAATATGTATGTGAAAAAAGCTGTAATGATACTTTGGTTTCAGTTTCGATCATTTCTCAAGATAGGGTGAAATTTCTACATGAAGAATACGGATACAATTACAGGAGAGTACTGAACATCATGTTTAGCAGATCTACCTACATTGTTGTATAATGATCTCTGTCCCCAGATGGCATGGGAACATATCAGGCTTTTGAAGTACACTACTCTTAATTTCGATTGTTACATGATTTTTTTTGTATTTTTAATTTTTAATGTTACTAATTTAGCTTCAGTATTGTATTTTCAGAATTTCTTTTTATCGAATTCGGCTTGTATCAAGTACTACTGTGTTTGTGTACCATTCAGTTTTGCCATTGTTGTTATCTCCCCACTTTTCGGGGATGTTTTTTGGGTATTTGGGAATAAATTTTCTAATGGGATTTTCTATCCTAGTAAAGTACCAGAGACTTTTCTCCTTGGGTCAGATGTAGAATTGTTGTAGTCAAGAGATCGTGCCCAGAATTTTGCTTTCAAATTCGCATTGTTGGTACAAGTCTGAATGGTGGAAATCGGTTTCACGAATGAGTAGTTTTATGGCACTATCTTGGGCGGATTTCATGCAAAGTAAGCAGTGGGTATCATGAAAGTTTATGCGAAGAGATTTTTTTTGAATTAGGAGAAACAAAGGTGGAATCGAATTTTAAAGGGTTTCCATAATCCTCAAGCTGATGAGGTGGAGGAATAATGGATGTGTTCTTCTTAGAGGACTTTGGCTACAATGAAAGATAATTCTCACTTGCTTTCGAATTTCGAATTCATGGGTGGGACAATTCAAATTTGAATCCATTGGTAGTGCCGGAATAATGGATGTGTTCTTCTTGGGCAGAAGAAATGATGTATAATTTTTAGCCAAAATGTCATGTACAATATACCATGGTAGTGTTGTGTGTGGGGACTCACTTAACTGTATTAGCTCATACACTAATAAGCATACATGAAAAGTACAGTACTACATGACATAAAAATCTCAATGACTTTGATGATCCATAGGCATGGGTATAATCTTGTCATCTTTGCTTGGAAGCTTTTGCATGAGTTTTGACAGCTTTTTATGATTCATTGCAGGAGCTTTTGACCTGGAATATGTGCACAGTTGCTGAAGTTGTCTCCAGAAATTATAAGTGGGTTGTTTTTTCTTGTTATGGTGCAACAATCTTTAGACTTTGATATAGATCTGAGAGAGATTGGTATCTAATCTCTGTTATGGTTAAATATGGGAATCACTTTCCTTTCAATATGCTTTGTAGATCATATGCTCAATTTCAGCTTCGCTTAGACTTTTTCATGGATCACTCCCTGGTACGGTGTATGAATAGCGAAACAAAGCAATGTTTATTCTAGAAGGGTGTTCTCTTCCATAAATTTTGGGGTAATCATGTGGGTGAATGACTATATAGAGACAGAATACCACTTATATTGCTTGGGGGTTTGAAATCCCCTGTTCTCCATAGGTACAAACAACACCCACCCAATATCTATATAATTGGGGGCTGAAGTCAACCTTCCATTCATGTTCTCAATCTCATTCACTTTTGCAGATAAAAACTCTGCTATATCTTGAACTGTGTCATCCTCTTGCACTGTGTATGTTACTATAACTTGAGATTCCCTGTCCCCACACCCGCATAAAAGATGCATAGTAACCATGCTTCCAGCGACAAATTGCTTGTCTTCCCCAGTGACCTGCAACGCTTGTCCACTGTAGAACTCACTTGAGATATTTATGAATGTATCACCTGCTTGTACTGTATAAGGAGTGTCATAGAAGTACATGCTTGTGCCATTCACTTCTTTGCAAGTGCAAGGAACAGAGACTAGATAATCTTGTTAGATACCATGAGTCATAGGTTCAATCTTGGATATGTTCACCAAGTAGAAAGAGGCTATTTCTTCTAATTGGAGCTCTTTGGAGATGTGATATAGGTAAGAATAACATGTTTGGATGGGATCAGAGCAACTAAGAGGGTACATGAGTGATGATTTTACACTAATGTTAAGTGAAAAAACTACTGTAAAGATAGTAATCCCTAGAACAAGGAGGAGGAGGTGGTGGTATTGGGAAGCAATAGATGTGGTCGAGCTTTTGACCCATGTCAAGTGGTTTTCAAAATTTTTTTCCAAATAAGGGTTGGTTTGATAATAATTCTCAAACTCAGGTCTTTTTTAAAAACGTCAAATGGACTGACGTTTTTAGGTTAAACACGTCAGTTGGTATGACGTTTTTATCTAAAAACGTCAATTCATTGGACGTCTTTAACGTAACACACTGACCAATTTAATTTTTAGAAAACGTGAGTTGGACTGACGTTTTTATAAGAAACGTCAAACCAACTGACGCGTTCAAAAATGTCAAATTTTTTTAACTTTGTAAGCGTAAGTTGAACTAACGCGTTCAATAGCTTTGAACTTTTTTTTAAAAAGGCCGGACTGTTCCATCGATTGGAAAAGTCTAGCAAATCAACCACCTTATGTTTTTCAACTAAAGTTCATTTGTTTGGGTAATTATCATAAGTGACCCCTAAATTTTTTCTCGGGTTTTAATATAGTCCCTAAAATTTTAATTCTTTTAATTTAATCCATCAATTATTGTTGTGCATATTTCAATTAAAGCATTCCATTAATTTTTATCGTCAGATCAACGGGAAATTAGATCAATTGGATTGATTTCAACATTGATCTAACGATAAAAATAAATAAAAAGACTTAATTGTAACAAAATTGATAGTTGAGGGACTAAAATAAGACAAGCGAAAGTTCATGGATTAAATTGAAATTAGACATAAAATTCAGGACTAACTATGAAATTTACCATATATTTTTTTTTAAATATTATAAATGCATCAAATAAATATAATTTCTAATCAATTTTAATATGATCCTAAATTTTTTTTCGACTTACAATAATATTTTAAAATATCGAACACCAGTCATTAAGAATGACAGTGAACCGGATACAAATGAATATTACTTCAAACCCGCTTCCAACAAGATATTTTAACTGCCAATTGCTTGATTGTTTCCGTCGTAGTATATCCTAACCTCCTAACATCATCCATCAATGCGTATAGTCTATGCGTGAAGGGGAGTGTCACTCTCCTTTGGAATGATGTCAAAAGAAAGGGCAACAGAATGGTGGAATGAATGATGTGTGTGTGTGTGTGTGAACAAAAATGCTTCCCAAATGCAAGAAGACTTTTGTGTGTCGTGTTTTACTTGGAACCGTATTCCAAGGTCGTCTCCTCAAGGAATGAGGTGAATCGTGTAGAAGGTAATTTTGGTGAAAGAAAAGTGTAAAATCTTTTGTTGTTTGAAATTGGTTTGTGATTTGTGTTGTGATGAAATTAAAATGGGAAACAAGTGTTGGCTAATCCGAAGGGTTCACTCCAATGGGAATGCCAAGTCGACTCGAACCCTTCCTCTAATGGTGCATAGATGAACGATTGATTCGTAGGAAGCGAGGGACGAGAATGAAGTGAGGATCCAAGCATAACCCGTGACAAGTCTACGGGCTATCAAAGATTCACACAATGTCCTCACTCAACCCAGTTAAACCGAACCATCGTACACCGAGGGGAGGAAAGAAGATGAGTTGAAATGACATATCCAAGAGGAGGTCTCCCTTGGATTAGCCAACTTAAAGACTTAGCTACTCATGTTTAAGGTAAATACAACAATGTAATGAGAAGACATTATGAAGAAATGAAGATTGGAGCGAAGCATAAACGAAATGCACCAATATAACTTCCGGATAATTTATATATGTGCATCACCTCTTACTATAGAGTGAATGAGAAACTACTCACTCTTCATGGCTTTGGTAAAGCTAGAAAAGTGAGTGATGCTCTTCCCTCCAAGTATAGGAGTTACAAGGTAAAACCATATTACACAAGGAGCCGATCTTTGACAAAGCATGAGTGAATCACGTTCCACCCTTCACGGTTTTGGTAAAGCTCTAGAAAAGTGGAAGAGTTTCACCCCTCTAAGGGAAGAAGGAAGCTCAAACAATGAAAGTAAAAGAAAGCAATAAATTAAAAGAAAGCAATAATACAATAAAAGAAAGCAATACTTAAATTTGAAGAAAGCAATTAAAAGAAAGCAATTACTTTTGGAGGGTTTTCCACAACCAAAAAGATGATCTTTACAAGCCCCAAATGGGTGGTATTTATAGGCAACAAAAAGATACCATTTACAAGCCCCAAGAATTTGACTTATTTTGACTAGTTTAACTTTGT
Organism: Ilex aquifolium; assembly: GCA_951799425.1. NCBI lineage: Eukaryota > Viridiplantae > Streptophyta > Magnoliopsida > Aquifoliales > Aquifoliaceae > Ilex > Ilex aquifolium. Next base: position 30,383,456 of record OX637405.1, read on the forward strand.
TTAACTAACACAATTGTCCTATTAACTTAATTAAATTATGTATTAATTAGGGTTAATCACCAATGAGTCACTCTACCATAATACCTAAAAATGTTTTTAGTGATAGGTTTTCTGCCTTTTTTTCTGTGTAAAATGTTAAATGTTTATTTAATAAACAAATTAATTGATAAATAAATTTTGATAATTTAAAAATACATAAATTTCATTTGTCCTACTGATATTATTCTCCCTAACAATGATACCTAAAACTGTTTTGCTCCCTCTCTTTTTGAGAGTATGAGTTTTTTTTTATTGATTTAAAAAATTAATTACATTCAATAAATAAATTTTAACAATGTAAAAATACATAAATTTTGTTTCTTACTGACGTTTTTCTCCCTAACAATGATACCTAAAAATGTTTTGCTTCCTATCTTTTTGAAATGATGAGTTTTTTTTATTTATTTAAAAATTTAATTATATTCAATAAATAAATTTTGATAATTTAAAAATACTTATATTTTTTAGCATATTAAACTTTAAAAATTGAAAACGTATACATATAATTAATTTTAAATTTATCATATAATTATAAACGCATACATAAAATAAAAATAAAATTTTATTTGTAATGTTGATCATGTCGACATTAATGTTTATTCAGTTGTGAAACAATATAAGTTATTCAGAACGTATACATGTAAAAAAAAGATGTCAACAACGTGGTTGATATTCAAAATAACATAAAGAATTATCAAGTACACATAAACATGATGGGATGAAGGTGTCAAACGCATCATTGTCCAAATCAGAGAAATCAGAAAGTTTCGGATCAGAAACAAGTAACGGATCCTCGAAAATTTCAATTTCGGCATATTCAAGATCAAAATGCTCTATTTTTGCATAATCGAGTGCATAGAAACGATCAAGACGACGCTGCATTTGATCATTTTCACGTTCAAGTCTTGATATGACCTCGTCATGATTGTTTGAATTGTGTGAATTGCAAATATCAGCCGAACGTGCCATTGGTACCGCAATTCCATGCCAATGACAAAATACTTCAAGGTCACAATCTTTGTCATATAATTGTCGTCATCTTGGTGTGGGTTCGATATGAGCACCTGGAGGTGGATAATCAGTTGCAGGCCCAACAATTACATGTCTAGCTTGTCCGAATAGGTGATAAGGGTCGATGGGCTCATTGCGGAATGCACGTTTTCGTCCATACCACGTGACACCACTAGAGTCGGTATATGATTCGATAGAATGAACTTTGTTCAGTGATGTTGAGCTGTCCGTTGAGTGTTCACGTTTGTTACCTAAAGATGAACTATTTTGGTCATTGCGTGAAGAAGAACTTGCATATGATGTGCTCCTATACATTTTGTTTGGTGTTGGTGCATTTACACAACTGTGAAAGGTAGTATATATATGCTCGATTTGGCAATTTAAAATTGTAGTGGAAGGACATCAATCTGCATAGTTTGGAACTGATTTGCCAGTGATGCAAACTGACAATGAAAAAGTTTGAATATGACAACACACTGCATACATTGACTACACACTGCATAGATTGATTAAAGTGACAACACACTGCATACATTGACAATTAGAGGATGTGACAATGAAAAAGTTGAGATATGACAACACACTGAATAAACTCATAAAGTCCCAATATTGATTAAAGTAAATAGGACATAGACATAAACGTTACATGATTAATAAGGTGGATAGTAATTAAAATTTTTAATTTTCATCAAACATATACTCATTTGATAGATATTGTTCATTAGACAATACATTAGATCGCTCAATAGTTGTTAACTCCCTGCCAAATGCAGTTGCCACCATGTCAGATGCTATTTGGAGCATATAATATCGGCACTTACTGATGAGCACAAAATATTGTATATTTCAAGGCCTCATTACATGCATTTTAACTCAACTTTTGCATCTAAGTACTTAGAGTTAGCCGATTTTATGAATAATGTTGAATTCTCGATGTTGCATGTTTTTATAGCTTAAATCATGTATTTTAGGACCTTGCAACTATGTTGGATGTGTGGTGAGGGCATAGACACATTACATGAAGATTTGGAGGCTTAAAAGTGAAGAAATCAAGGAGGTATTGGTGTTTGGTAACAAAGGCGCCAGCAGCCACACCACTGGGTTGAAGAGCCTCGGTTTTCCTCCATTTTGACCATGATACGCTTCAAATCTGAAAAATTTTAAAACATGAAAGTTGTAGATCTGGATGTTTTCTGTATTGTGTCAAAATTTCAGCTCAATCCAACGGTTGGATCAAAAGTTATGCCGATTCTACGAAAAGTAGTCCGGAGCAGAAAACAGTACCGGTACACAGTACCGGTACTATACCGTTCCGGTACTGCGTACCGGTACTTCGAACTCCAGAAGGTTTAGAGTACCAGTACACAGTACCGGTACGCTCCCAGAACAGCCCAGAACACCTGCAAACTCTTCTCCACTTGCTTGGGCGTCCCACCAATGATTCTCCCACTTGCCCCCAATATTTCCTTGCACATCTCCATGCCTCTCTTACACATTTTGAAGACTTTTAAGGCTTGGCATTAAATGAAGAGGGGATTGAAGGGGGCTGCCAGTGAGTTGCAGGCTAGCTCTTCCTTAGCCTGTCAAGAGCCATCATTCAGCCTCTCATTGATGGGAGGCCTGCACACAGCTAGGGGGGACCACCGTGCACGAAAATTGAAGGCTAACTCTCTAATATATTCAGAATTTACACATTGTATTGGGTGTGGCTACCTAAGCTTAGTTTTAGTTCCATGTAGAAGATGATGAATAGTGTAATGTAAGTTTATGTTTTTGCATTTTCCTTTCCATTTCAATTGTTGTAAGCTTTAAACCTCTTGTAATCTTCATTCCTTGCACTTTAATCTTAGTTGTTTCAAGTTTGTTCCAAGTTTACTTGCATGTTCTTCATTTCACCATTGTTGCTTCAAGTTTTCTTCATTTCATCTTTTAAAATGGGTATTGCATATTTTCCTTCATAGCTTTAGATTTATTGCTTCAAGTTAAGTTTCATGCTTTAAATCTTCATTTCTCTACAATGTCTTTCATTTACATTATGCTTGTCTTTCTTTTATGCATGAGTAACTAGCTTTTAAGTTGGTTAATCCAAGAGAGAATTCCTCTTGGGTGTGCCACTTCAACTCATTTTCATTCCTCCTCTCAGAGTACAATGGCTCGGTTTGACTGGGTTAGGGTGAGGACATGGTTGTGAGTTCTTAATACACCGTAGGCATTGTCACGGGGTATGTTTGAATCCTCACCTCCATTTTAGTCCCGAGCTTCCCACGAATCAATCGTACTTCTAGGCTCTATTGGAGAAAGGCTTGAGTTGATTTGGTATTCCCATTGGAATGACCTTTTTGGATTAGCCAACAATTGTTTTCTTGCATTTTCCATTCACAAACTCCACTCACCAAAACAAACTAAAAGATTTTACACTTTCTCTTTTTGACAAAATCACCTTTACACAACTTGAACTTTCCTTCCCTGAGGAGACGACCTTGGAATACTTTTCCAAGTAAAACACCGACACACAAAAGACTCTTTGCGATTGGGGAGCACTTTTGTTCACACAACCGCATTTCATTTCACATTTTTGTGCATTCACATATCATATTTCCACCAACCTATTTCCTTTCCCCTTGCCCTTTTCTTTTGACACTATCCCAAGGGAGAGTGACACTCCCTTTCGTTCATACACTTTGGCTTCTAAGGGATAGTATTTAAGGGGTTAGGAATAACACCGTTTTTGCTCAATCACTTACGCAACATTATCTTATTATTCTCCTTTCGTACACGTTTAACTGCTGCTTCATAGTTGACTCTATTCCTTCGCGGCATGGTAAGTGAAATTCTATGTGGCACTGGTATACCAAGTTCTATTAGATATGTGCATAATGATTGTGATTCATTAGCACGAAAAGCCCACTCTCGACGGAGTCCGGCATAATACTCATTTGCATCAGAAAATCTCTCACTCTTGTAATCATTATCTCGCTCTTATAATAACCATACTGGTTCATGCCTACGGTTGGCATCAATTGCGCGTGATCTTGAAGTAGACATAATCTGCAATACATGTTATAAAAATCACCCTATATTATGTTTTTGTAGTGATTTTCATTGTCTGAAATAAATACATTTGTTAGCAGTACAGTAATGTGTATTCACCTTTATGTTTCAGTTGATGGTCAAATAGTAAAAACACCATTGTGCAGTACGTGTGACTACACACTATTACATGTCAGCGTAACCAAACACTGGTACGCAGTGACTGTGACTGCGACTGCACACTGAGAAATGTAGTACATTGATTTAAATAGACGATGATTCATCCTGCGTCATAGTGATTCACGTCCTGTCATAAGTTTAATAGTGTTAGGGCTTGTGGCTGTTAACTACTGTGTTGTCACTACTTCCTCAAACTCTTCTTCTTCGTCGTCATCATCGGAGACATTTGTACGATCATTGGCACACATTTCTTCAATTCCCGGATAGGCCTTTGTTGAATTATTGGTTGATGGACATCATCTTGTTCACCCAACTCAATTCCCGCCTCACCCATTTCAAAATTATTACTCAATGAATTGTTGGTTGAGTTCCCAACGTATGTCGCAGTTCCAGTTCTTTGTTGGGTGTAAAAGTACTGCCCAGACTCATCCATTACCTATATCCCCACGGGAGTTGAACATTCACCTGTCACACCGGAAGTTGGAAATGTCAATGGACTCATCTCTCGCCTAAGCAACTCAGTGTAAGACATGGCAGCTGTTGTTATGCACCCTCCAGTCTGACTACTGTCTATGCCAGCATTGATGTCCTCCGTCTCCACGTACAAAGCAACACTAGCAATGCTGGGGTTGTCAAGTACCACATTAACCACAGAAGTACTAGTTCATCGTTGACAATTTCCAGACCGACATATGTATTCATGTTTGGTCCTGTTTCATGTTTGGTCCTGTTCCAAGTGTAAAAGGATATCTGCAAGTCAACTTCAACTTGTTATGCGTCATGTCCAACCCCATTACAGTGTAAATTTTACTCAACAACTCCGGCAATTGTGTACCACTATTGATAACAATTCCACCTTTGGGAGGACAACTATATGATAAACCCTCCGATCCATATTTCATTCGTCCACCCTAATATAGCAAAACGGTAACTTGTTTTCCCGCCATTTCAATTAGTTTCGGTTGTAGAAGAAGTTCTTAATTCAAAAGAACCTGGGAATAGATAGAAATGATTAAGACTCGAAGAATAATAGATCAACAGTTAATCAAAGTCCCATGTGAGTCTACCGCATGCGACCTAGCAGAATTTATCAATTAAGAAACCTACAAGGATAAAGTGTACTTGTATGATGCTAAGAAAGACGGAGATACAACCTTTATATGGAAGTTTGAAAAAATAATCCCCAAAAAAGAGGGTATCTCCTAACATGTTATCATGTATTGAATCAGAAGTGAAACATGTTATCAAGAAGACAAACAATGTAGGCGATTTTTTCGACTAACAAGACAGTAATTGAATTATACAACTCTATCATAATAATCAAGACTATCCAACTCAAGGATGACAATACTGGAGTAAGTTGATTGATTCTAAATCAACAAGCTTATTTTGAAGTAAATGTGGTGTTTGATGCCTACGAAAAATAACTACTGAATTTCGATTAAGATTGAGAGAGACAGACATGGAATATAGAAACAAATATCAACGCTTTGAATGCATTGTTCATTTTCAAGTAACATTTAGAGAACCTACAAACTTCAACGGATTTGAGTGTAATTTACTAACGAATATACTAACGGACATTGACGGCAAGAGTGTAAAATCCCAAAAAAAAAAAAATTAAATTAAAATTATTATTAAAATCATAATTAAAGAGGTAAAAGAATAATTAATTGTTAAAGTACGGGTCAAAAACGTAAATTTTTTTTTTTAAAAATTAGACTATATATATATAAGTGGAAGACTTTTGTGTCTTCCACTTTTGTTTTCTTCTAGAGAGGCGGCAGAGAGATAGAAAAGAGAGAAGAGAAAAAGAAAAGAAAAGAAAAAGTAGACCTTCTTGACCTTCCTTCTCAGATCTACAAAGATTTAACCGTTTAATCGCTTCGGGCCAAGAATTAAAGTTGCTCTACACAACGAGAGCTACGCAACCACACCAAAGATCATATTTTTCTCCAAAAATATCACGTACGAAAATTTAGACCTAAGGCTTGAGAAGCTGAATTTGGGCTTTACTTGGAGTCTACTACATGGGCTCACGCTACAAGAGGTAGGGTTTCCCCTATTTATATGGCATATGAAATGAGCAGACTAAGGGTGTATATCACATGTTAAGTCTTGACTAGTGTAACTAGTAGGTCAAATATATGATTTATAATTAATTTTGTAATTAGTAAAATCCTATTATGATTAACTTGGTGTAAGTTAATGTTAGTGGTTTAAAGCATGTTAACTATACATTAGCATGACTTGATGTTTTAATGGTATATCAAGTTTAATAAAATTATTAGCTTGTTATGTGATTATGAAATAATATGTATGTTAAATTATTATTTAGCATATGATTATTGTGGTGGACTTGTGCTTATGTTATAGAATTAATAAACATGTTGCCATGTTGGAAGTAATAAACATGCTAGTTGTGTAAATTGATTGTGCCCTCTAGGTGTTTGTTTATATGCCTAGGTGAATACAAGTATGTTAGTTGAGTTGATTATCTTACATAACATGCTTGAGATTGTGTTGAAAATGTCATTATATTGCATTCATTATATAATGGACATTATAAGTGGTACCAAAGGTAATTGCACATTGTATTGCATTATATATGAGTTGCACTACATTCATGGGCATTGACATGGGTGGGAGTGTGTACATATTATGAAATCAATCACAATATAGGTGGTTGATCGTGGGTTCGGAAAAGTCGTACCAAGGTCCGGCTGAGTTGCACGAGAAATTAAATGGATAAATGTGTCGGGGATAACAAGAAGGGCTAGATTCTCCCTCGGGTGCAAGACTCGCTTACTTGGTTTATACACTTTCCGGCGGTGAAATTCCAGAAAAGTGTTACGGCGTAAACGGAGCCGCATGTGGGATGTTCTGAAGATCCGTTGATGGTGTGGTGTCCCATTGGTGTAATACCATAAATCATCTCCCCACAAAGACACAAAAAAATGAATTAATTAGTCATTGAGTGTACATAACACCAATGACAGGGGGGCTTGGAATGCCCGGATACATACGCATGACATTGCATGTATTGTGGGAGCTCGGGATGGGTCTCGGTGTTGGTATTGCTTGCTTGAGTTGCATCTCATGGCATGACATGATTTATGGCATTTGTTCATAATAGACATATTTGAATGAATGCGTGAAATGATTATTGCATGTGACATTTCATATGCATTTAGGTTTAGAGGAATTCTCTATAGGAGTTACCCTATTGAGCGTTGGCTCACCCTTTATGGGAACATTTTTCAGATATCGGCCAGCCATCCACCGAAGGCGAGGCCATGGGTAGGGGTGCAACTTGGGTTGGGCAACCCGATTTCAACCCGAGCCCAACCCGAAAAAATTAGGGCTTGAGCTAGGGTTTTTAATACTTGGGTTGGGCTTGGGTCAAAAAATCTCAACTCGAATTCAATTTGGGCCGGGCTCGGGTTGAGGCATCGGCAACCCGATTTCAACCCTAACCCGACAAATTAAAAAATAATTATATATATATATATATAAAGCATTAACACGTTTTTTTCATTTTTACTCAATCGTCCTCTATTTCTTGTTGCTTGCTAGTCTGTTATGCGTTATGCGTGATTAGTGGTGATAGTGTGATGTTTTAAGTTTAATGTTTTTATGGGTCTAATTTCTATGTTTTCTGGGATTGTGCTTTGAGATCACTAGTTTTTTTGGTGTGAAAGTAGATGATCAATAATCGTGCACTGTTATGAATGAAATATATGGATTGTTTTATGAATTTGTAATTATTCTCCTCTCTCTCTGTCTCTCTTGCAGTGAATCCGAATTCAATCCGAGCCCGCCCGAATTAAACTCGGCTGGACTTGGGTTGAATTTCTCAACCCGAGGTAGGGTTAGGGTTGAAGATTATATACCTAGGGTTGGGCTAGAGTTGACTGTCTAACCCGCCCAACCCGCCCGAGTTGCACCCCTAGCCATGGGCCCGCTTTGACGACAGAGCCGGTATGTGGCTCTTATTTTGATCTTGCAGTCCTTTGTATATGTTTACTTTTGGCCTTGTATAATTTTTGTAAACAAAAAATTCTTTTATATTAAAAAGGCATGTATATGGGACTTTTTTTTAGATATTTATTCTTTTATGAATGAATGTACGTAGTAATGATGATTATGGTAGTATCCGATACTATGCATTTAAGTATGGATAAATGAACCCGGTGTGGTCAATATTGTATATTGGACCTCGGATGGGTCATGTGATTGTATGATTACACAGGTTGTGTTTTGGGTAGAGTTCCCCGTACAAAGGAGACTCTGCCCGAATTTTGTTAAATTATGGATCCCGGTAAATGGGGCATAATGACGTGATATTGAGTTACACGGGTATTCCGCGGGTTGATGGGTGATCAACTGGATAATTACTGACACCCGGATTTTGGGGTGTCACAACTTGGTATTAGAGCCTAGGTTTTCGATTTACCTAGGGCTTGCGAGGCATGGGTCTAGGCCATTGCATCCATTGTGCATTGCATGTTAAATGTATTAAATGTTACGTGTTATGTGTTATGAGATTATATGCATGATTAAATGTATATACGAATGAGACACTACGGTTAGAAAATATAACCTTAGAGTCGGGAAGGGAAAGGAAGTGTGAGCCTACTATTTGGGCATCTATCGGTAGGTATATATTCTATGGTTTTAATTTGGATCCATAACTTTGGGATACTAAGTTATTGGTCTATTGCTATCTTATGTATGTGTAGATGGCAACTAGAGGAAGGGGACGTCGGGGTGGACGGAACAACCAACCACCACCACCGGCTTTCGATCAACAAGCCTTTTTGGAGGCTATGGGCACGATGACTGCCACCTTTTTGCAAGCCAGTGCCAATGTGGGACAAGGAGGCTCGAACAACCTCCAGAAGTTTAAGTCCCACAACCCACCAACTTTTGTAGGAGGAAGGGATCCGATGGTAGCTGACCATTGATTCCAACAGGTGGACAAAATTTTAGAGGCAATGGAGATTACTTCCAACGCCACTAAGATACGGTTGGCCACTTTCCAGTTTGAGGGAGAAGCCCATCAATGGTGGACATGGGCAAAGCCGATAGACATCGGGAGGATGACATGGGAAGAGTTCCAAGAGCTTTTCATGAAAAAGTATTTCCCACCAGCTGTTCGGGAAGTCAAAGCACATGAATTTCTGAACTTGAAGCAAGGATCGATGACTGTCATGCAGTACGTGGCCAAGTTCACAGAGTTGGCACGTTTTGCGGATGACTACGTGGCCACAGATTTAGCCAAAGTGCGGAGGTTTAAGAATGGCCTAAAGCTATCTATCCGTGGGAAGATTGTTGGCCACAGGTTGCACGACTTTGATGAGATAGTTGAGACAGCCATGGCTATCGAGAGAGAGGTGGAAGACGCCAAGAGCATTCAAGAGGCCGGATCAAAGGATAGGAAGAAGGAGGGATAGTTCTCCACTACTAGCTCGGGGAAGAGACAGAGGATTTCTACTCCACAGGGATCACAGGGACAAGGCCAAGGCCAAGGCTATGGTCAATCTTCCCAAGGCGGGAAGAACTCTAAGGGCACACAACAGGGAGGCCCATGGACATGTTACTATTGCCACCAGCCAGGCCACTTGAAGAGAGAATGTCCTCAGAGGCAGGGATCCCAGAGCTACGGGACATCTTAGTCCCAGTCATCAGTGGGGCACCACAGACCTACTTCATTCCTCCCTATTCCACCATGGGCCGGGGAAACCAGTTCTAGTTTCAAGGTGCAGCACAGGCCCCTACCACTTTACGAGCGGGGACTCCGTAGTCAGGCCAGATGGGCCAGGGCATGGGCCGAGGCCGGGGACAGGGCTTTCAAGCAGGGACTTCAGGGACCCAGGGGCGAGTCTTCGCCATCACACCACAGACTTTACCGGCAGATCAGTCGATAATTCAGGGTACATTTCTTCTCTCTAGATTATGGACTAGAGTATTATTTGATTCTGGTGCATCACATTCTTTTATTGCTCCATCATGCCTACGAGACTTGGGCTTAGAGGTCGAGACTCTGGAGGAGCCCATGTATGTGAGTTCACCCCTAGGAGATAGAGTTTGTATTGACAAGATATGTCGGGGTTGTGAGTTGGAGATCGAAGGGACCCAGCTTACCGTTGACCTTAGGGTCATCGAGATGACGGAGTTCGATGTCAAACTCGGGATTGATTGGTTGGCGGCACATAAGGTCGTCATTAATTGCGAACGCAAGAGGGTTACGACCTACACTTCAGACGGGGTTTGTTTCAAGTTTCAGGGGGAGAAGCACAATGCTTTACCTTATGCCGCATATGACTGTCGATGGCACGGACAGTTGATAGGTTGGCTTGCTAGCCTTACACTGGAGGACAAGACGAGACACGAGTTAGGTCTGCCTCGAGTCATGTGCGACTATGCAGATGTCTTCCCAGATGAGTTACCAGGGTTGCCACCGCATCGGGATGTAGACTTCACCATAGAATTACAGCCCGGTACATCCCCTATTTCTATGACACCGCATAGGATGGCACCAGCGGAGTTGCAGGAGCTTAAAGTCCAGTTACAAGAGCTATTGGATAGAGGTTTTATCAGACCGAGTACTTCACCTTGGGGTGCTCCGGTGTTATTTGCCAAGAAGAAGGACAGAACGCTTAGGCTCTGCATTGACTACCGACAATTGAACAGGGTCACTATCAAGAATAGGTACCCTTTGCCGCGTATTGATGACTTGTTTGACCAGTTGAGAGGGGCACGGGTCTACTCCAAGATAGATCTGCGCACGGGGTACCATCAGTTGAGAATTAGGGATGCCGACATTCCGAAGACGGCATTTCGAACGCGTTATGGGCATTCTGAGTTTATTGTGATGTCATTCGGATTGACGAATGCCCCAGCGGCATTCATGGATCTCATGCATAGGGTGTTTCAGCCCTACCTAGATCAATTCGTTGTGGTATTTATTGATGACATACTGATCTACTCCAAGTCTGAGGAGGAGCATGAGGGTCACTTGAGGTTTGTTCTCCAGACCTTGAGAGACCACCGGTTGTACGCCAAGTTCAGCAAGTGTGAATTTTGGCTCACGGAGGTGAAATTCTTGGGACACGTAGTGTCGGCTTCCGGTGTGTCAGTTGATCCGAAGAAGATTGAGGCGGTTATGAGTTGGGAGAGGCCGAAGTCAGTCTTCGAGATACGTAGCTTCTTGGGATTGGCAGGGTATTACAGGTGGCTCATTAAGGATTTCTCCCGACTGGCTGCACCTATGACTATATTAACCAGAAAGGAGGTCAAGTTTCAATGGGATGACTCGTGTGAGAGGGCATTCCAAGAGTTAAGGAAGAGGCTTACTTCAGCTCTGATTTTGATAGTTCCGGAGAGGGGACAGAGGTACACAGTTTATTGTGATGCTTCCAAGGACGGACTTGGGTGTGTTTTGATGTAGTCCGGGAGGGTGGTAGCTTATGGTTCTCGGCAGTTGAAGAGTCACGAGCAGAACTATCCCATGCATGACTTGGAGTTAGCGGCTATTGTGTTTGCCTTGAAGGCATGGCGCCACTATCTATATGGAGAGCAGTTTAAGGTGTTTTCGGACCATAAAAGTCTGAAGTACATCTTCACGCAGCGGGACCTCAATATGAGGCAGCGCAGGTGGATGGAGTACCTAGAGGATTATAATTTCACTTTGCATTATCATCCCGGTAAGGCAAATGTGGTGGCTGATGCGCTGAGTCGGAAGTCACGAGGAGTTTTGAGTGTATAGCTTCCCAGGAGTGGCTGATGCTCGAGACTGTGGGACAGTTCGGGCTACACTACAAGGATCAGACTCAGGGAACTTTGGGGAGTCTAGTGGCTACACCTTCTCTACTGAGCAGGGTGATTGAGTCCCAGGGGCAGGATACTGAGATATTGTCCATCAGGGACTGGGTACAGTCGGGTACAAGTGACGAGGGCTGGGCCATTCATGCGGATGATAGTCTTCGGTTCAAGGGAAGGGTTGTGGTTCCCTAGTCTGCAGATCTGAGAGAGGAGATACTTACGCAGTTTCATTGCTCTCGTTTTACTGTGCATCCAGGTGGCACGAAGATGTACCATGATCTTCGCCGCCAGTACTATTGGAGTGGGATGAAGAGGCACGTTGGAGATTTTGTTAGTCAATGTCTCACGTGTCAGCAGATCAAGGCTGAACACCAGAGACTAACAGGGTTGCTCCAACCTTTAGAGGTGGCTGAGTGGAAGTGGGAGCACGTCACGATGGATTTTGTGACCCACTTGCCATGGACATCACGGGGGCATGATGCGGTGTGGGTGATAGTGGACCGACTTACGAAATCGGCACACTTTTTGGCAGTGCGGATGACCTTCACACTGGAGGAATTCTGTAGGCTGTACATACGGGAGATAGTCCGGTTACATGGGGTGCCCATATCTATAGTATCGGATCGGGACCCTAGGTTCACGGCCCATTTTTTGGAGAGTTTCCAGCGGGCCATGGGGACGCAGTTGATGATGAGCACCGCTTTTCATCCCCAGATGGACGGTCAGTCAGAGAGGACAATCCAGACTTTAGAGGACATGCTACGGGCATGCGTCCTTGATCTCAAGGGTGGCTGGGAGGAGCATTTACCCTTAGTGGAGTTCGCCTACAAGAATAGTTATCAAGCGAGTATACAGATGGCACCCTATGAGGCACTTTATGGGAGGCCATTTCGTTCTCCGATTTGTTGGACGGAGTTGGAGAGAGACCTTCCACGGGTCCGGATTTGATTAGAGACACCTCGGATAAGGTGGACTTGATACGGAAACGTCTTCTCACGGCTCAGAGTTGACAGAAGAGCTACGCCGACAGACGGCGGCGACCTCTGGAGTTCGAGGTCGGAGATCATGTCTTCTTGAAGGTGATGCCTAAGAGGGGAGTGGTTAGGTTCGAAAAGCGGGAAAAGCTGTCGCCGAGGTATATTGGGCCCTTCGAGGTACTCGAGAGGGTTGGTACAGTCGCTTATCGGTTGACATTACCGTCAAATCTATCTGGTGTTCACGCGGTGTTTCATGTCTCTATGCTCCGGAAGTACACTCCAGATCCTACACACGTAGTGGATTGGGGTGAGCTGGTGGTTGATGAGGATGGGACCTTCGAGGAGGGACCAATGCGTATCATGGACAGCCGAGAGCAGGTTTTGCGTGGCAAGACTGTGAGGCTGGTGAAGGTGTTGTGGCAGCACCGTGGGGTGGAGGAGGCGACATGGGAGCGTGAGGACACTATCCGAGCTACCTATCCATTTCTATTCGAGGATGGAGGTACATCTCTTATAGTTATAGAGTACTGAATGACTTTTTGCATGTGCATGTTGTTATGTGAGCATGTGGGTGTAATTTCGGGGGCGAAATTCCCTTAAGGGGGGGAGAATGTAAAATCCGAAAAAAAAAATAAAATAAATTAAAATTATTATTAAAATCATAATTAAAGAGGTAAAAGAATAATTAATTGTTAAAGTACGGGTCAAAAACGTAAATTTTTTTAAAAAAAATTTAGACTATATATATATATAAGTGGAAGACTTTTGTGTCTTCCACTTTTGTTTTCTTCTGGAGAGGCGGCAGAGAGATAGAAAAGAGAGAAGAGAAAAAGAAAAGAAAAGAAAAAGTAGACCTTCTTGACCTTCTTTCTCAGATCTACGAAGATTTAACCGTTTAATCGCTTCAGGCCAAGAATTAAAGTTGTTCTACGCAACGAGAGCTACGCAACCACACCAAATATCATATTTTTCTCCAAAAATATCACGTACGAAAATTTAGACCTAAGGCTTGGGAAGCTGAATTTGGGCTTTACTTGGAGTCTATTACGTGGGCTCACGCTACAAGAGGTAGGGTTTCCCCTATTTAGATGTAATTTCAACCTAAAATATGGTATATGAAATGAGCAGACTAAGAGTGTATATCACATGTTAGGTCTTGACTAGTGTAACTAGTAGGTCAAATATATGATTTATAATTAATTTTGTAATTAGTAAAATCCTATTATGATTAACTTGGTGTAAGTTAATGTTAGTGGTTTAAAGCATGTTAACTGTACATTAGCATGACTTGATGTTTTAATGGTATATCAAGTTTAATAAAATTATTAGCTTGTTATGTGATTATGAAATAATATGTATGTTAAATTATTATTTAGCATATGATTATTGTGGTGGACTTGTGCTTATGTTATAGAATTAATAAACATGTTGCCATGTTGGAAGTAATAAACATGCTAGTTGTGTAAATTGATTGTGCCCTCTAGGTGTTTGTTTAAATGCCTAGGTGAATACAAGTATGTTAGTTGAGTTGATTATCTTACATAACATGCTTGAGATTGTGTTGAAAATGTCATTATATTGCATTCATTATATAATGGACATTATAAGTGGTATCAAAGGCAATTGCACATTGTATTGCATTATACATGGGTTACACTACATTCATGGGTATTGACATGGGTGGGAGTGTGTACATATTATGAAATCAATCACCACAGAGGTGGTTGATCGTGGGCTCGGGAAAGTCGTACCAAGGTCCGGCTGAGTCGCATGAGAAATTAAATGGATAAATGTGTCGGGGATAGCAAGAAGGGCTAGATTCTCCCTCGGGTGCAAGACCCGCTTACTTGGTTTATACACTTTCCGGCGGTGAAATTCCAGAAAAGTGTAAAGGCGTAAACGGAGCCGCAGGTGGGATGTCCTGAAGATCCGTTGATGGTGTGGTGTCCCATTGGTGTAATACCATAAATCATCTCCCCACAAAGACACAAGAAAATGAATTAATTAGTCATTGAGTGTACATAACACCAATGACAGGGGGGGCTTGGAATGCCCGGATACATACGCATGACATTGCATGTATTGTGGGAGCTCGGGATGGGGCTCAGTGTTGGTATTGCTTGCTTGAGTTGTATCTCATGGCATGACATGATTTATGACATTTGTTCATAATAGACATATTTGAATGAATGCGTGAAATGATTGTTGGATGTGACATTTCATATGCATTTAGGTTGAAAGGAATTCTCTATAGGAGTTACCCTATTGAGCGTTGGCTCACCCTTTATGGGAACATTTTTCAGGTATCGGCCAGGCATCCACCGAAGGCGAGGCCATGGGCCCGATTTGACGATAGAGCTGGTCTGTGGCTCTTATTTTGACCTTGCAGTCCCTTGTATATGTTTACTTTTGGCCTTGTATAATTTTTGTAAGCAAAAACTTCTTTTATATTAAAAAAGCATGTATATGGGACTTTTTTTGAGATATTTATTCTTTTATGAATGAATGTACGTAGTAATGATGATTATGGTAGTATCTGATACTATCCATTTAAGTATGGATAAATTGACCCGGTGTGGTCAATATTGTATATTGGACCTCGGATGGGTCATGTGATTGTATGATTACACAGGTTGTGTTTTGGGTAGAGCTCCCCGTACAAAGGAGACTCTGTCCGAATTTTGTTAAATTATGGATCCCGGTAAATGTGGCATAATGGCGTGATATTGAGTTACACGGGTATTTCGCGGGTTGATGGGTGATCAACCGAATAATTACTGACACCCGGATTTTGGGGCGTCACAAAGAGTCTAAGTATTAGACGTGTATAAACTTTAGGAGGTCTTTATATAATATTTCAAACTAGTAATAACCCGTGCCTGAAGCCACGGTGCAATATAAAAATTAACTATCCAAAAAATTGAGGCCACTTCATCAAATTGTGGTAACCACTTTTTTTTGAGGACAAAACTCATACCTAAAGACATCGTGAAATGCGAAATCAAACACTAATCATGTAATTTATTTTTATTAAACCATTTTAAATCAATTTAAACTCACAATCAATATTAAAAAAATGACAAAATTTAATTTAAAAACACAACATAAAAAATAGCAACATGTGTACATAATTGGTACAATCTACTTATTATTAAGAAACATATACTGAGCCACCCTGAAGTGTTCTCATTCTCCCTTCTCTCTATAGACATTCTCTGAAGAAAGAAAGAAGTAAAATTTTTTAACTCATCGAAGCAAAACAACAAACATCTTGTCTTAACTTCCATAAACTATAGCCCATCACAAAGTTTTGAATAACAAACACAATATGTAATGAAAAGCTTTTAGGTTCATCTCACCTAAATGTCACCATGCGTGAGAGAGAAAGAGCGAGAGACACTAAATAGTTTTTTTTTTTTGTTACTAAAATTCAAAATAATCAAAAGTAACAATGATGGAGATGTTTCGAGATAACTAATTCACAACAGTCAAAAAATTATAATACGTACCATTAACCTAAAAAAAATCAAGATAACTACTTCTTTTGGCTTGGTATTTGAGCAAACTCAGTTATGAACTCATAATTGTCTAGTTTAATTGTTTTGAGATCCATTAAATTTATTTAATTTATTGATTCTCACCACCAAATTAACTAGCTACCAAAATGCAAATTATGAATTAATTCAAATATAGAAAAACCAAGTACAAATAATATGATGCCAAAAAACTCTACTTGGCGCCAAGGAAACTCCATAGATCAATCATAAAAAAAACTCTATGCATCTTTATCTTTGTACTAAAATCCAAAAGCCAATTCAAGTTCAAAAGCAACACCAAATTGATAAACAACCCAACAACCGCATCAAAAAATAACTAAATAAAGAAAACTCAGTCAAAAATCCACCACACTAAGACAAAAATCGATGGTGGTAGATGTATTTTAGTTAGTCAATGACAAAAGTATAGCAGAAATAAGGTAGGATGCAAAGAACATGAACAATTTTGAAAGAAAGACATCTGAAAAAGAAAAGTTGGGAAACAGAAAAGGCGAAATAAAATATTTTGCTAATTTTAAGAGCTTTTAGAAAGGATTTCAAAATTTTGTTTCTTAAATTTATATTTTAGGAGCAACTCATCGGGAAAAAAGTTATTGGCTATGTTCTAAATGAATGATTATGGGTCAACAATTGACTTAGGATGTGCTAATGGGACAACATTATTGAATTGTAATCTCACTTAAAACTTGTAGTTATTTATTAAGTATTGTTACAACATTAAACGATGGCCCATTTTGAAAGAAAGAAAAGTTGGAAAACAAAAAAGGCAAAATAAAATATTTTCTCAATGCCAAAAGCTTTCAAAAATGTTTTTCAGATTTGGTTTCTTAAATTGAAATTTTGAACTTGAATCCATGATGCATAGGAAAATATGGAAATTTATGTTGTCAAACCAATGATGTAAATTCTTATAATTTATGAAACTACATGACTTCTAAGAATGTCAATTGACGAAAGCAATCGACATGCTAAATTTATGAAACTACATGGGTCAAAAGCTCAATTTATGAAACTACATGACTTCTAAGAATGTCAATTGACGAAAGCAATCGACATGCTAAATTCCTAACTCAAAACTTATATCTTGGCAAAACCCAATAGTTTGAAATCATATACACAAAGTACAAACGTATAATTGAAATTTTCTAATAGCCCCATTGCAATAGTCCTTCATGCTCAAATTTGATAGTATGTGCCATTGGTTGACAAAGAATACAAAACAAAGGAATGCAAAGGTTGATCTAAAAGAAATTAAGGAAATTTTAAGCCTAGAACATAGCCTGGAACATAGCATACACACATGTATTCTACCTCCGCCCTTTCTACCTCTGCCGACAACTCAATTCTCATACCCAACAAAAAAAAAATAAAGGATTTACACAGCGGAAAGTTTTTCACTGGGCTCAATAATCTAATTAAAACAGAGAATCAATAATCTAATCAAAATTGGTAAGGTCAAACTACAGAAAACAACTTACAACTCTTAACAATATTTTAAAATATCCAAATTTCAATATCAAAACCCATTTCAGATTCCTTAAGCATAAAAAGAATAATTTCAAATAGTTAAGGGTTGAAACTAAAACATTTCAATACTACTATAGGATTTGTAGTTTTCAATCATTTCATATAATTTCAATATTTTTCATTAAATAATCTACTCAATACCCAATTCAATAATCAACTCAATAATCAATAATCAATAATCTATAATCTATAATCTAAAATCTACTCAATACCCAACTCAATAATCAATAATCAATAATCAATAATCAACTCAACTCAATTCAATAATCTACTCAATACCCAACTCAATAACTCAATCAATAATCAACTCAATTCAATAATAAATATTTTCATAAAATTTCAATATTTCAATCATTTCATATAATTTCAATAATTTTCATTAAATAATCTAAGAATTCTCACCGGATGTGGTGGATGTTGTCAACGGTGCAATGGAGGCTGATGGTGGTGCTTGGATTTGGGGCTTCGATGGTTGGGTGGTGCTGTGTGGTCGTGGGTGGGGCTAGGTGGTCCTGGGTGGTCCTGGGTGATGCTGGGTGGTCCTGGGTGGCGCAGGGAGGTGCTACGATGGTGGTGGTTCTGCGATGGTGGAGGTTATGTGATGGTCTGCTGATTGAGAATGTCTGTTATGGGTGCTGCGATGTCGCCTGAGTGAGTTAAGGCTCAAATGGGGAGGAAGAAGAGAAAAATAGGGAACGGAAAGAAGAAAGAGGAGGGAAAAATCAGTTCCAGGTTTTTGAGTTAAAAACGTCAGTACAACTGACGTTTTTAATTAAAAGTCAATTGCACTGACGTTTTTAATGTTTCTGGAATCTATTCTCGTTAGCTTAAAGACGTCAAATGGACTGACATTTTTAGCATAAAAACGTCAGACCAACTGACGTGTTTAAATTAAAAACGTCAGTCCATTTCACCTTTTTAAAAAGCACCTAGGTTTTAGAATTATTTTCAAACCAACCCTTATTTGGGAAATTTTTTTCAAAACCACTTGACATGGGTCAAAAGCTCGATGTGGTCATGAGTGTGTTTCCATGAGATAAAAATGAATGCAATGAGAAATGAGATGAAGAACAAGTATGATTCCTGAATTTGGTTCACAGGTCTGCCACTTTGTCCTGCATTTATGTCTTTCATTTCTACTACTTTCTACATTAAATAATAGTTGAACATATATTTTTTTCACTTTGTCGTCGTGGTTCCTTCACCGTTTGCCTGCGTAGTGGTGTGAAAAATTTTCACGAGAAGCAACGAATTAAGGATCACAATTCTATATGATACCAAAATCTTCTATTTGAACTTTTTGGATCAGTTTAATTTTCATAGATATATGGAAAATGGACGGAGACGTACTAAGAACTAGAAATTTCAACACTTAAAGAATTAGAAAACTTTAAACTTAGAGCTAAGGGTCTTAGTCGGTCCGTTTTCGCTCCGTTAGCCGTGAAAACGGACAGAGATCTATTATTTGAGCATAAAAACTTGTAGAAAAATATGGAAAAGGTCGGTCACCTCGACTTTGTCACAACAAAATTGATGATTTTATATTTGAATGTTTATGTATGTTTTAAAAAAATTGATTGATGATTTGTTAATGTATTTTTCATTTTTTGTAACAGATTTCTGCATTCAAACTGAAGAATTAACGTAGTCTTGGACCTTGGGAAGCTTGCATGTGGATTAAACTGTTGGATATATTGGAGACTTTGATGACTTGTATAAGTTTTGTATATGGGAAGTTAAGTGTACTTATATTCTTTATTGTGGTATTGATATGATGTGTTTTGGTTAGTGGTGTTAATTTGTGTTGATTGTTGAATGGAAAACAAGCGAAGTGCATTAGTTGTATTGGTTTTTTATTGAAAAATATGTGATAGGTGTTATTGGTGTTTTCAATTGATTCAAAACATGTGACAAATTCAATTAGAATGCTGCTTTTTAAGGAGGGTTATTTTTAAAAAAAATTAACTTTTTTGCAACGAAAATAAATGTTCGATTTTTTGCTACGTTTTTTGTAGCGTCGCAAATGTATTTACATTTTGATTAATTAAACTTTTTGCGGTGATTAATTTTTTCGTCGCAAATAAATATTTTTTGCGAAGTTTTTGTAGCGTCACTAATGCTCATTTTGATTAATGCACATTTATTTGCGACGATTTATTTTCGTCACAAAAAATTAATTATATTATTATTAATTGTTTTTTCTATGACAGTAGAATATATTTTCAAGGACGTGATTTTTATTTTACGTGACATTTATTTTTTGTCGCTAACTACTTTCCTCAATGAGGCAATTATGACGATGCCGCGACGAAAAAAAATCGCGAGAAGTGATTGGCGACGATTTTTTTATTTTGAGTGACAAAAAAAATCATTGCAAAAGATATATTTTTGTTGTAGAGCTGAAGAAAAATAGTACTTATAAAATTAAATCAATCTAAAGACTAATCTCCTCGATTCCAACTCCCTCACCCTTGTTGTCCAAGCTAAAGGCCATTCAATTAAGCTGTGTTGAAACTCCCAGTTGCCTTGAAATCAACATGATGGACCAAACATTGTCAAATTCAAAGTTGTTATATAAAATCCGTGTGGAATATCAAAAAAAAATAGAGATAAATCAATAAGATTTAATTCACCCAAATCGAAAAATTTCTATGTGAGCAAAAAAAAGAAAGAAAGAAAGACCTTGATGAGATTTTTAGGGTAAAATTAAGCAAATATCTTACGTTACTATCTAGCAAAAAAATAAGTCTACACTTTTAAATGAAAAGAAAGCACAAGTGTCTTGTGCATGTGGAATAGTCCCATTTTCTATCAGTGCATTTTACCAGAAAACATACTTTGGCAAATTATGCCCCAATGATATAGCATATTGGGATTATCTTTTTTTTTTTTTTTTTTAAAGAAAGGAGAATTTATTAAATGAACCAAAGTATTACAAGAATCAAAGAGGGAAAACCCTTATTACATCAAAATTTGGCTTTAATCCTTCAAAATGCCCAAGTACAAGTAGAATTATTACAAGGGAAAAAAACTCCAGCAAGGCATTCTGCTTTTCACCACACCTCAATTTAACCCATTTCATCAAAAACAATCATTTTCTTAACTCTAAGCATAGATAGCTGCATTTGATCCTGCCTTAGCACCCTCTTCACAGTCGCAAGCATCTGCAATGACTCAGAATATTCAACTGAAGACTACTCATTAACCGCCTGATTGGCTAACTAATCAGCAACACAGTTAGCCTCTCTGTAAATATGCACCACTCGAGCTTCCACCTAAGATAACAACTCCCTGATATGGTGCAAGAACCCCAAACACTGCCAAGCACATGCACGCTTACCCAAAATAGTATCAACTAATATCATAGAGTCAAACTCAATCCAAATCTTATACACAAACAAGCCATGTCTTCTAACTAAAAGCAAGCCATCCAATATAGCTCTAAACTCAGCAATCATGTTAGAACAAATGCCATAATAAAAGGATGCAGCAAGCACAACTCCTCCCCATTCATTTCTTAACACTGTTCACCCACCTGCCTCACCTAGATTCCCTTTTGCAGCCCCATCAGTGTTCAATTTTAGAAAACCAGTAGAAGGATAGATCCATCTAACCCATACAGATCTCCATATAACCTGACAAGATGTAGTAATATTTAACATACTCAAAACTGATCTCCCCAACTCATCATCCTGCACTCTGGCTTTTATATTCTTGACTTAATATTTTAGCACACCACAGACCTTCATAAACACAGCATAAGAAACCAACTGCCCCTCACCAGCCAGCCTCTTACGCCTCTCTTTCCAAATTTGCCAGTAAACTATAAGGGCTATACTCCTTAACAACCCATGACTAACAGACTATCTGTTAAACACCCTATTCATCCTTTTAAATCTGACCAAAGGATGTTCCCCATCAATAAGGTGAAAACCCATCATTGAGGCCAGCCTATTCCAAATAGCCCTAGCATAGTCACATTCTACCAACAGATGCTCCTCATACTCACAATTCATAAAACACAAACAACACCTGCTTACAAGTGGATTCCCAACTTTATGACATTAGATTCCATTGGAAGAGCATGCCTGAGTAACTTCCAACCTACTAACTGAGCACTTGGAACAATACCATTCTTCCAAATAAGCACAGCAATGTCATTTACTCCTCCTTCCTGCCTAACCTCATGACGAGCTGATTTAACTGAAAATGCACCTGAGCTAGTCTTCT
The DNA here is from genome assembly GCA_951799425.1 of Ilex aquifolium. NCBI lineage: Eukaryota > Viridiplantae > Streptophyta > Magnoliopsida > Aquifoliales > Aquifoliaceae > Ilex > Ilex aquifolium. The sequence continues at coordinate 30,405,834 of OX637405.1, forward strand.
GCCATATCAGCTTATCAGCAACTCTAGTATTACAGAAAGCAGCATTCAAAATCTCATTTTTCTGAGAATCATTTAACATATGCTCCACCTCTCCCAACTGCCATTGAGCATTTCTAACCAAATCAGCAACTAAAGGAAAACTATGTGGAATCCCCTCAATCCTAGTCAAGAGAGGACCCTCACCTATCCAATTATCACACTAAAAATCTGTACCTTCTCCATTACCTACACTCTTTGAAAATAAGGCCTAAGCATCTCAAAAATCTTTGCATGCCCCTTCCCCAAACATCTCAGAACATGTTTCTCCCTTAAAAATTTTGCAGCAAAGACCTTAGCCCACAAAGAAGACCCCTGCAAAATTTTCCACACCTGTTTCATTCTGAAGGCTGCCTATACCTCCTCAAATTTTCTCAACCCCAAATCCCCTTCTCTTCTTGGCTTTGCAATCCTTGCCCAAGCCATTGAGTGTCTCTTCCTCGCATTTAGCTTATTTGACCATACAAATCTAGCCACAAGAGAATTCAACTTTCCAATGATAGTCTTTGGTAAATTAAGACAGGCCAACAAATGCACAGGGATAGCATTCAATACATACTACACCAATACCACCATACCCATATTGGAAATGAGTTTAGCATACCATCCTTCCAACTTCTGCCTCACTTTTAACAACAACTCCTCAAAATACCTAACTCTCATTATGCCATTAATAATGGGACAACCCAAATAGGTGAAGGGACATTGCTTTATTGGAATACCAGCCATATCAGATAAAACATTTCTCCTTACCATTGAGATATACTTAGAACAAAATAGAGAACTTTTCTAAAGACTAACTTTCTGCCCAGAATTCATTTCATAAATCCTTAAAAAACTCAAGAGATTTTCCAAGGATTTCTTATGTCCTTTTAAAAAAAACTAGTGTGTCATCTGCAAAAAGCAAATGACTCACCAATTGAGTTCTCCTACCCATATGAAAGCTCTTCACCAATCCCTCCAGATAAAGCTTCCTTAAACCTCTACTTGGGGGATCGACATCCTAGGTCCCCTACCAGCAAGTTTGTAGTGATAGTCATTGATTACTTTACTAAGTGGGCAGAAGCCGAGGTCTTAGCCAGGATAACAGACCAGAAGGTAAAAGACTTCATATGGAGGAGTATAGTCTGTCGCTTTGGAATACTTCACACCATTGTGAGTGACAATACCAAGCAGTTTGACAACAAACTCCTTAACAGTTTCTGTGCCGACCTACAGATCAAGCAACCTCACTCCAGTCCCGCCCATCCACAAGCAAACGGGCAAGCAGAGGTCACCGTCAGGACCATCCTCCATAATTTGAAAACCAGATTGGAGAGTGCGAAAGGATGATGGATAGATGAACTCTCGGGAGTGCTGTGGGCTTACCGGACAACACCAAGGAGCCCCACAAGCGAGACCCCTTTTTCCCTAGCCTACGGGACAGAGGCAGTCATACCCGTTGAGATTGGGGTACACTCCCTTAGGGTCTAGCACCATGACCCTACCAGTAATAAAGAAGGTCTCCGCATTAACCTCGACTTGGTAGAGGAGAAGAGGGAGATAGTCATGCTCAAGAATGCAGAGTACAAGCGTCGCATGACCAAGTACTACAACTCGAGGGTGAAGCCTCGCTCCTTCTTGCCCGGGGACCTAGTCTTCAAAAAGGTCATCCTGTCTACCAAAAACTCCCGGGAAGGAAAACTATGACGTAACTGGGAAGGACCCTACACGGTCACAGAAGTTGTAAGACCGGGCACCTACAGATTCAGAATTTCGAGGGGAAAGCTCTGGCTCATCCATGGAACGCAGAGCACCTAAAGAAATATTACCAGTAACTAGGGGCAGGACAATGGGTGCAGTGGCGGATCCACAGTGGGGGCAGCTGCCCCCACTGGAATTTTAAAAAATTTTGGGGACTAAGTATAATTTTAAAAAATTTAGAATTTATTAAAGATTTGCCCCCACTGAATTTTTTTTATAAGATTTAAGGGTAGTTATGTTATTTTGACAAATATATAAGTCTCACTCGTGAATATCAATGGAAGATGATATCAAAAATTTGAGCATTTAAAGATTAACTAATATGCTACGAAATAGGTTAGCCCTCTCATTTGTTTTATGTTTATACATTGAACTAAATTTGGGGCTTGTAGTCCTCTTCTTTGTTTTATGTTTATATGTTAGAATTGAAAATTAGGGTTTGTAGTCCTCTTTTGTGGTTTATTTTTTAAAAGTTGAATTGAAATTAGTGTCTGTAGCTCTCTTTCGTATTTTATTTGTTACATGTTGAATTGAAAATATGAAATTGGGGCTTGTAATCATCTCTTATGTTTTATTTTTTATGTATTGAATTGAAACTAGGATTTATAGTCCTGTATTTATTTTTCTATGTTGAAATAAAATTGGGGCTTGTCCTCTTCTATGATTTATTTTTTTATATATTTAATTGATATTTGAGTTTGTAGTCCTCTCTAGTATTTTATTTTTATATGTTGAATTGGAATTATGACTTGTAGTCGTCTCATTTGTTTTATTTTTATTTGTAGAATTGGAATTGAAACTTGTAGTCCTCCATTATAGTTAGAATAAATTATTTTGATTTGGTAGTTTGAATAGTTTTATTGTGATAAGTTAAGTACTTCATATACCTAAGTTTAGTTTACTAGAATAATTATAGTTTAAGTTAGTTTCGATTGTTTGTTAAAATTTAATGATGAATATTAAGTTTGTGATTGAACAAATTAATTTTTGAATTAGTTATGAAAATTTTTCTTAAAATTTAATATATGATTGAGCCCAATTTTGCGGTTCAAAATTTTTTTGTTAGGTCTTATAGATAAATCTATAATGAGTTTTTTTTGTTGGCTCCTTTTGTATGTCGCTCATGTATATGAATTGTGTCTTTAATTGGTGTTTTATTAATAAAATTATACTTTTGTGAATATTTTAAATTTTAATATTAATATAGTTTAAGTTGCCCCCACTAAGAAGATGTCTGACTCCGCCCCTGAATGGGTGCACAAGTCAATAGTTACCACTTAAGTTATTTCTTGTTACTTTATTTAATTTTCATTGTTACCTATTTTAGATTATGAAATAAAATTTCACAAGATTTTTTCAAAAAAGTTGTCTCATAGGCGTTTACAAAAGATAGAACATGACCTAGCAACAAAAACATAAATACAAAAATATCATGCTCTTGACATCACTCATTGCCTCCGTTCCCATCATCGCTCGCCTCCTCATCATTAGACTCGGGAGCCTCATAAGGAACGAAGCCAGAAAATTCATAAGCGGGGAAAGTTGCTGAGATCTTCCCCTTGAGCTCCTGATAGCCATTAATAAAGGCGTCTGCCACAACCCTCTCAACAACATTCCTCTTCTTCTCCATCTCCATGGAGTAAGCCTCTACCTTGGTAGTTCTCTCAAGAGCTGCTCAAAGTTCAGCCTCTGCTACAGTGGACCTCTCACGGGATGTCCGCAGCTCTGTCTCTGCTCTCGTGCAGGTAGCCTCTCTGTCAGCCTCTAGCTGGCAGCTCTGTCTTTGCTCTCGCGCAGGCAGCCTCTCTGTCAGCATCCAGCTAGGCAGCCCTCTTGCGGGATGCCTAATGCTCGATCTCAAGTATGACAGCTCTCTTGTATGCTAGCCTCGACTGCTCCTCAGCAGCCTCTCGCGTCTGCCGCTCGAGCCCCAACTGCTCTTCAGCAGCCCTTCATGTCTGCCCCTCCGTTGCCTAACCATCAAGTGCCTCCCTAAACTTCAACGTACTTGAAAACATACAGGAAAAAGCAGCAACCACCTATAGGCATTCAAAAGGTGGAATATGAAGGAAAAAAGTCAAATATAAAACCAAAGGAGAATAAAGGGCATACCACGTCAAAGCCCTCCATGGCACTGTTAACAATGCCCTCTAGACCTCAAGAAATAACCTCTTGGATCTCCGTAAGAGTCACAAACCCCCAAAGCCGCTCCTTGGTCAGATTCACGTCCTGCAGCATGTATACTGAACTACTGTTCGGAGCAGGACGGCTAGGTAGAGACTCTGTCCTAGTAGGAGACCGCATCGGGGCCTCAGTCCCCACAATCGTACGAGGACTATCTCTGGAGGTGAAGGAACAACAACCGGAGAAGAACGGGGGGCATCACCAAGTCCCGTCTCCCGCGGACTATCCTGGCCGACAGATCTCAGCCGAGAAACATTGGGGGCATCAGACCTCGCCCTCTTAGAAAAAGGAGGGGAAGACACCACCCTAGAAGTATAGACAGCCTCCACCACCTCTCTATCAATGGATGTACCTACAGAATCGGTGTGAGATAAAAAGCCTACGACGTTGTAACCATAAAGAGTCTATTGAAAGGACCAGCTACCTTTCCTTTTCGGCCTGGAGGTAGCTTTGGAGCGACCTGACGAAACATAATCCCCGAGAATTCCTTGAAAGGATGGTCGTGTACAATCTGGAGTCTACTTTCTTGCTCAGCAGATAATGTCGGTAGAGCTACAAAGAAGCCAATCGCACAATAAGAGCAGATATGTGATAACTATAAGTAGAATCAAAAGTTGAATCCTTACCTAACTTGGTCCTGGGGACGGTGTCCCACCTTGAAGGCACCAGGTCACGATCACTCTCAGTGGCCCACTCGCTTCCAACGAAAAAGAACTTAGACTTCCAGCTGTGACAATTTGAAGGAAGCCCAGTGATGAACTTGCCCGACCTCGGGGTGAAACGATACCACCCCTGATGAGGGATGGGGTTTTCTAGGAGCATATATGTGACCAATAACTCCTCGAATGGGGGAGGGACATCAGTATTGTGAACCAGCCGTTATAATGAAAAGAATGTCAGTATCACCCTCCACCCATTGGGAGCCAACCTACCGGGAGCCAATGATAGATGTCCCAAGACTCGACATATGGGCCTAGGTATCGAGAACCTCAAGCCCGCCTCCAAGACATCCTCATAAAGGATAATCTCGCCCGAAGAGTCACAACATGCTGGCTCGTCCTCCTCTGCGCGACGACACATTACAGCGGAAGGGATGTGATACGAAGATACAATACCAGCGATATCCTCGTCATAGTCAATGGAGCTAAATATGGAAGTCACCTTTGAGCTACTGTCTCTAGTTATCCCCTTGCCTCGCCTACTGTTTGAAGTATCCTCCCCTTGTTTGTCAGAATGGGTGTCTGCCAACAAACAAAACCATAACAGAATCCAAATTAATGTTAAGGGAATACTAATATCTGTTTGAGTTAGATGGTAAGAGATTTCTTGGGGCTTAGTCCATGGAGTGGAGGCTGAGGGCCGATAGGGCGACTCCTTCCACTCGCGCTCCCACTACCTCAGCATCGCCCAGTACCTTGCTGCCGCCGCCCAACAGCCGCCCGGTGCCACCCTCTAGCCTCCTCGTGTGGTTTTCGAGAGCTCTGAATCCTTCGGCTCTTTTGTCTTCACCATGGTTGCCTTCTTGCTCTGCTGAACTGCCTATTGGCCCCCCATTCTTCTCCATCAATAAATCCATTTCAGAAAACTCCTCTCCTCAAACCAACCTTCAATGAAGGGTCTAAGGTCTCAAGGAGATGGGTTGCAAAGAAGGAGGAGCGAAATGGGTTTATGAATACTGGACTTATGAAACCTTATGGAGAATACCCTAAATGGGAAAAGAGGGTTTTTAAGGATATTTAAGCCTTGGGTACAAAGAAGATATTCTAGAAAGGTCCCTGAGGTCCTAAAAAATGAAGCCGAATGGAAATCTTCTACGGAGATTCAACACAGAGAGCAATCGCGATGGTGGAACAAAATGGGGAAAAAAAATTTACAGACAAGAATGGGAAGTCGAGGAAGGTATACTGTGGAGAGCAAGAAACGAAAGCTCACTCATGCCCTCAAACTCTATGACACAGCAAGAATTTGGGGCATGGGAGGCAAATGACGAGCCAAAATCTAACTGGGTCAGGCCCAATAAAATCAAGCAAGCCCAAATCCATTAGGAAGGCAAGCCAAGCCCGGTTCATCAATCCAACCCAGTCCAAGACACAGGAGTTCAATAATATTAGAGCACGTGGGAGAGAGATTATCGGGATACCCACTCTCGAAGATCAAGACTATCATAATTGTACTTACCTTTTACAACTATCCTCTCCGAAGAATTAGTACCCTCACATTCACATCACCGTCTCACCTTACCGTCTCACCATAACTATAAAATGTAAACTCTCTCCATTGAGAGGAGCATCTCACCATACCTCTCTACACCTCTTTACACACACATAGCTTCTCACTCCTACCTATTGTACATTTTTCGGGGTTTTTCTCACCCTTACTTTATTCATCAATAAAGACCCCCCGCCACCGTTGCCGTTTCTCGGAGTGGAGTAAGTCACTCGGACCGAACCACTATATTGTTGGGAAAAATAGGCTTTCCCACAAGTGTAAATCAATGGAAGCAATATAAATAAAATGACAGAAAATAAATGAGCACACAAGATTTACGTGGTTCCCTCAAATTGAGGTACGTCCACGACGACCGGTAGGTCAGTTTCTTCCACTATCACCAAAGGAGTTTACAAAGTGGCCAAAAGGCATAAGCCTTACAAACACACGAAGGTGTAAATCACAAGAGGAAAATACCTCACAAAATAAGTTAACCAAATCTCCAAGAACAAACCCGCAAGCAATGTCTTCTTGCCGAGTCTTCTTGCCAAGCCGAAAAATGGAGAACAAAGGAACCAAGGAAATGACAAAGGCTTTTCTTCTATGCCGAGCCAACAAAGAGCAAAAGGAACCAAAGGAAAAAGACAAAGGCCTTTTCTACCAAGAGGCTGCCGAAAATCACTTTTACAATGAAGACTCCAAACCAAGTCTTGTGTATCTTGTGGCTGCCGAAATTCCTTGTTGCTTGAAGACTCCAAAAAACAAATCTTGGATATGCCAAGAGTCATGCATTGGAAAGCCACCAAAGCCATGTGCTAACCAAAGGTGCATGCCAAAATTAACAAACCTATATTTAGCCTATAGATAGATCCCATTAAGGAGGGAAACCCAACATATATATCTGTGTGTTGACTCAATATTTACATTACTGTCATTGATTGCTTATTTACTGTCCATTAATTTCACCATGTCACACACTTGACTGTTGATCTTGCACGAGACTATTTTGTGCATCATCAGATTGAACTAAATTACTTCAACCGACAATTAACATGTTTGTGATAGCTAAATAAAATTAACATTATAGTTTTAATTTATTAATGAGCTATAATATATTGTAAGGTGAGTTCGAATATTGAAAATATTGTAGTTTTTTTTTTTTTTTGGTAATTCAAGTCGTCTTATTGGGGTTGTTATGTGATGATAGTTTGATGTTTCTGTTGGTTGATCCCACAGACGATTTAACATGATTCGAGTTATGATTATTGTATTTGGGTGATTTTATAGATTTGGATTTTCGCAAATTTAATGAAATCTGAGTAAATTTTGTTGTCCGCAACTTTGATGTGTTTGAGTGATTTTATGGATAAACATTGTTGTACTTGACAGATTTCTCGTTTGTAAATCGTCTACAGTGGAATTGCGTTAATAGAAATGTATTAATTAGTGGATTTAACAACTTCAATTAATAATCAAATATCAAATAAAAACTAAGGAATAACTCTTAAGGATGTAAAATATCATTTACCTTTTCCTAAATTAATCTACTACGTGTTGAAACTGAAATGATCTATAAGAACTTACAAAATGTATTCAAAATCTAAATTCAGAAATGATCTATAGTCAAGTTGTGTTGTGACAAGCTCATGATTTGAGTAATGCGATAGATAATAAAGAGACAATAAATATGGCACACACAGAATGATACAAGAGATTTACGTGGTTCGTCTATTGCCGACGTCAACGAATAATTATTTTTTTCCTTTCAAATACTCATGCCAATTAGAGAGAAAATACACTCCGATCTCACTAATTTTACTTAACTCTCAGATACCATACACCTCTCTACACTCTAAATACTGGAGATTGCTTCTGATTTTCCGGTGCCTACAGCTATGTTCGACATCCCTTTGTATAGGGCATTGGGTGGAGAAGTGGACAATAGATCTGATTTGTGCATGTAGAAGCCAGATCTGCAAATCTATGTGCAATCATAGGGTGGTAATCGAGTCGTGTCGTGTCGGATTCGTGTCAAACATTAGTCAATCTTAACCCAACTCATTTAACTAATCATTTCGTGTCGAGTTGACCTGTTTATTTTCGTGTCGTGTTCGTATTTGTATTCGTGTTGACCCACATAAACTTTGAATAAAAAATTTAATACTAAGATTATATTTTCACTGAATTGAACTCATGCTCATTCTTTTCTACAAACTAAAAATTAACTTAATAAATATTATAATAATAATAATAATAATGAGTAAAAATATCTTTTTTATACAATAATTATATCAGTGTCTAATAAACAGTTACAAAAAATTAATATTTTATTTCTATAATACTAATTAAACATATTGATCGTGTTAATTTTGTATTGTTCGTATTACCATACAAACAAAAAGTAGAGAAAATGTCAATTTTTAAATAAACGAGTTAATCGAGTCAATTTCGGATTTGGCAGGTTGAACCCGAACATGACATGTTTATATTTCATGTTCGCATGTCGAATCATTTTCGAGTTCGTGTCAAATTATAGTCAAGTCCGTGTCATAAAATTCATGTCGAGTTCAAATCGTATCGTCGAGTTCAAATCGTATCGTCGAGTTGGGTCAAAAATTGTCACCCTGCATCAAATTTGTGAAGCCTTCATGCCACAAAAGTTATCCTTTCATTTAGTGCAACCTCATGCACAAATGACTACAGTGGCCAATGCTTTAACTTCTTATGGCCAACGACGATTCTAGCCGAGAAAAGTCAATACTGCTGCCCACTTTTCAACAATTTTTTCACCTTGGAAAGAAACCGCTCAAGTGATCTGAAAAACTCATTCCTAGTCATCATCAAAGGTGCTGAAATTAGTAGGATGTTGATCACGACTTAGCAATGCTCGCACTCGCTTGTTGGAACTACCTTTGTCATCATGACAGCTGATTTTCTTCACTGCAATAATACTAAGAAATAATATCTCTGATAAAGTGTCATGCTTTATGACTTCAGTGGCGAAGGCTTTAACTTCTTAGGCCGACAACAATTTTAGTTCGGGTGTCAAATATATCGAGTTAAACGGTTACGTGTCGAGTTAAACGAGTGATGAGTGAAAAACATGTAAATCTGTATACGACTCGTTTAATAAATGGGTGAAAAATCTCCACACGAACACGGCTCGTTCAATAAACGGGTAACACGACACGACTCTTTTAACAGTTTAGTTTTAAATGAGTCGTGTTGGTAGGGTTGGGTTAACACGGTAAACTGCCCGTTTGACTCATTTGCCTGTTTCTTTAAAAATCATATATAATTTTATAAAACTAACAAACTAACACAAAAAAATATGATATTTAGAAATACCATACCATATTACAAAGTACAAACTACAATCCAAAATAATCAAATTTCACCAGCAACCATATTACAAATCATAAATACAATCTGAAATAACACAATTACACCAAAAAACAATTACACCAATACTAATACCCAATAATAAAAATAGGCAAGATGATGATATCAAATATAGAATACTGATTAATCAAACTCAAGCATATATTCTGATATCAAGCCAACACAATAACCTTAAACATATATTCTGATATCAAATACATAAAGTCATTCAAGCCAACACAAATACACAATAACACAATAGTCTTAAGCCATACAAAATGCTGACAATTTGTTGAATTTAGGAATATATATTCTATCATATATTCTTTTTTATGTTCGTAAGCATATATTCTGTCAGACAATCTGTTGAATTATTCTATGACTCAATTTCAAAGGGGGTTGGTGAGTAGGGTTTTAATTTCAAAGGGGGTTGGCTTCTGGTTATTGTTCAACAGAAATGTAAAGAGAAAGATAATTTGTTCAACGGAAAAGTGGAGAGAAAGATAGTTTGTTCAACAGAAATATGGTTGTCATTAAAAAAAAAAACTGGCTAATTTTTTTTAAATACTTATTAATTTATTTTTATATTAATTTTACTTAAATAGGTGATAAACGGGTTGACAGGTCTCACCCAAACACAACCCGTTTATTAAACAGGGATAACCCGTTTATTAAACGGGTCAACCCGTTTATCACCTGAACCCGTTAAAGTCTCACCCAAAGCCGTTTAATTCGTGTCGATTAATCGTGTCGTGTTGGACTTTGACAGACCTAATTCTAGCCAAGAAAAGTCGAGGCTTCTGCACACTTTTCAACAAGTTGTGTATATCATGTCATCTTATATGCCAAAACTACATGTCAAATAAAATATCTAAGTTAGGATGAATACATTTGGGAGTATTATATGGTACCATCCATGATGTTCAATACTTAGCTAAAATTCATGATAATCTTTCCATAACGAAGATGTGCAGCGTTATATTGGAAAATAATTGTAATCATAGATCTATTTTTGATTTGTTCGAGGATGTTGATCGTGAAAATAATAACATAAATACAATTTTAATTACTTGTCATGCTTTTATTGGACGAAATGAGAAGGTATAATACCAAAAACTGGACCAGCTAATCAACAAATCCAAAGTTCAACTCAACCATCCACCTTTAGAACACTCTCTTTTTTTCCTTCCAAAAGTCTGCAATATGTAGTTTTGTTAGCTTGCTTTTAAATTTAGTCCATTGTCCTGAGCCCCTTACATTCTTTCAGTATTGCCAAGAGAATGGAGTTTTCTTGTCTGAATTCCAGGTGTTTCTTATCAAGTATCCTCCTTGGGAGTCTTCTGTTGGTCATGATCTCAGGTTTTGAATCAGCAACTTTTAGTAATGAGACAGATGGTCAAGCTTTGCTCGACTTCAAGAATCGGATAACTCAGGATCCACTTCAAATTACGAGCTCATGGAATGATTCTCTTCATTTCTGCAAGTGGGTAGGTGTTACATGCAGTCCCTCTAGTGGGAGAGTGATGATTCTGAACTTGGAGTCACAAAGATTGGTTGGTTCCATACCACCCTCCATAGGCAACCTGACATTTCTAACTGGTATCAACCTTCGATACAATAACTTCAATGGTGAAATTCCACAAGAAATGGGACGCTTAATACACCTACAACATCTCAATTTCACTTACAATTCCTTTGTTGGACGTATTCCGACTAATATCACTCACTGCACAGAACTTACAGTGCTTGATTTATTATCTAATGAGCTTGTTGGGCGGATTCCAGACCAGCTCAGCTCACTGTCAAAATTGTTATCTTTGCGTCTTAGCCTCAACAATCTTATAGGCGGTATCCCAGCTTGGATAGGGAACTTTTCCTCCCTTCTGAGGATTTCACTTGCCCGAAACAATCTTCATGGAAATATTCCTAATGAACTAGGAAGCCTTTCAAGCCTGGAAATTTTTCAAGTTTATGGAAATGATCTCTCTGGTACGATTCCTCCATCAATGTACAATATTTCTTCCATTTTCTACTTTGTTTTTGCTCAGAACCAGTTACACGGGCAACTCCCATCAAATGTCGGCTTCACTCTTCCCAATCTTGAGGTATTTGCTGGGGGTGTAAACAATTTCACTGGTTCAATTCCAGTTTCATTATCAAATGCTTCCGGCCTTCAACTGCTCGATTTTCCTGAAAACAGTCTTACTGGGACTGTGCCAACGAATCTTGGAAGGTTACAAGTTATATACAGAATTAACTTTGATGATAATATTCTAGGAAATGGGGATATTGGCGACCTGCTTACTTTCTTGGGAAATTGTACTAGACTGGAGGTGTTGGGCTTGGCTATAAATCAATTTGGAGGCGAGCTGCCCAACTCCATAGCTAACCTTTCGACCAGCCTCAAAATACTTACTCTTGGCAACAATTTGTTACATGGAAACATTCCCTACGAAATTGGGAACCTTTTCAACATGACAGTTCTAGGCCTGGAAGGGAACTTTCTAACTGGCAAAGTCCCTGATGCTGTGGGAAAGCTTCAACAGTTAGGGCGCCTGGATTTGAATGGTAACAATTTGTCTGGGCCAATTCCATCCTCCCTTGGTAACTTAACATCATTAACCAAGCTCTTTATGGAGGAGAATGGACTAGAAGGAACCATTCCTCCAAGCCTTGGAAAATGCCTAAATCTGGAGCAGTTGAACATTAGTAGTAACAAACTCAATGGCACAATACCGAAAGAGGTCATTGCTATCTCTTCCCTTTCCATTTCTTTGGCAATGTCTCATAACTTTTTGACTGGTTCCCTGCCTTTGGAAGTTGGCAAGTTGAGAAACCTCATGGAGCTGGATGTTTCAGATAACAGATTATCAGGTGAAATTCCCAGCACCCTCAGCACCTGTCTTAGTTTGGAGCGCCTGCTTGTGAACAATAATTTGCTTCAAGGAACCATTCCTGAATCTTTGAAAACATTGAGAGGGCTACAAGTGATTGATTTTTCGCACAATAACTTTTCTGGACAGATTCCAGAATTTCTGGGAAAGCTTTCTTCTCTCAAGAAACTCGATCTTTCGTCCAATAATTTCAATGGTGAAGTGTCAAGCGAAGGCATCTTTGCAAATGCTAGTGCAATTTCCATCCTGGAAAATGATGAATTATGTGGAGGTGTCCCGGAACTACATTTGCCTGCATGCTCTCAAGATAACTCCCACTCATCAGCAAAACTCCTTACCCTGAAAGTAGTAATCCCAGTAACTGTATCGGTACTTATAGTAATATTGTTGTGTTCTTTTGCTGCTTGGCGTATGATAAAGAAGCCGAAAACAGAACTTTTAACAGCATCCTCCACAAAGGATTGGCAATCAGGTGTTTCATATGCAGATGTTGTTAAATCAACAAATGGATTTTCGGTGGACAATTTGATCGGTTCTGGTAGTTTTGGTTCTGTCTACAAAGGAGTTGTAAATGGTGATGGTGCGAAGGTGGCAATAAAAGTATTAAACCTTGAACAACAAGGGGCTTACAAGAGTTTCATAGATGAATGCAAAGCTCTGAAAAGTATAAGGCACCGTAACCTCCTCAAGATCATCACTGCCTGTTCAAGCGTCGATTATCAAGGTAATGACTTCAAATGTCTAATTTTTGAGTTCATGTCCAATGGAAGCCTAGACTTTTGGCTGCATCCAAAAGACGGTGAGCAGTGTAATACCAAGAATTTGAGCATCATTCAGAGACTAAACATAGCTATTGATGTTGCTTCTGCATTGGATTATCTCCATCACCATTGTGAAACACCAATTGTTCACTGTGATCTAAAGCCAAGTAATGTACTCCTTGATGAGGATATGACGGCTCATGTTGGTGACTTTGGATTGGCAAGATTCCTACTGGAAACACCAAACAATCCCTCCAAAAATCAGACCATGTCAATTGGGCTAAAGGGTTCTGTCGGCTACATACCTCCAGGTAGGTTTTCCATCGATTTTAGTCGGTCTTTATTTTTGGTTACCTTGTCTGTATCTATAATATTAAGGTTTCTGCAAAGTTACCTGACTAGTTAAAATAGAGGTTTCTCCAAACAAGAACCTTTGGAATTCGATTATAGGATGTAATAGGATTAGTTACAATTCTATTGTAGTTAAGTTATGATGCAAAACGTCGGTTAGGATTCAACAACTCACAACTCAAAAGAGTATGGATTAATCCTAAAATGTTAGGAAGGATCGGTTCTAACTGTTAGGAAATTTGCACGAAATTCCCAAATCTGTGAGGAATAAGAATAGAGAAAACACACGTCAAAGAAAAACAATCACACACACAAGACAATATTTACGTGGTTCGGCAATTTGCCTACATCTACGAATCTGCAGGGATTTCACTATTGAGGAGGAGAAATACAGAGGCGGTTGTACAATGCCTCCGCTCCATGGACTAAGCCTCATTAAATTTCCCATTAACAACCATGCAACATTATTTCGGTCGGGTCATCATCCGGATCAACACAAACTAGACTCCACAAAGAAAGCCCAACACTAACATTTGTCTTAACTTTTGAGTTGTAACTTTCATCATGATAACAAAAAATAAGTTTTTGATACCGTAGTCTTCTCTTGAAAGAATATATGGTTTAATATCCTCATGAAAGTTCATTATGAAATTGCAGAGTATGGTATGGGTGGCCAAGTCTCCACGCTAGGTGATGTTTACAGCTACGGGATACTCTTGCTAGAGATATTCACCGGTAAAAGACCAACAGATGACACCTTCACAGATGGTCTAAACCTTCCCCAGTTGGTGGCAATGGCTTTGCCTGAAAATGTCATGGAGGTAGTAGACCCATCATTGCTCTTGGCTGAAGAAGAAGATAACTTAGACGACGAAGAAGAAAGAGCAATAATCAGGGATGATGATCCCCAATGCAGTGCTACTAGAAATCAAATGGTGGAATGCTTGGTATCAGTGATGAAAATTGGACTTTCATGCTCTACTCCATCACCAAGGGAACGACTAAAGATGAGCGTCGTTGTGAACAAACTGCAGAAGATCAAGGACTCCTTCTAGGATTTAGGAAGAGAAACGGGAGAGTATGAGTAAGCATCACCAAATATGTTTGTTTTATTCTTATAGTGTTTTTTACTTTTGTTTTTGTGTTTTTTTTTTATCTCAAGAACTCCCCAATTGAGCTGAATTGATTCTGAGAGTTTAGAGTCCTGATAGTAGCCTAGCTAAAACCAAAATCACTTAAAACAGGCACTCATCCTACTGTTGAGAAGAACATTGCTTGGCTTATGATCACAATGAACAATGGGTGCTTCACATTCATGATGAAGATAATGCAGCCCGGAAGGCACACTAATTCTTGACAAAATTCAAACTTCGAGTCATATTCGCTATCTTGATGCAACTATCGCTGTAGGCTTCTTTTGGGCATAAATCGTGAACAAAAGCGCTAAAATCGCCTTTAAAATACGTATGTGAAAAAGCTGTAATGATACTTTGGTTTCTGTTGCGATCATTTCTCAAGATAGGGTGAAATTTCTACATGAAGAAAACGGATACAATTACAGGAGAGTACTGATCATCATGTTTAGCAGAACTACCTACACTGGTGTATAATGATCTGTCACCAGATGGCATGGGAAACATATCAGGCTTTAAAGGTAAACCATAACTTCTGGAGTAACAAATTTGAAGTACATTACAATACATTTTGCCAGTTACTCGCGGTGGAATGAGTGGAAGAACCTGCAAACCTCATGCTCCTGGTATGAAATAAGAAAAATGAAATTAATCAGACTCTAGCAAATTACGCCTTGCATCAACTAAGTTAAATAGGTCGACTTTAATCAAGATTTATGTGGAATCCACAAGACAAGGCCTATCTAAACCAGTTAATCTAATAAGACATTGTTCATTAAATTGGAGCTACAATCACCTTAAATACTATATTTGTTGACATTGAATGAGCCAAAATCAGTTCGGGGCTACACTCCCTTTGATACTATAATGAAATTTATTCAGAAATTTTTAGTTTAGCAGTTGAAAAATTAAATCCAAAGAGTAAGAAAGTAGTTTTACCCGCTGGTTGAGCTGTAACTCATCCCTGAGGCCAATAGAATGTCTCTAATCAACTGTAATTCTCTGACAACGTCGTTAATGTCCATGCGTTCTCTAGGCAATTCCACTGAACAAGCTAGTCCAATTCTGAGGATAGATATCAAGCATTCTTTCACTTGATCTACTTGTTCCATACTATTTTCTGGGGCAGTCGTCTCAGCCTCTTCTTGTTCCATACTACCATTGTCTGGTGTAGTGGTCTCATCCTCTTCTTCTTCTTCTCCACTATGAAGAACCTCTGGGTCCAAAATTTCAGCTATTCTCTCAGGCAATGCCATCTTAACATAATTGTGGAGATTCAGTCCATCTTGAAACATGTCATCAGTAGGCATCTTCCCAGTAAACATCTCCAACAAGAGGATGCCATAGCTGTATACATCACCGCATGTTGACGCCTTGCTTCCCATGCCATACTCTGCAACACTCATTTGTAGCAGTGATAGTTAGAACCATATAACGGCAATATGTACCTGTCACTAGTTGGCTTTCTACTCAGTAATAAAAGTCGGGGGTTAAGTTAGTTTAGTCATGAAAGTTCCTTCCTATCTAAAATACAATGAGTTTCAAGAAACTAAATCTGTCCTAAACAAAAATCCACGTTTCAGTCCTTCCACTAAAATTGGTTAGAAGCAGTTCTCATGTAATGCAAGAAAACATATCGTAAACTATATCAGAAAGAACAAGATTACCAGGCGCAGCATATCCAATAGTTCCTCTGATTACAATTGAGCTGCTTTGATTAGGATGAGATTTACTCATGGCTTCTGAAATGAACCTTGATAATCCAAAATCGCTCACATGAGCAGTCATGTCATTGTCAACAAGAACATTACTTGGCTTCAAATTGCAATGAACAATTGGCCTGTGGCAATGGTAATGAAGATATTCCAGGGCACAAGCCACATCGATGGCAATTTTCATTCTTTGAAGAAGGTCTAAGATCCTCAGATCCTCATTCATAGCCTCAACTTTTGGAACAGGATGCAGCCAACTATCTAAATTCCCATTAGGCATAAACTCATAGACTAAAGCTTTAAACTCTTGCCCTTGAAAATCAACAGTTGAGCAAGTTGTTAAAATCTTGACAAGATTTCGATGCCGAATGCTTCTTAATTCTTCACACTCAGCCATGAAGCTCTTAAAAGAGCCTCTCTGTTGTAGGTCTAGCACCTTCACTGCAACGACTTTTTCATCTTGGTCAAGTATACCCTTGTACACTGAGCCAAAGCTACCAGTGCCAATCAAATTGGCAGAAGAAAATCCCCCTGTAGCTTTAAAAAGACTTTCATAGGTGACCCTCAAAAACAAGCCATTTGTAAATGAAGATGCAATGGAAGGCTCCCTTTTTTCCTTTCTTAACCGCTTAATGATTAATAGAGAAATGATCAAAACAAGAGCCAGAAGTCCAGAAAGTAGTGGGATCATTAGCCTCAGACTGCGAGATGTTTCTCTTTTCTTTCGTTCATTCTGCTGGCAAGCTGGCAACTGTAATTCTGTTATACCCCCACAAAGCTTATCATTCCCAACTACAGAAATTGCAGTGGCATTCTTAAAAACCCCTTCCTTTGGTAGCTCACCCTCAAATTTGTTGAAAGACAAATTCAAGCTCTTAAGGGAAATCTGCTGAAAATACTCAGGAATTTGGCCTGATAAGTTGTTGCGCGAAAGGTCTAGGTCCTGAAGACCTCGCAGAGAACTAAAAGATGGAGGAATGGAACCTTCAAAGAAGTTGCCCTCCATTCGAAGGCTTTCCAAGGTTACACAACTTCCAATACTATCAGGAATTTCACCAGACAAAATGTTCTCTGAAACATCCAAGTAACCAAGATTTTTCAAGGCACCTATTTCCGAAGGTAAGGGGCCAGACAACCGATTTTGAGCTAGGTTCAAGGAAATTGTTAGCGAAGAAAGACCCATAACTCTTTTGGGTATGGTACCATTGAGATGGTTTTGAGAAAGGTCTAGCTCTTGCAAGTGTTGGAAATTACCAAAATTGGGAGGGATGCTCCCAACTAGTTGATTATTTTCAAGATGAAGTGTAAATAAGCGAGTTATGTTTGACATAAATGATGGAAGGTAACCTGAAAGCTCATTTTCAGACAAATCCAATAGCTGTAGCATCTTTAATTTACCAATAACAGAGGGAATGCTGCCTGTTAATTTATTTTTTTGCAACTGCAGTTCAGTCAAGTTAACAAGGTTCTCAATCCCACTTGGAATGCTTCCAGACAGTTGATTATTTCCCAATCTCAAGGCCAAAAGATCTGTAGATAAATTTGCTATAGAATTAGGCAACACACCTCCAAACTGGCAATCACTTAAATCCAACATTTTCAAATTTCTACATCTAGTGAGAGAGTTCAAGAAACTCAAGTCATCAGCTTCCCCTTTCCCAAGGGGATTGGAAGCAAGAATCAGCCACCAAAGATCAGATAAGCCTCCAAAATCAATTGAAACTTTTCCAGTAAAGTTACTCCCAGTAATATCAAATTCAACAAGATTTGAAGCATTAGATAATGAAACTGGAAGGATCCCACTAAACCCATTATGACCAACATTAATCACTTGCAAATTAGGAAGAGTGAAGCCCATGTCTAATGGCAAACTGCCATGTAACTGATTAAATGGCAAGCTAAAGGTTACAAGAGATGAAATATTGAGAACTGAGTGAGGAATTGTACCAGACAATTGATTCACACCCAATTCAAGAAAATTCAAATTGCTCAACCGGCCAAGTGCATCAGGAATGTTTCCCTCTAAATTATTAGCTGCCAGAGAAAAGGATTTGATTGAAGAAAGGTTGCCAAAAGAGTCTGGGATGAACCCAGTGAGATTGTTATAGTGTAGGTGAATTTTCTCTAGTTTCTGCAGTGACCCAAGTTGAATTGGGATTTTCCCAATTAATCTGTTCCAGCCAAAACGAATCAGCTCGAGACCAGCACATTGAGAAAGATTAACCGGAATCTCGCCAGAAAACGAGTTATTGGTCAAATTAAGGTGTCTGAGCCTGTATAAACCGCCGATTTCCGGTGGGATTTCACCATGGAAATTGTTAAGTTCAAGGTTGATACCAGTGAGGAAGGTGAGGTTTCCGACGTACGGTGATAAAGAACCCACCAACTTAAATGACATTAAGTTCAAGTTGGTCACTCTCCGGTGAAGCTTACCACAAGTGACTCCTACCCAGTTGCAGAAATGGACTGAATCGTTCCATGAAGTTGTGATTCCGAGAGGGTCATGGGTTATCTGTGCTTTAATAGCAAGCAAGGCAAGCCTATCGGTCTCATTGCCATTAGCAGAGGAGAGAGATGGTAAGTGGAGTAAGGTGATGGTACATGGTAGAAGAATTGAACATAATAGGAATGAAGAAAGTGAGACTGGAATCTTGCATGGAAGAGAAGCCACCATTGATTGGTTTTGCTTCAGAAAGAGAAACAATGGATTATGAATGAAGTGTGAGAAAGGTAAGTGTATCTGCTTTTGGAAAGAAATATTATATAAATACTAGTTATTGTATGTGGCTGAAGGCACATAGTAATAAAAAATGGTAAATAATAAACATATTTGTATTTATATCCAAAATCAAATCACTAACATAGAGGAGAGATAAATGAATTTAAGTATCGGTTGTAGTAGAAGTGAGAGGTGGTGGTGGTACGAGACGGTGATGGTTATGGTGGGGGCGACGGTGGTGTCGACAACAGCGATGATGGTGGTGATGGTGGCGGCGACGGCGGTGATGGTGGTAAAAGTAGTGGTGGACGGTTTCAAACACTATTTTTTTTTTAATGTACTTATGAAAAATTATAAATTCTAAAAGTACTTTTAAAAAGTTATCTCAAACACACCTTTAGGGGTCTCTTTTTCCTATTAAATTTGGAGTGTTAATATTAACCGTCGGATTAACTTTAAAGTAAAATTTAAAGTGATATCAACTGCGAAAAGCAAAAGTCATTTTGTTTATTTTTGAAATTTGAACTATTTTATTATATAGATTTTGTTGAATTTTAGGAAGTTGATTCTACATTCACAACTAACACTTTAATACGTGTTATTTCCCAAGGTCTCGGGTTCGAGTCTTGAGAACGCAGCTGCGTTCGGTAAGGAGAGATTTGCCGCCCTTGTGGTCTCATTCGGCTCGAATCCGGATTAGTCGGAGCCCAATGTGACTTTCGGATACCGGATGATTTGACCCCAAAAAAAAATATATGTTATTTTTTATTTTGTACACATTTATACTCAATTATGATCTAATACGTTTAATTTTTTTTTAACACAACACTTACACAACCCCTTAAAAGGGGAAGTGCAAGTGAAGATATTTAAATAACACACACACCCAAAGCAATCCCGATGATCTGATACGTTTAATTAATCATATCAGTGATTGAAAACTAGCTCAACTAGTTATAAACTAACAATAACCATGTATAAAGAGACTCTATAATATTAAAAATTAAATATTAATAGTGTAATATTTATGTTTTAAATAATAAAATAAAGAGTTAATTGTATTGGAGGTCCGCAAAATGTGGGGTTTGTCTCATTTTGGTCCTCAATATTTTTATTGCATTATTTTAGTCCCTAAAGTATTGAATATGTTTCTATATAGTCCCTCAAGCAGACAGCGTCCAGATTACTAATTATTTTTTAATCATAAACTTGTCACGTGATACTTAAATATTGATAAAAAAATAATTTGAATAATTCTTGACCAAATTTCTACTCAAATTTTGGTTAAATAGCTACCCAAATTATACAGTTTTGATCTTGAGCTATCCAAATTTTAGTAAAAAACTACCCATATTACACATTTTTTTTCAAGAGCTACCCAAATTTTGTTTAAGAGTTATCAAAATTATTTTTTGTCCATATTTAGGTATTACGTGATAAGTTTATGATAAAAAATCGTTAACAATCTGGACGTTGTCTATTTAAAGGACCATATAGAAACATATTCAACACTCCAGATATTAAAATGATCCAATTGAAACTTTGGGAACCTCCAATGCAATTAATTTTTTTTATAAATATATATTTTAATTATGATTTAAAATTAAAATGAATAGAAAAATAGGTGTGAATTAACCCTGTAAAGAAGATGATGTTTTTTAGCAGAAAAAATAAAAGTAGAATGAACTTTGTACTATTAAATTAAAATGAATAAAAATTAAATTAAACTTTATCGTTGTTGTAGTTTTACACGACACCACACACACACACACCCCAAAACCAAACATCCTGTGTGAACTGATGAACAGAAGAAGATGCCCCTAATCTGCAAAGGGGTACTAACCACAGTCTACGCCATCGTCTTGTCCACTATAAAGATTTGGAAGGTTATATAGACTTGTGCCCCACGCCTCTTGGTTTTTTGTTTTCTTTTATGAACACACAAGAGGATATATATATACCGGGGCGGAACCAGAAATTTTGGGCAGGATGGGTACTTTAATTACGCACTTTAATTTTTTTCCTCCTAACCAATTACACTATATAATATATTTATATTATATTATATTATATTTAACTAAAATTGATATAAAAAAATTCAATTTAAGAATGATAAAAAAATAAGAATCAAAATAAAATAATTGTGAAATAGTAAATTCAATTTTTATTTAGCCGAAACAAAATTCTAACAAAAAGACATACAAAAAAAATTAGTACATCTTTAACCTAATTATATATTTCAATATAATATATAAATTTTTAAAATCTCTAAAATTTTGTATATGAATTAAATGTAAATTAATTTTTCACTAAATTTCTATTAATGTGCACAATCACAAGTCTTGTAGTAAAATTATTCTTTATTTAGTTGCAAATTTTGGTTGATGTCACTATCATCTTATAGAGAAATTCTCCATTCAAAATAGTTTGAAATATTATTGAATTACAACCTTTTGTTTTTTTGTATACAATCGTATTTTATTAGGTTATAGGCTACTATTACTTAAAAAATGGTAAATGAGAATTAAAAATTGTTCTTAAAAAATAACGAATATTGTGTTAGATAAATAGAAATATTGTATATTCGTCAATATACAAATAGATCATTGACACAATCCAAAACTAACATATTTATTTTAGAGGGTTAGTGGTCCACTAATTTAATTATAAAAAAAAAACTAGAACCATTGAAATTTTCAAAATTTTAGGAGGGCAAATATAATATATAAAATAATTTTATGGGTCCTCATCTAACGTGGTCCAAAAGTGAGGGGGCAAGTGTCCACCCTGATCCCCATGTGTTTCTTATAAGGGTTATGTGATGTCTGTCAAGTGGCCAAAAATTTGTTTTTTAATGGTAGGCCAAAATTTTTATTTTTTAATAGATTTGGGTGGATTGTGATAGGTCATAGATTTGATTTTTTAATAAGTTTGAGTAGATAGTGATGGGCTCAAATTTTTTTGTTTTAAATGAGCTTAATTTTTTAATTTTTTTGGGATAGATAATATAGGCTTAATATTTTTATTTTTTGTTTTGGGTGGGTACAAATAATAAATTATACAAATATATAATATATATACATAACTAATAAAAAAAAATTTGAGGGGGGGCACGTGCCCACCCTGGCCCATGCCTCCCTCCGCCTTTGTATATATATATATATTAGTCATAACTCGTGTCTGAAGGCACGATAAAACATAAAATTCGAGCCTCCAAAAAATTGATCTCTTTATATTAAATAATAATTTTTCTATCCTTCATTTCTTTGATTACATCATTTAAAATTTTTTCAAAATACGTAATTTGATAAAATTTTTGATAAAATACGTATACTATCATGTATGGAATTTAAATAATGTCTAAAATAAAAATTATGTTAAACTAAAAATTATTCAAATATTAAATGATTGAACATGTGATAGAAATAAGTGATGTGATAGTTTTTGAATGAAAAATGCATAGAGGATAAAGGCATGATGAAACATAAGATTTGAGCGTTTAAAAAATTGATCCTACTATATTGAAAATAAATTTTTATTTCTTCATTTATTTGATTGCATCATTTAAAATTAATTTTTATCTATTATGTTTTAAAAAGTAGTATCAAAATTTTCTCACAATGTATAACCCGACAAAAATTTTTCAACATGTGTACACTATTATGTATGGACAATGTATAAAACAAAAATTGTATTAAACTACAAATTAATCAAATATTAAATGATTAAACATGTGATAGAATATGTGATGGGATGGTTTTGGGAGGAAAAATATGTGTAGGATAAAAATTTAAACTCCTAGGTATTTTATAATATAAATATATAAATAAATAAATAAATATATATATATATATATATATAATCATTTACTAAGAGTCCAAGAAAATCAATGAGTCTAAATCCTATATCCCTTGCGACAAGAGGCGCAAGTTTGATTTATAAACTCTCATCTACTCTATCTCTTGTTGCTCTTAACTAGAAACTGCAAATATGGACCACTTAAAACTTATTTTCCAAGTATATTAATGCATGTATTCCTTTCAAGTTATTGAAGTAACGAGGTTTCAAATTTTTTATTATACTTTTACTCAATAATAAATCACTCATCATGTATGAGTGAAAGACCCACATATAAATAATAAACTTCACTTAACTTCAACGTAGATGATCTAATATTTCAATAAAATTTAATCAAAATGTAATGGAGAAGACCTCCGTCAAAGTAATCATAGTCCATATAAAAAGGGTGTTACAAAAAAGTAAAATTTAAAACTAATATATTCTTATGTCTCTTGAAAATAAACAATAATATTAAGATCCTTTACTTAGTGCTGCAAAAGGTGTCAATGCAAATATTGTAAACTATAGTGGCACGAAAATAAAAAATAATATCAATGGAGACCTGGTACAAGTCAATGCATAAATTATAATCAATGGTTGGCATGAATGCATAAATATAAATATCATCATTGAACTCATGAAAAAAACCATACGAGGCTAATCATTATCTCATTCTGTCAATCCTCCCAAATCCCATCATCCCCCACCATAAAACGATTAAGGCATATATCTATCTAATATTATAATTAAAAAAATTATATGTTTAAATTATAAAAACACAATAATAATTAAAATTTATTTAATTTTTATTTAATTTAATTCAATAATATAAAATTTATTTTAATTTTTTTCACTTAAAAATATCACCTTCTCCGCACAGCCTCAAATCTCAGACAATTTAGTCTATACAACTCATTAATTTATACTTATCTTTCTCTCTTTTTTCCCTTTTTTCTTTATATTCTCTTTAATTTAAAATTATATAATTAAAAAATAAATTAATATTTAAAATGTAAAAATTACACAATCAATATTAAATTTTTAATATTTCTATTTAAAACTCCTAGCTGTCAAATTGCTAATGTCTTCACTAACAGCCAAAGCGTCCTAACAAACAAATGGCCTAGATGGCGACAATGTGATGTGAAGGGACACTGCCAATAGGACTTGGGCACTTGTGAGGTTTTGTCCATTCAGATAAGGCGAGAGGATGGAGAGATAAAGCAGACGAGTAATGTTATTTCGATTAAAAAAATAATTTAATCATTTAGTTCAATGATATGTGGGTAATGTGGTCCAAAAGAATTATAATAACTTTAACTGTTAGATTTTTTCGTTGTTATTTTACCACTTGACACATTGCCCAAGAAGCCTGCTATCTTATTGAAACAGTTAAAAAATCAGAAATTTGGGCCATTTTATGGAGAAAATATTCAATGCAATGGTAATACTATGTTATTATTGTCATATGATATAATCAACTAATAATGTATAAACAAATAAGAAAATAAATCTTACACAAATCAATAACTACCCGTCTATATAAATAAATATTTACCCACTCTTCTTTCATGTAAGTCAATAATTACTCAAAGGATAATTTGGAAGTCGGTACAAAAATTTAGACTTATTTGAGCTAAACTACATTAAGGAAACTTATTTGACCCTAAATGTATTTTTGTGAAAGAAAAAAAAAGACTAAAAGACCATTTATTACTCAATTACTCAATTACTCTCTTTCTCTCCTTCTCTCTCTCACTTTCTCTTCCCTATTTTCTCTCTCTCTCTCTCTCTCTCATATTGATAATTTATTTATTTTTAAATATATAAAGATTTGATTTAATTTTTTCATCTCTCTTCCCTATTTTTTCTCTATCTCTCACTCCCTCACCCCTTATTTCCTTATTTTCATATCAAGGTTATAACAAAACAATTATACCAATCAGTTACATCAATTAGTTACAATTACTCTATAATACACCAAACAGTTATTCATGTGTTCTAATAAACCAAACAGTTACAATAAACAATTACACAAAATTACAACATCAACCCAATTTGTCATTCAATTATTTACATAAATTAAAGAGTTACACCATTTAGTATCACGACATAGTTACACCAATTATATACACCAAATTGGGTTTATCATTACACAAAAGACTTTACCATTATACTAAATTTGGTATATATAATTGTTGTAACGATGTTGTGATACTAAATGGTGCAACTATTTAGTTTATGTAAACAACTGAATGAAAAATTGGGTTAGTGTCATAATTTTGTGTATTTTTTTAGTGTAACTGTTTAGTTTATTATAACGCATGAGTAACTGTTTGGTGTATTATAGGACAATTGTAATTGATTGATATAACTGATTAGTGTAATTGTGTTGTTGTAATGTTGATATAAAGAAAGAGAAAGAGAGAGAGTGAAAAAAAATAGGAGAGAGAGATGAAAAAATAAATAATATCTTTACATATTTGAAAAGAAAATAAATTATCAATAGTAGATTAGAGAGAGAGAGAGAGAGAGAGAGAGAGAGAGAGAAAAATAGGGGAGAGAGAGAGAGAGAGGTTGAGAGAAAATAGGTGGAGAGAGAGATGGAGAGAATAAAAATTATGCATAATTTAAAGAATGGTAAGTAAGTAAAAAATTGCAAATGTTATTTAAATTTTGTACTTAATCACAAGAAGTTTTATTAAAATTGAACTTAATAGAATAAAATACTTATTCATACACTTTCTCTCAAATAAATCTAAAAAAATTGTACCCACACCTAAAAAACCCTTACTCAAATGTGGTTGGAGCATCATGTCATCATGCACTTTGAAGCTTGGGCTAAGCCTATATTTCCACCTAGTTAGCCCATGTAACTGCCAACCATGTTTAGAGTCAGAAAATAGGCCGCGACCTTACCAAACCCAATGACCACGGAGCCCTTTTCATCTAAACTGGGTTGCGCTCAATCTGATATCAATGGCCCGTAAGAAAACGCTCCTCTTTTATAAACGTCCAATTCTAATGGACTGTTCGGGATATTCAGGCCCTTAGAAAGATTAGGGAGGTTCTTTTGATCCAATTACCCTCGCTCTTGTTAGGAATAATAGTTTTGGATAAGCTATTTAATTTCATTCTAATGAGTAAAATAAGAATTAAAATTATATTTTTAAGAATAAATTTATTGTTGTTTGTCTATCCTGAAAACTGAATGATCTAACTGATAAACATTTCAAACATAGTAAGCCCAACAAACAAACTAGGTACTGTTTTATCGAGTGATATTCATATCCCCTCTAATACACTTTCTTTTCAATTTCTTTCTTGGTACATCATCTACCATACATTCAAATAGGACCCATTATATACAAGTGGATCCCTCACTCATTAGTGGTGAATGATGTGTCAAGAAGGGAATTAAATAAAAAATGTCTTGAAGAGGATCTAAATCCGTGTTTTAAACGGCCAAGGTTGACATCTCCGAAAAGAGTAATACAAACTACGAAGCTAAGGTATATATGCATCATCTAGGAAGCACCTGTGTGAAACTCTGGAAATTATCCAGCTGGGTCAAAGTTACAGAAGGATTGTTGTCTGATTGCTTGCCTTTTTTCACAAGGTAGAACGACGTCTCACGTGCACCGCCACCTCCCGATTGCGGGGAGTGATACGGCCTGTAAAGCCCTGGCTCTGTTAGTAACTTCTCATTGAGGTTAACCTCTTTGGAAAGCATCTCCAACACTTGCTTCATGGAAGGCCTTTGGTGAGAAGCAGCTTGTGTGCAAAAGAGTGCAACTTTAATGAAGCGCATTACCTCATTCTCGGGATATTCAGGTAGTTCTGGATCCACAACGTCAAGAAGTCTTCCCATTTCTCTCAGCTTCCATGTCTGCAAAAAGATCCAAATTTCAATCAGCGTATACGGAAAAATACCGACTTGTAATATGAATTTTTGTTTGAAGTCATCAACTTATATGAGTTTTGAGACCTTAAGTACATGAAAGAGCATCATAATCCTTCACTCGCCAATAAAATTTCAACAATTTCAGGGATAAGATGTCTTAGGATCTTGAACTTTCCTCCAAGGGAAACAGTAGTATGGCAACAATCCCATATTACAAAGACAACAGACATGCTACAACGTTTATTACTCTTCGTGGAAAAAGGAGGATATACCAATGCTCCATGTACAACGATAACACAAAACTACAAATCCCATAAGAGCCTCCCCAGACCCCAAAGAAGCTTAGAACTGAAAGAGACTCTTTCACACATTCCCTCAACAACCAAATGAAACAAAATATATCTTGTGGTTTAGCATAATCAACAAATTAGAACATACCCACTCCACCAGGACCAACAGTTCCTCTCCAAATGCAGCTTTACTACTCCTTCTGCCACTAATGATTTCTAGCATAAGCACCCCAAAACTATACACGTCTGCCTTCTTTGTAAGTTGTCCTAATAAAGCGTACTCAGGAGCTAGGTATCCCCTGCAGAAACATTTAAAGAGCACATTGAGATGCAAAAAAGAAGCAACAACTGATAAGGTAAGGTAGTTCAGGTCAGCATAATATTGAAGTACAAAGCAGATAATAACTAGTGAGTTTGCATCATGACTATATGATGCATAAGCAAGTATAATTCAACTTTTGAAAGCAACATCCAATCCTGATACCCAAAAAATCATAAATTCTCAGGAAAGTAGAACCCATTCAAGTTATCTGGTGAAGTATGCTTGGTTCAGATTATCCCAAGCAATATCTCAAAATCTCATTAAATTAGAAACTACAATTTATAAATGCATTGGAAGTCATGCTTACATTGTTCCTGCCACTCGAGTACTAACATGAGTGACATTGTCTGGAAAAAGTTTTGCCAGCCCAAAATCTCCTATTTTAGGACAGAAATTTTCATCAAGAAGTATATTACTGGCTTTTATATCTCGGTGGACAATAGGAAGTTCAGCTTCCTCATGAAGAAATACGAGACCTGAAGCTGTACCCATACAAATAGCAGCCCTCTTAGGCCAATCCAGAGGAACACGTTTACCTTTAGAACCTGAAATGAAAAAACTAACACATTAGATTAGCTGTAAATTGACACCTCATTTATCCAAAAGAGAAATGTCTTGAGCAATCAAGAATTCATGGTTTCGACAATTATGCCCTCTTAAACTAATGTTTATAAACCCGAAATATTTAAACTAATCGTTCCACGGAAAGAAGAATGGAGAAGTCTATCGGTTCACCTGCACAACTGCCATTATTAGGCTAAAGATCAGCTTAACCAAAATGTCATTGCAGTTTCAAATTCAAGTCCAATAGCCAAATTCAAGAAGAGAGGAGTTGGAAAAAATGGAAAGTAGAAAGCAGATTAACTTATTATTCAGCAACTGTGCTGATCCTGGGGTTGGTTTGAATCCTTCCAACAGTTACTAATTACCTAGTAAAGCACCAGCAAGGCTGTTGTTCTCCATATATTCATATACTAATATCCGATTAGTGTCCTCAACACAACAACCAAGCAGCTGAACCAGGTTCGTATGTCGAATGTTTGAGATCATGTTAATCTCTGTCAAGAACTCATCAGTTCCTTGTTTTGACTCTGCAGAAAGAGACTTGATGGCCACCCAAGTTCCGTCTCTTAAAATTCCCTGCAATTATATAAGGCAAAGCTGGCTAAGTACCACATAAAAATCAAAAGCATTAAAAGAGTCAAGATATTATAAATTTCTCAGCTCTCATTTCCTCTCTATCCCCCAAAAGATGCGGAGTAAGCAGAAAGTAAATCATTACAACATATTAAACTTACCCTATACACTACTCCATAACCACCTCGACCTATTCTGTTTGATGGATGGAAGTTCCCTGTCGCTGCTCTCAACGAGTGGTAGGAATAAAGCCTTACATTGTTGGTAGCAATCTCTACCCATGCACAAACACAAGGACGCAAGCAGGTAAAGACCTTGTGAGGTAAATTACAAAGCAGTAATTACAAACAAAAGCAACCACCTGGTAAACTTATAACAATACAAGCAATAGAAAACCACCAAGCAATGTGAACCTTACATCAGAATTATGAACCACAAATGGGACAAGAGAGGAACATTATTGAAGAAACATTTGTATACAGTAGCACACATACTTAGGGAGCCTGCAAGTGCAGCTAAACTTGCACCAAACCAATGTTACCCGGATCGTTGGTTGATTTGGTACATGGTACGGGTATATGGTACGACATTTTCTTAAGTACGCGGTACGATGGAGTAAGTTTAATTGGTACGGTATTTTAGGTCGCAATTCATTTTGGAATTCTTATGTAGATTGTTTTCACTACCATACAACATTATATATTACAGAACATTCATAAACACTAAGTTAGTTATCATTTATCTTATATTTGTGCTTGATTTTCTATTATCTAAAACAATATATAATTATAAATTTATATACATGTAGTCAATTAATATGTATTTTATATTTGTCATACATGTTCTAAAGCGAATTAATTTAGTTAGGGTCGTCTATTTTGGTGATCTGGATCGTGAACTCATCTCGTTTGGAATCGATGAACCCAGATCGTGGGTTGTCAAGGATTTAGTGAATTGTGATAACCATGCACCAAACACAGCCAGTTGGTCCTAAATTCAAATTCTAAGCAGTTCAAGCATGCCTTTCGGGGTTGGGACAAGCCTGGTCTCCGGATTCAGACCTAAATTTGAACCCAGGCTGGTTTAATTAAGCTTGAATGGTCCAACACGAAGTATGATTTTACACTATTATTTACAGACATTATGCTGAATACTGGATTCACAATAAATCCAATGAGCTAAATTTCAATGACATGATTATTGTTATGAATTCAATTAAACACTGAATCCAATAGCATCCAACCAATACATATTAAAATTCAAAGTGATAAAGGGTTCACAATAATGCCTTTAAGCAAAATTTGACTGATGCAAAAAAAAACCTCATTGTTGTAAGAATCAAAATTTCATTTCGATGCATAATTTCAGGTTTCGGTAATATTTTGAAAATATTTTAAAAACAAGATAGAAACAAAGGAAAATTTAAAAATTTATTTCCAAAATATTGGTTGAAACTTGAAACATACGGAAACATAAGTTGAAACATGCCGAAACACTCGAAATCTACTGAACAACCACGAAACTAACATCTCAAAATATAAGAATTTTGATATTTAATCAATGATTCGGTACAATTTCTATGGAAACAACCGTTTCGAGATGAAATTTAGTTCTTTGCATGAAAAGATAGTCACAAAAAATCGCCTTACCTTCTGTCCGGGTTCCAATATCGCCTTTACACGAATCGAACGCACCAAAACAACTAAAACCCATCACGTGCTTGATACCCATTTGAAAGACCCACCAACAAAATCAAAATTTCACATTTGTTCTTCAATCCATCCAATCCAATACCTACTCTGAGCCATTCAATTTAGCAAATTAGAACACAAGTAATACAAAGATATAACTACATATCAGCAATCAAACTACCAAAAGAAATCAATTACAACGAAATTCAACACCCAACCTGGGTTTCGAGTTCTTTGGAAACAATTGCAGAAACGAATAGCGTAAATGTTCGTCGTCGGTGTAAATGTCAAACCCTATTTGTGGTGTTTCAAGGAAAGAAACGGGGGACGAATGGTGAGAATAAAATCGTGTAAAACCGATTAAACAAATGTTTACTTATACTTGTATATGTAAGAGTGAGATTAATAATTATATATGGTGAAGAATACAGTAGTAGCACCAATATTGGACGAGTGATTTCGTCTTTCTTCGGCAACTTTTCATAATCAAAGAGAGAGAGAGAGACAGAGAGAGAGTAGTGGTGCGAAACGAAAGAGTTGAAAGCAACAGAAACTGATGTTTAACTTGAGCTCGCTTTCTTTTCCGTTCTGCGGTGGAGAAGCTCGTGGGAAGGTCAAACCTTTTTCACACTAGCATCAAGTAGGCTGATAGTCAAAGCAGCTCGAAGGAATGGAGACTAAAAAAGTTAAACTCTAAAAATTTATTTAAGTTTAATTGGTTTAAAAAATAAGTCGAATTTGAACAAATTTAAAATGAGTCGAGTTTAAATATTTACACATAACGAGTCGAGTATATTGAGTTCGAGCTGAACCTATCGAGCTCATTTAGAAATTATTCAAATTCAACTTCTTTTTTAAGCGAGCCAAACTTGAACGAGCCAATTTCGAGTAGTTCGATTTGATGAAGAATCCTACTTGCATGGGATCTCACTGACGATTGAATAGAGTCCCATTAAAAGTCCTACTAATCCGTCTAATCGATTTATGCTATTTTGATATAAATTTTTTATCACTTGAATCGTCCTATCTATCCTCCTGAAGAGAAATTTGGTTTCAAACCCCGGTTCGAACAAGAGGAGTACGTCATACTAATGTGCCTTGGATGATCCATATCTCAAGGTTAGGTGCCGACGAACACGTTAAACTATCCATATAGCTGAGAGTCATTATAGTCCAAGCACAATGACGCAATCACAAGAGGACAGTAAGACAACGAATCATAAGACATTAGAGAAGCGTCCAAGTTGTAAGCATGTGAAGATTCAAAGGGACCCCACATCCATTTTATTCGTTTTAGTGAACTTTGACCACATTTAGGAACATCCATGAAAGATAGATAGAAACCTTAGAGAACTTTTAATTTTTTAATCTAATGATATGTTTTTATTAAAATTATTGGATCAACACTAAATTTTAATGTTTGATAGAATCCAAAGGCTAAATTAAGTCTACACATACCTCTTTCTTTATTCTTCCCAATCTCTCTTATTTTTCTCTCTTAAAAAAATAAATTATTATTTAAAATATAAATATTATACGATCATTGCTTAATTTTTAATATTTTTAAATATTTTTAAACACAAAATTATTACTAATATATATATCATACTATATTATAAATTAGGAATGACAGACCTTCAAAAAACTTCCCTCTCTAAATACTAATTTACTAAAATTTTGAAATATTTAATTAGTTTACTTCAATCAAAACATTACATGTGTGTTTTGTAACCACTCCCACCATTTTTTTTAAAATTCCTCTAAAATTTAAACATTCAATCATCTTTTTTAATCTATACTACTATAAAATGTCAACAAAAGTGAAAAAATTTTCATTGACAATTATGTCCTTATAAAAGAATTAAAATCAACTATATCCTTATGTATTTAATTATCTATACCCTACCTAATCGCTCTAATAATTTCATATCTTTTTGTATTCTTACTTCCTATATAAAAAACTGATAGCACCGTCAATTAATAATAGTAATAGATAAGCACTGAGTTACTGGATGTTACATTATCAATTAAAACTCTATTGAGCTTCCATCTTCCAATTGGAACACATCTTTTTCCCTCTCTATCTCTCTAACTTTCACACGAATTGTTTGTGTTGCGCTACATCAACAGGTACTAATTATCTTTCTTCCCCACAACAAATCTTTTTGGCTTGGGCACATTGTCTGTTAATTGGATTGATTAGATTAATCTTAAGATTTTGGATGGAGTGCTTTTACTTGGATTCTTCCAGTCTTCTTTTTTGAAGCTCAAATCTGCCTATTTCTCTAAGTACTTCATACATATCTCGAAACTTGAAGCACCAGAAAGGTTAAAAATCTCACTCTACTACATGCTCATGTCTCTTTTTGCTGCTTATTCCTATGAATTTTGTTTAATTTATAATTTTTTTCTTATTATACATGTACATGGCCCCTCTGAAATGCACGTACGCTCCCATAATGAAAACACACAACTCCTTATGCAAAAAATTTATTTGAGGTACTTTTTAAGAACTCTGTAATATATATTCATGACTTTGATAGGTTTTCATTTAACTGAAAATCAAGTATCTTTTTAGTATTAAACTCTTTAATAATGTTGTTTTGTGGGGTTCCTATCTATTAAATTCATGTCCAGTTAGAGAAATCTAAAGTTGTAGATATATGTACCATGTACATATGAATAGATTTATGTATACATCTCCAAGTTGCGGTTAGAGTCCTAAGCACTGGTAATGCTTGAAGGATTTTGAATTTTTCGTGTGAACTCATTATGCCATCACAATTAAATCATTGATCAACTTAATTATACTTCAAATTATTTTAAACAAATAAGGGCAAAAAAGGGTTGGTAGTGTGCTACTTTGCAAGGCCCTGATATGTTGTTTAACATGGGAACCCGAGTAGCAACTCGATACTATCTATCCAAGTACATGTTTTAGATCCAATTTGTTGCAGCTCATCATCGTTAAGAGACATGTCCACACATGGCCTTAGTTACCTAGGAATTATTTGAAACTTTGAAGGATATCCAATTCTTTCATTTTCTAAGCTGAAAACAACAAGTTTAGGCATCAAAGCAACAATTTTGGCCATTTTTTAAGGCTTTTAAGAGTGCATAATAGAAGGTGACTTTTTATGTTTATATAGGATAGGTGCAAAACAATTTCTTGAATCCTGCTCCTATGCTAATTTTGTGAAGGGAAAATTCTTGATTCTAAACTCATCTCTTCATTGTTAGTATGCCACTTAACAATAACATTCATAAGAGTCCTATAATTTGGCTTGCATTTTCTTGGTTCTTTCCTATCAAACAAAAGGCTATGAAAAATTGTTTATCGCGCTTTGTGGATAAGCAATTTTTATATGTTTGCCTCTTTCACTCTTTTTTTTTTTTCAAATAACTCTTAATTTTTTATATACACAAATAGACATAATATCAATATATATATATATATATATATATATATATATATTTTGGGGGAGGGGGATGAATTTCTATTTGCCTCTTTCACTCAATGTCTTTTAAGTTTAAAAAGGAACATCAACTGATTGAGACTAACAAACTGATTCAAGATGATTTAATTTAAGGCAACTTCAGGCTACCCATTGCTTTATTGAGTTAAATGGAAGTAAAAATTCTATAACATTATTTCTCCATCACCTAGGGTTGTAGAAAGTGTAAAGGTTAGATAGGAAAATACACTTACCTGACACATAGTTTAAGGTGGAACAAATTACAAAAATTCAACCTGTTGTATTTGACAAACACCAAAAATTACCAATTAAATCTTAGATCTTTTTTGAAAGCAAAACACATCCAGAAAGTATCGACCATAAAAACGCTAAGTGAGTTTTCTTAATGGTTTTGGGAAATTAATTGAAGAATATTTAAATGAATTAGAGATTGATCCAAAAAAAAAAAATGATTATTCACGTGCAACGCACGTGTGCATCAACTAGTTATTTAAAATATAAATAAACATCATTTTAACAATAATTGAACTTGTCCAAAGAGATTACGGTTAAAGAGGGTTTGATAATAAGAAAAAATAATAAATTATGTGTATCGCACGGGGTGCCCACTAATATGTATATATATCTATATAATAAAACACATAGGAAGTTTAATTTTATCGCCTATACATTTTTCCCCTAAAACCATTAGATCATATATTTCTATCACATGTTCAATCATTTAATATTGCTTAATTTGTAGTGTAAAATAATTTTTATTTCAAATATTATCCATACACGATAGTATACATATGTTGAAAAAAATTTATCAAATTACATATTTTGAGAAAATTTTGTCAATATTTTTAAGAAAATAATAGGTAAAAATAAATTAGAAATGAAGGAAAAAAATTATTATTTAATATAATAAAATCGATTTTTTAGAGTTCGAATTTTATGTTTTATAGTGTCTTCACGAGTTATGACGATTATCTGAGCAACCTACGAGCTTTTGAAACTTTGATATCACCAATTGCAATAAAGTCATCGCTAGAGGGACAACTGGAACAAAAAAAGCCGCAGAACTTGTTTTGTTCTGTCTTTGTAGGCGACTTATCGGATATTCTTATGATTCTTCTTGTTCCTGTTGACATATTCTCAAGGAATGCTAAGTTATTTGTCGGCCCCTACTTCTCTCTCACAAGAAAATATTGCCCAACAGCTATCATTTGATTAACGTGTTCAGCTCCGAAGGTCAGTGCAAATGTCTCCGTGTGGAATCTTAATTCTATAATCTATAGAGTAATATTATGTGCATCAAAAATATGTATCAAAATTTGTATCAGATCATTTGTATCAGATCACTTGCAGCCTTTGAATTAGTGGGTCCCATCAGTGATCCAAGTATCGCAGTTGATTTGGTGTAAGTTTTGGTACACAAATTTGGTGTACATAGAATTATCCTAACCTATAATATAAAATAAGGCATGCTTCAATAATAAGTTCATCTGACGGTCTCAAATACACTAATATAACGGCAACCAACATCTCTATCAAAACCATTCACATTGCACCGTACCTTCAGGCACGTGTTACTCATAGTCTATAATATAAAATAGGGCAGACTTCAATAAAGCTCATCCGACAGTCTCAAATAGAATCATTCAATAGCAATCAACGTCCCTTTCAAAACTATTCACATTGCACCATACCTTCAGGCACGAATTACCCATAGTCTATAATATAAAATATGGCAGATTTCAATAAATTCATCCAACGATCTCAAATAGACTCATCCAATGGCCATCAATATCCCTCTCAAAATCATTCACATTGTACCGTACCTTCAGACACATGTTACCCCTAGTGGTTATACAAATGAAAACGCTTAAGGAATTTTGGCAACTCATAAGACCTGAGTTCGAATCTCGACAACTGAGAAGTTTTAAGTTCGAATCTTGACAACTCCTTAGAGTCAGGCTATGAGGGACTTATTCCTCATGAATCATCTAGTCTTAGCATGGATGACCTATGTTTGACCAGATCGAAAAAGAGATTAGTCGAGGTGCGTGCAAACTGACTCGGACACTCCTGACATTTGGAAAAAAAAAAAAGGCTTAATGAATAATCCATAATCAAAATAGTTTAAAATAAAAGATTTTGGCAATTCTTATTTTTTTTATCAGAATGGCAATTCTTATTGAATCGGTACAATTTGTGAAAGTTATATATATTGAGATTCATATGATTGAATTGGATACTAGATAGAGTTGGTGGGTGAGACTTTAGGGCCTGCTTGGGGCAAGGGTTGGGGCTATCCCACATCGGATAGTCTTTGAGTGTGTGTGTGTGAGTATTTTAACGATTCCATGTAAGCGCCCAACTCATAATTGGCGAATTCATAGGTTTAATTCTTACTGAATGCACACCAATAGGACCCTCAAAAGTCTAGTCTAGAGGAGTTGAAGGATGGAAATAGACAAGATTTAGTTTCAATATAGTACAAATAAATAAAATCTAGTTTTCGGTTCATTTATCATTTAGTTCAGTTTTAGTTTAGATCTATTCTGTAAAATGAAATTTCAATATTATATTAAATACTTGGTCAACAATTGTGCAGTGTGAGTGATTTGTGGGTCCATTGTTAAAAAAAACATTGGATACTAGAGAACGAGATTCATTGTAGGGACAGGCTTTTAAACTTAATGCCATGGTGAGAATTATTGCTGGCCAGCAAATTGAAGAATGTGATAAAAAAATTAAAGAGCGAAGTGGGGTGTGGGCGCGGCGTGTCCTAAGACGACTTTGACCAAGTAAACAACGGACGATTGGCAAAAATGCGCTATCAATCGTTTGATTACCACATTGACTTTGCTCAAAAGTGTCACTCAGAAAGATGTAAATCTCTACTAGCCAAACATAGTCCTAGTATGACTATCTCTCGTTGAATCGAAAAAGAGATTAATCGAGATGTATATAAATTGATCCGAGCATTTTTGACTGTCGAACCAAAAAAAAAAGCATGGTGAAGACATATACATGAATTAGGGTGGGAGACTAGAGGGAAAGGACCAAGGAGGGGACACCAATGGGGTTTTCTTTCTACAGGGATCTGAGAGGATTCAGATTGGACTTAGGTTGGGGGAAGTGGGGGAGAGAGAAAGCAAAGGAAGAGGAGGGTTTGGGTTATGGCAACGAGTATTGGGTTTTGGTTTGAACCAATTTGGGTCCACTATAACTTTAGCATTTTCTACTTGTTAGGTTACTTCTAATCTAGATTCAAACTAAAGTCAACATTTGAGGGGAAAAAGTTTGATTAGAAGTATTTTAATGAACATACTTAAATTTAAATGAAAACAAACTCAAATCAGAAAGATGACAAACTGAATTTTAAGGAGAGTGAAATATAACCATTAAATCTTTAAAAATATGACGATTGGTGATTTGAATAAAAATTTAATTATCTCTTCATTTTTTACTAAGTTTGAGTAAAAAGAATGTAACTTAATTTGTAAGTCAAGATTCAAGTAAGAACTCGAAATGTCGTAACAAGCTGCTATAACGTTTTGATATTACAATGGTGACTTGTCTATAGTACCGGAAAAATAAATTTCGGTACCATATCGACATTTACCATTGTTTTGTGTGTTTTTATTACTGTTGAGGTACCGAAGAAAAATGGTAAAAATAGTTATTACAAGAATGATAAAAACATCACCCACTATAAAATACCCACAAAAGTAATAATTTTTTATACAGAAGAAAGGTGATAAAAATAATTATTATAACAGTAGTAAAAATAGTTACCACAATAATGATAAAAATAAAAAATAGTTACAATAATAATAAAAATACTTATAACAGTAATAAAAACACTCACAAAAGTGATAATTTTTTTGGTTATTAAATAACCCATAAAAATTATAAAAACATTGGTTAAAGTAATAAATTTTGAAGATACAATACCAAATTTTTTTTTCGATACCATAATCAAGTCAATATAACGGAGTATATTGTAAATAAATCTCAAGAGGGTGTGATTTTTTTTTATCAAACTACAACCACTTACACTAACAGTGTTAGGAGTGGCAATCGGGTCGTATTGTATCGGGTTCGTGTCATGTCGAACATTAGTCAACCCTAACCCAACTCATTTAACTAATCGTGTCGTGTCGAGTTGACCTGTTTATTTTCGTGTCGTGTTCGTATTCGTATTCGTGTTGACCCACATAAACTTTGAATAAAAATTTAACGCTAAGATTTTATTTTCACTTAATTGAATCTCTCCATATACTTTTTCTACAAACTAAAAATTAACTTAATAATAATAATAATAATAATAATAATAATAATAATAATGAGTAATAATATCTTTTTTATACAATAATTATGTCAGTGTTTGATAAATAGTTACAAATAATTAATATTTTTTGTCTATAATTCTAATTAAATATGCTAATCGTACATTGCGCAACCAAATTAAACATCAGAAGTAATGGAAAAAACAAGTCATCAAAACATGAAAACTCATAGAAAAGGTTAGGTCAATTTCCTTCAAGTTAAAAACTTCGTGTTGACTGGTCAATTCGGGTTAAGCGGGTTGAACCCGAACACGATCCATTAACACTTCGTATTGACGGGTCGTGTCATACACGGGTTTGTACTAAAATATAGTCAACTCAAACTCATTTATTCGTATCGTGTTCGTATCGAGTTATCGTACCGTGTAATAAATTACCACCCCTAAACAATGTAAGGGTCATAGTAGACTTTTTAACTCACACACAATTATCGAGAGGGTGTGATTGGATAAAAAAACTAACTACTGATAAGGGGTCTTCTCATCAACTTTTACACTTAAATGAAGATGTTGCAATCAAAGCTTGTGAAAACGAACAAGTCTTCCTATCAAGTCTTTAGGATACAAAGTCAAATTCTTTGGCATATTTACGTTACCACGTTCATGAGAACTAATCTTTTTTTTTTTTTATCAGACATGAGAACTAATCAACTAAGTCATTCCTTGCAAGGAAGAACTAACCTTCAAAACCCGTCCACATCATTATTTTCATCTCCTTGTCTTCATGTATTTGTCCTGATATTAATTGGATTACGACAGTTCAGCTGCCACAAGCTTTACTAGAATTAGCCTGACTTACCCACATCTTTAAGTTTTTAATCACTTCAATGGTATGACTTGGTTCTTTGACAAGTTCTATAACTTAAAACAAACAAAATCTCCAATTCTAGTTAAACTTCATTGTCTAGAAAAAAAAAGGCAGACTAGACAGTGGATTTTGGGAAAGAAATTCAATGGTTAATATAGAAAATTAGAAATCGTATTATGGTGGTTGGGATTCTCCATCTCGCATTTTCCCTGTTGTATAATGCACGTTTTTTTGTGTAGAATAGTTTATAGATCTATATAAACTAGATTATGTGACACGCACGACGCGTCTGTAAATTAATAAGAGTGAAAACTATTTTGAATGAAGTGTTGAGAAAGAGATGGTTAAGAAAGTATTGGTCTAGAACGAAAGAGGCAGGGCCGGCCCAACAGTATACTCAAAAAAGTCTGGGCTTTAGGCCCCATTTCAAATAAGGCCCCAAATTTTTAAACATTGTAAGTAATCTATATAAAAAAAGCTTTATAAATAGAAGTCCAATCAACCATTAGGCCCATAATTCAATCCAAATATTAAATATCTAAAAAAAAATTAACAATAAAAAAAAAAAAAATTTGAAGTGAAAGGTCAAATCAAATCAAAAAAAATTAAAAAGTCAAATCACATATCACTTTTTACTCTCTCGGTAAACCAACCAACCAAACCAATACAAAAACAATTATCTCTCTCTCTCTCTCTCTCGGTAAACCAACCAAACCATAAACCAACCAACCAAACCAACCAAAAACAATTATTCCTTTTATTTCTCTCTCATTAATCTGAAACAAACCATCAAGACCTCACAGTGCTCTCAACTCTCAAGTCTCACAGTGCTCTCAACTCTCAAGTCTCAAACTCAAACTCTTCTTCTTCTCTCTGGCTCAACTGAGTGTTGTCAAAAAAAAAAAAAAAGTCTCAACTCAGACTACTCAGTGAACAGACCGTCAAGACCTCCACTCCATCCTCCATTATCATTCATCAACTCGAGTTTTCAATGCAACATAAGGGACATGATTTAGAACCAAAAAGCCAACATTTGAGATCATTCAAGTCAGATTCTATTGTTTCATAATTTTAAATTTTTTTGTTATATATTTTGACTTCATATATTGTGTTTGTTTGTGTTTGTTTGGTTGTTATATAGTTATAATATATTAATAATATGACATCTAGAAGACAACCAAGTGGATACGAAAAATTAAAAAAAAAAAAAAAAATAGATCAACTAATAGAATCTCAAAAAGGATCACTTGATAAATTTGTTACTAGTAACAAAAATAATGTAACAAAAAATTTAGATGAAAATTTTAAAAATGAACAAGTAGATAATGAAATAGAAGAGAATAAAATAAAAAATATTGAAATAGAAAATATTGAAATAAAAGATAATGAAATAGAAGATAATGAAATAAAAAATATTGAAGTAGAATATATTGAAATAAAAGATAATAAAATAGAGGATAATGAAATAGAAAATAATGAAAAAGAAAATAGTGAAATAAAAGATAATGAAATACAAGACAATCAAAATCTTAATGAAACAAGTGATTATAGTCATATAAATATTTATGATCCAAGTCAATGGAAAAATATTGATACGAAATTAAGAGATTTATTAGTAGAAAATGGTCCAATTAGATATAATAATTTAGATTTTCCTCGGGATGAACACTCTAGACATTTTTCCACTACACATTATATTCGCAAATTAACAAATGGGGAAACACTTGATAGAAGATGGCTAGTATATTCAAAAGATTTGGATAAAGTATTTTGTTTTTGTTGCAAGTTATTCAATATGAATTATTCTACAAGTAAACTAACTAATGAAGAAACAAAAGATTGGAGAAATATTGGTGTTAAGCTTAAAAATCATGAAATAACTAATGAGCATATAACTAATATGAATACTTGGATTGAATTAGAAACAAGATTGCAACTAAATAAAACAATTGATAAAAGTATTCAAGAACAAATTAATAGAGAGAAAGAATATTGGCAAAATGTATTAGTAAGAATTATTACCATTGTAAAGAATCTTGGTAAAAATAATTTAGCTTTTCGGGGAAAAAATGAAAAGATATATCAAGAAAATAATGGCAATTTTTTAAGTTTAATTGAAATGATTGCGGAATTTGATCCGATAATGCAAGAACACGTTCGTCGTATTCAACAAGATAGAATTCATAACCATTATCTTAGACATAACATACAAAATGAATTGATAAGTTTGTTAGGAAATGAAGTAAGAAGCAATATTATTAAAAAAGTTAAAGAAGTAAAATATTATTCAATCATACTTGATTGTACTCCCGATGCAAGTCATCAAGAACAAATGTCTCTCATATTACGATGCGTTGATATTACAATAAGTCCAATAAAAATAGAAGAATATTTTTTAGAGTTTATTAAAGTAGATGATACGAGTGGAAAATGTTTATTTGATAAACTTATAGATGTATTAAGTAATCTTGAACTAAATATTAATGATGTACGAGGATAAGGATATGATAATGGGTCTAATATGAAAGGAAAACATCAAGGTGTACAAAAAAGGCTACTCAATATAAATCCTAGAGCATTTTATACACCATGTGGTTGTCATAATTTGAATCTAGTACTTTGTGATATGGCTAATTCTTGTCCCAAGGCTATATCATTTTTTGGAATAGTACAACGTATATATTCATTATTTTCCTCTTCCACAAAACGATGGAAAATTTTACGAAATAATATTCAAGGTTTAACTCTTAAGCCATTATCACAAACACGTTGGGAAAGTCGTGTTGAAAGTGTTAAAGCAATAAGATTTCAAGCTCCAAGAATAAGAGATGCATTATTGCAATTAGCGGAAACTAGTGAAGATCCTAAAACAATGAGTGAAGCTAATTGTTTAGCAACATATGAGATTGAGAATTTTGAATTTTTATTGAGCATGACTATTTGGTATGATATTTTATTTTCCGTCAACTTAGTTAGTAAATATTGACAATCAAAAGACATGCATATTGATATTGCTATAGATCAATTAAAATGTCTCATTTCTTTTTTTGAAAAATATAGGGAAAGTGGATTTACAAATGTTATGATTTCATCTAAAGAGATTGCATGTGAAATGGGTATAGAACCTATATTTCGTGAAAAACGTAGAATTCGTAGAAAAAAACAATTTGATGAAAATGTTGATGATGAGGTAACACAATCTATTGAAGAATCTTTTAGAATTGATTATTTTACATATATAATTGATCAAGCTATTTCTTCACTAAAAAATAGATTTGAACAATTACAAAAGTACGAAAATATTTTTGGTTTTTTATTTAACTTAGAAAAATTAAAATCATTGACCAATGATAGTTTAAAACAATATTGTTTGGATCTCGAATATTTCTTAAAACACGAAATTTTTTCCGATATTGATGGCTTAGATTTATTTTTAGAACTAAATGTTTTAAAAGAAATTTTACAAACGAAAGAAAATACTCCAATTGAGATACTAAATTATATAAAAAAATTAGATTTTTTTCCAAATGCATGCATTGCTTATAGAATATTATTAACAATTCTTGTAACAGTTGCTTCTGCGGAAAGAAACTTTTCAAAATTAAAATTGATAAAATCTTACTTAAGATCGACTATGTCACAAGAAAGATTAACTGGATTAGCGATACTATCAATTGAAAAAGATATGGTAGCAAAACTTGAATATAAAAACTTAATTAATACTTTTGCAACTCAAAAGGCAAAAAAAATTAATTTTAAATAGAAAATATTAATACTAAACATAGAAGGTCTCATTTAGAAATATCACTTTAGGCCCCAAATTATCTTGAGCCACCCCTGGAAAGAGGGACCGTTCTTAAGAACGAAAGTGGGTGGGAAGTTTTTGATGGGAAGTTACAGATGAAAATTAAATGTGTTTCTGTTTTTTATATTTTTTTTAAAAAAAGGTTATTACATTGATTCATCAAAAGCAAAACATAAGGGAGGGTAATATCGCGGAGATAATATACCCAAATTTAAATAAGATATATTTTAATAAGTTCTACAAACAAGAGAAGTCTTTCTGTTTCCAACTGAAATGGGTTCTCTCTGATTGAGTATCCAAGTTTAAGAAAAACAAATGGAATCAATCTGAGTGTTCAATTCTAGTACAGATTTCAGGCCAAGTCAAAATGATCACTGATCCTTGTGGCTCATGGGAGAGGAGGGTCCTTTCTCACTGCTAAGATCATCTTCCATTTCACTCCCATCTAAACCCTGAGAATTATTGTTGACACTAGGCTCAGAACTGGTGTAGCTGCTTGTAGCAAGAGGGGAGTCTGAAAGACTAGCTGTCCTGCTTTTTGCGGTTCCAGATCCAACACTATATACAGAGGAAGCCGGAATTTTTGTCACCAGTGGGCGTAGATTACCAGAGATGCTTCGCCTTATATCCTGCGCAAAATAAAACCAGTGAAACGAAGCATGAACAAAACTTAAAAGCACCGAATGTCCAAAATATGACTTGATAATTCCAGTTG
The DNA here is from genome assembly GCA_951799425.1 of Ilex aquifolium. Taxonomy (NCBI): domain Eukaryota; kingdom Viridiplantae; phylum Streptophyta; class Magnoliopsida; order Aquifoliales; family Aquifoliaceae; genus Ilex; species Ilex aquifolium. The sequence goes on from OX637405.1 coordinate 30,449,283, forward strand.
AGTAAGTTGGATATCGATAATCCCATACGCGTTAGCTTGGGTGGTAAAGGGATTGGTGGGGGTTGTGTAGGTCTTTGGTTTGGATATGCCATGTAAATAACGAAAAAAGGTTTGAATGGCCAGAATTTGGCAGATTGAATTTGCCTAATGCCTACCAAGTGTGCATACCTTTTACATTGTAATGCATAATGGTAAACAGCCTAACAAGCAAGAAGGTAAAACCTACGTACCATATGCCGTATAGCCATATCTAAAGATGTCTTCGAGAGTGTTCTTCCAAAGCCTGAATTTTCTTGTGATGAAGACGACTTCCCTGCAGGGTTTTTATGATTATCTAGAGGGCCATCTTGTTTTGGTGGAGCTAGTTTCCTCATGTTTACCACTCTTTCAACCATCTTAGTACCAATCAAGACTGGATTCACATCATCGCCACTATTGGAATGTCCTCGGCTCCTTGCAAGCACAGAGCTCCCAGTTTTATGAGCCCTACCATTTACAACCTGTCCTCTTGAAGGAGAGCATGACTGTCGTCGGTGTCTGCCGTTAGCAAAAGTTCCTGTAGAAGAAGATTGAGCATTAGATGCACCTGCTCTTCCCCTGGATGCTGAAGCTGGCCTTTCAGGCATTGATGTCTTCAAATTTGGAGGAGCATCCTGTGAAAAACCAGGCATCTCGGATGGTTTCCATGGCCTAGATTTCACTGTAGGAGAATTACCACGTGATGGCACAGGATTTTTCAATGTTGTGGTACTTGCCTTTGTCACTGAAGAAGACTGAACAGGGGGAGCCGACATGCTAGGCACACTAGATAGAGTGGATGGTCGAGAAGTTGGTGTTGCAGATCTTGATGTGGACTTGGAAGCTACTGGCATGGAGGGTCTAGCTGTAGGTGTAGAAGACCGGCGAGTAACTGTTGCTGGAGTTGAGGATCGACCTGGAGCAGCCGTGGGCTTAGAGGAAAGAACTGCGGCTCTTGATGTGGGCGTGGAGGCTCTTGAGGGCTTCAATGTTGCAGGTAAATTTGGTCGTCCAGTTGGTGTTGCAGATCTAGAAGCAGTTGATTTTAGTCCCCCGGACGATGAAGGCCTTCTTTCTTTGCTGTCAGACTCTACATTGGTGGATGAAGCTGGCTGCCTAGATGTTATAGTACTCTTTGATGCAGGTTCTGCAACGGGATTTGTGAACTGCAACGCCACGAAATTCAAAATATGGAAATTTGAGTTCACCAATGCCAATGAATTGAGAATGATTGAAATATACATTTGACAACCATAATAAGCTGCAAACCACAATGTCAAAAAGATTCACAAAAGATCAGAACGAATCTTAATAAGTCAATTTTGGCCAAACTCAATCCTGTCAATCAATGAGATAAAACATATTCAAAGGTAATCTTAAAGAAATTCTTACCCTAGATCTTAGAGCAGTTGGATGGGCATTCAGAATCCCAATCTGTTTGCTTACAGTTTTCGGATCTTCCATCTCCAATGAAGGAAATAAAGGGGTACCAGGTGGTGTAAGAAGCCTGAGTAAATAATTTTTTTTCAATAAAATGAACTTTATTTACAGTAACATTGCAACTACATAAGATCAAAAAAATCAGCCTTCTAACACAATTTTGCATTATTAATTAGAATTACTACTCTCAAGAAAAGATACCCAAATTATTGAAAAATTAAACTAAGCATCCATAACTTCTCCAGTAAATTTAGTTTCCTAATAGTGGCTGCCTCTTCATTCAGAAATGCTCATTCCTAAAAAAATCATGCATAAATAGATTCATGTCAGTATAGAAAACACTCACTGTAACATCCAAACCGAAAAAGGTCGTTAAATATCCTACGTAAAAGCAATTTCAAAAGGGCAGCATTTATTATCAAAGGAGATGGAGGTTTTCCAATTCAATAGAGCAAACAAAAATCCGTGACCAGGAGCTACTTGAGATTCAAGTAAATGTTAGAAGCTTCAGTGGAGCATACCAAACTAAATGTCATCGAAAGAATAACTATTAAATGCTGAAAGCTCCAATAGGAATACTTTTACAAAGAAATCCATAAATGCCGTAAGGACTTTTTGAATTTTGAAAAGTAATGTGTTTTGAGTAACAATCTCTGGATCTTATTTCAAGTTGATAGAAACTCCAGCAATGCCATTATTCAAGCATCTACAGCAATGCATAGATCACCAATGCTATGTTAAATTAGCAGGATTGCAAATCTCTATATTGTCTTGACACAATGCTTCATCTATGTTTAATCACAATACAAGTCATTCTAGAAAATCCAATTACATTTCTTCCTCGTTTTTTATCACGAACTACTGATGATTATCGCTTCCATCACAGAAGTGTGTATGAAGGCAGAAAAGTAATGGATATATTAAACTTTAACATTGATAAACGATTCGACTACGCGAGCTATCGAATTGTTTTGGCAATACCAGTCATAATCATTTTTTGGATTCTCCGAATTCAAAAAATCATCAGTACGGTTCTTGGGACCAGGAAATGTAGATGTTGCCTTCATCACAGAAGAGTTGTCTGTCTTTGATCCTGCACCCATGTAAGTAAATTGGCAATCCATCAATGCAGATTCAAAAAAATAAACCCAAGAGAAAAGATTATGCAGACTCAAACTTTCAATTCAAATCAGCCCTTGTTCTATAACATAAGTTAACACTAGAATCAAGAGGAGGTGTAACAGAAATCCATGCCTAACGGATCATTTAACTCCTCGGGGTTATCGATAAGAAGATCGTTCTTCTGATTTTCACAGCGGCGCATCTGAAGAAACAAAGCAAGATCGTCATCTACCTCCTTCATCACCATCCCAATACTCCTCTCCTCTCTGCAGAGAAGTCAATGTCTCCAAAAATTTAACCTTTACAACAGAAATCAATAGGAAAAAAGCAAACCCCAACAGTAAAAGGCTAATCCTTTCAAATCCAAGCTCTACAAACAAAACCCATTTGGGAATAGTACAATAGATCTAAATCAAAGATCACAGGACAGTTGAACAAAATGAAAAACTTGCATTGATTGGATGAACAAACACGAAATGAAATACTTTCCATCTGTAACCAAGAAATTCAGCTGATTTGTATAGATAGAAATCAACTCAAGCTACAACTATGATCACTTTGACATTCTGTCAAGTACTGAAAGTACATAGAGATATGCATGGACATTCATATATAAGAATGCAGATGGTATATACTTACAGAAACGGTTGTGGAAGCAGAGCTGAATGATTATCTCTGTACAGAGATAGAGAGATAAAGAGGGTGACAGATTATGGGAAAGATTGTTGAAGAAGGGTAGTGGCAGTTGTACATTGAGTAGTTTACTTCATATAATAATAGTTGAAATGGAGATTGGTGAGCGAGATTTATGGGGGGGTTAAACAAGGACGTTCGTGAACCAGACAGTTTGATTCCTTTGACAAATGAAAACTCTACTCTACTCTACTCTGTTTCTGTTTCTGTTTCTGTTTCTGGTATCTAGAGAGAGATTTTGAACTGAGGAAGAAATAGAATAGAGGGTTTATTCTGGCATATTGAAATGACTACTTAAATAGAAATAATCACGAAGATGCCATTTTTCAAAGGGCTTTTCGCAGTTTGTACCCAAAAAATATCTCGATTCCCACTTTGCGCCCCTAAAGATTATTTGTTCCATATTAGGCCATAAATGTCATAAATTAGTTCCAATGTGACCTTCAAACTAACATCCGTTTCAAATTTTATTAAAAATTGATGCACATGTCATCCAAGAATATGAATTGTGAGATTATATTTTTGTCCAAAGCAATACACGTGGGTGGCAAGTACATCAATTTTTAAGAAAATTTAAAACGGATGTTAATCCGACAGTCACATTATAACTAATTTATGATATTCAAGATGAAATGTAGAAAAAATAATTTTTAATGATATAAAATAAATATTAAAATATCTTTCAGAATACAAAGTACGAAAAACTCTATTAAAAAAGAAGACCAAGATGTAATGTAGAAGACAATTTTCGATGAGCAATAATAAAGATTTGATATAAATGCTTAATTTATTTTAGTCATTGCATTAATTATAAATTGTAATATATTCAATGAAGTCTATATTAATTCAATAGTTGCAATTAATTTTTTATCTTTGGCCTAGAAAAATATGGGGAAATACTACGTATCCCAAATCTCTAACCCAAATTTTCATCCCAAATGAAGGGAGACAATTGGATGAGTGAGTCTCATTAACTTTTTAAAATGGAACCCACTGATCCAATGTTCTCCCTTGATTTAGGATAAAAATTTGAGTTAGAGATTTGAGATACATAACATTGCTAAAAAATATGAAAGGCAGTCAACATCATTTGCAGAACACTCAATCTTCGTATCTATCAATAATAGTTTTTTCTTAAAGCACCCTATAAATATCCTTCATAAATGAGGAAAGGGTACAAGTAAATATCAGGTATCATAGTGGATTGGCCATTGAGTAACCCGTGCTCTATGCACCTCTCAATTTACATCACTTTCAATACTTGATTCAATCACTGATCGTGGTGTCAAAGGTAGTTTGGTTGGTAATATATTGGTGCCCTCCTTAATAGTTTTTTCTTTGACAAGATTATAATTCTAAGTTTTCATGAAGATCAGAATCGTCATCTTATCAGCACTTTGTCCCAGTAAACTCTTTTAACACCTCGTTTTAACGAGCCAACAAGACCAATGCATAGGGGTGGCAATCGAGTCGTATTGTGTCGGGTTCGTGTCGTGTCGAATATTAGTCAACCCTAACCCAACCCATTTAACTAATCGTGTCGTGTCGAGTTGACCTATTTATTTTCGTGTCGTATTCGTGTTGACCCACCCACATAAACTTTGAATAAAAAATTGAACGCTAAGATTTTATTTTCACTTAATTTGAATCTCTCCTCATACTTTTTCTACAAACTAAAAAATAACATAATAATAATAATAATGAGTAATAATATTTTTTTATACAATAATTATATCAGTGCTTGATAAACAGTTACAAATAATTAATATTTTATTTATATAATATTAATTAAATATATTAATCATATATCGCACAACTAAATTAAACATCAAAAATAATGGAAAAAAACAAGTCATCAGAACATGAAAACTCATACATGCAACGAAAATGCCAAGTCAATCTCTTTCGAGTTAAAAACTTCGTGTTGACGGGTCAATTCGAGTTAAGCGGGTTGAACCAGAATACGACTCATTAACACTTCGTGTTGACGGGTCGTGTCATACACGGGTTTGTACCAAAAAATAGTCAACTCAAACTCATTTATTCGTGTCGTGTTCGTATCGAGTTATTGAGTCGTGTCAAAAATTACCACCCTCGATGCACGACGGCCATGCAATTACTGATCTATTAGTTTGAATGAACTTAATATCGATATTATATAATTCCAAACACGACATGAATCCCACTATATACAATCAATTCTCACCTATGCTTTGAATACCTTGTCAGAGATATAACTAAGGCCTAAGAAAATTGGCTATATACATGATGTTTCAAAGTGGAATGGCAGTTTTGTAGTTGTAGAGTAACATAGACCCATCTTGGAAGCTAATTCAAAATGGCGAAAAGACAATCTTATCCAAGCACATGCTGAAACCTTGACTAAGATCTTTAACAGACATGACGTATAAACAATCCCTCTTTCGGGAATTCAAACTTGGCTTTTGAAAGATGCCCAGAATTAACTTAAAAACGTGGACCCTTCAACCTCCTTGGGATGTGTACAAAAGAACAGTTCATCCGACGGTCCTCAAAGCATGGACATCTCAAAAGTTTGGGCCCTGTCGCGGGCCTCGTTAGTCGTGTGTTGTTTAAATCGATGTGGGCCCTGTTTGGCATTTCCCCATAATCTGTACGGATACCAATCCACTTCGAGGCTTAATTATAGAGCCTTTTTTTTTTTTTTTTTGTCAATTTGATGACATTAATGCTGTGAATTGGGGTCCATTACTGTACCCAAAGGATTCCTTTTTTTTTTTATTTAAATCTTGTGTAGATCAAGTGATGGTAGGAAGGAATTGTACATCTAAATGTTTTGAGTTTGAATTTTGATAATTCTTTAAGGTCAGATTATGAATAATTTTATCTCTCATAAATATTTTTAGTCTCGACATAGATAGCTAAGGGTGCAAGGTTGGGCGGGTTGATGGATCAAAGCTAGCCCAAATCTAGGTATAAAATTTTCAACTCTAACCCAACTCAAGTTGATTTCGAACAAATTCGGTTTGAAATTAGATTTCCCAATTCAAATTGACAATTCGAGCTCAACAAATATTAATCATAAATTAGATGTGAGCATTTGTATAATGTTGGACTATTACATAGCTCTATATAACCTAGTAAAATGAAATTAAGAGTATAAGGGTGAACCTTCTTTATATAGGAGAGAGGGAAGATGTCATTTGAGTTGTCTATCCAATGTTGGATGACAACTCCTTATAAATCATGTTTCACTACCCTTTTGAATAATAATAATTATAAAATATGTATTTATATTTTATTTTTATATTTTTATATATAAATATAATACATAAATTCTGATTAAACTCACGTTGAGTTCGTGTTGAACCCAATTTCATCAATTCTAGTTGGGTTCAGGTTAAACCCGAGCCTTATTCGAATTGAATTTGGGTTGAAGCTTTTCAACCCAAATCTTAACCCTAAAAATCTCAACTCTAACACTATTTTTTTTGGGTTATATTCAGGTTGATCCATCCAATTTGCACTCATATGGATAATCTGTCTTTAACCGGATTGAGAAATAAATTAATCGAAATGCGTCTAAACTGGACTAAATATCTTTTGATAGTTAAACAAAAAATTATTATTATTTTTTAGTATCATATTTTTATTGTTTGAACAAAAAAATACAACATGTGTACACTTTTTATTTTATTATTTTTTTAATCAACAATTATAAATTATCCAATTGAAAGTCGGTGATTGAGATTAACAGAGACACAGTATGTACTTCGATACCAGCATGTGAATTGGGGTCGTCTTGGCATCTTCAAACTAGCAATCATTAGTAGACGTAGAAGAAGGGCACTGGCAGTTTGTAGGGAGTGGGCCATCTCCCACGCTCGATGTTTTTTGCCTCAAACTTTCCGTAATCTGTTAGGCCCCCTTCCCTCTTCAAACAATGGAGTTGTCTATTATGCAGAAAAATAAAACTTTGCTACCTACCACCGACATTTATTGCATTTGTGAATAATTTTATTATTATTAAAAAAATTATTATAATAATAATAAAAATACCCGTAAAAATGACAAATCACCCAGAAAAGTAATAATTTTTTTTATCAGAAAAAAGTGATAAAAATAATCATAATAGTATTAAAAAGACCCACAAAAATAATAAATTATTTACAAAAGTGATAAAAAAATTTATTATGAAATGACCCACAAAAATTATAAAAATACTTTTTAAAGTAATAAATTTTGAAAGTTTGATACTGTAGTCAAGTCCTCAACTATACAAACATATTGATCGATAATAAATTAATAATACCATTTCTAATCTCACTCAGGATGCATGTGCTGCAGTGCATGACATCGATTAATCACCACTCCAGAATTTTCATGGTTAACTAATTAGTGCCAAGAAGTATCGAACTTTGGGATCGAGATTTTTGAAGTATCATTTGAATTTGAGGGTAATTATGTCATTTTAAATTCAACGTAAATGAAAAAGTACAAGTTCTAACCTTTCTCACAACTCACAAGAGCATTGCTATAGGACCTAATTTAATTCAATCATTCACATAATAGTAAGTTTTAATATTAAATAGAATTTACTTTCGATTCAAATAATTATGTTTAATTAAATCTTCAAATTACGTCCGATAAAATTTTCTTGTCACAAGGGTCCAATTATCGTATCAAACATTACTTTTCAGTACTCTAATGGGTAACCAACAAGAGCTGCAGCAATGAAATGGTAGTCTCATAATTTGACAAAAAACAGAGAGCAACTAGAAATCCTTTATTTACACTTGGACCCATTGGCAATTCTTATGCTGTGTTTGATACGCGAAAATATTTTTACAAGAGAACGGAATTAAGGTGAAAATAAAATCAAGATAGGAATAGAATCAATGTGAGAATGGAATTAAGGTAAGAATAAAATGGAATATATATTATAATTCCAATATTTGACAACAACTAAGATTAAATGCTGAAATAGAATTGAAACTCCATTCAAATATTTAGATAAATCAATATTTGAAAAATCCTTAGACCCGAACCCGACCCCGAGTGCTGGTGGGGGTGGTGGTAGTTATGATGGTGGTGAGTGAATAGTGATGATAGTTGAAAATGAAAAAATTATCATCAAATATTAAAGAATGACAAATTCTATGTTGATGGGATTTGACATTCTATATGAATGAAAATGAATAATGATCGTTATTAAATAAAAATCATTCTATTCTCATGCTTCATTACAACCTATCAAACACAGCGTTAGTTGATTATAGCAACACAACAACCTCCCGTAAGCTTGTAAATTCAGTTCGACAATGTACATGATCAATATTATTTGAGAAAACATTTTGCACACTACTCAATATATAGGTACACAAAATGGCATCTTCATCATCAAAATTGTTTTGTTGCTTCCTACACTTCCCCCACTTAGTCAAAATTCTCATATAAACATCGAAAGAGCTCCAACAATAACATCTCCCTGCACGAAATAACGAAATTACAATCACCAACCTATTTCTTGAGAAGAAACATCCACACATGGACAACAAATACAGATCACTGGAGCTGGTGGTCTAGTGGTAAGGCATGCACTTTTCAGAGTCGTCCTTGACTCTTAGGTGATTATCAAACAAGGTTCGATTCACGAAGTTCCCATGTCTTGCTACATAGACTTCAGTAGTGGTGTGGTGACGGACTACTACAAAGGGGTTTGTAGCTATAGTTAACCGAACATTCCATATCAGGTGAGACCCTCATGGTCACGCCCAAAGGGGATCATTACCTAGTGGTCGCCCCTCTCCCCATTTCATTGATAAAAAAAGGACAACAAATACAAGGAGTTGTGGCATTACAAGTTCAATCATAATTTGAAAAATGAACCATCCTAAAGTCATTCTGCAGAACTGGTCTACGATTGTGAAATACGAAAATAAGATGTCAACAAGAGGGATTGGAGAAGGATAGGAAGGCGCAAAGATTTACATAGAAGAAACATACCACTTCTGAACCAAATGATCCACCTAAAAACAAGAAAGAAAAATGGGAGGCTAATCAAGCATCATCAGCATCACTGCCACCAACCTGAGCTTCCTGACTGACAGAGTAGTCGCTTCCATTGGGACCCAACACCTTAAACCTGCTCAATCGGAAAAAAAATGTCAAATTCGTAACAGGTTATAAACAAACTGTAATGACAACACCCACAACAGCAATTGGATACCTCTCAAGAATAAATTTCCCTTCCTTGTACTTCTGGGTCCTCTCATTAGCAGCCTCCTGGATTTAGCAACATAAATATAGTTATTTGTAGTTTCTTTTATCTCACCCACTGGATTGGGTTTCAATCTAATAGCTGGGGAAGGGTTACTGAACAAAAGCACCACCAAGTATGTAACTTTGGTATATTTCCACTGAAAGGGTTTTATAATCTGTTCTTTGGGGTTTTCATGGTGTCTATTTTATCCAACTCACACATGCCACAGATAAACAAATGCCAGCATCTACTTTATAAAACAAAATCTTACATATTTCCATCCCACTATTGAGCCGCACCCCACGCAGAAGATGTCAACCACGGTATGCATCCCAGTCATCATCATTCGCTCCTCTTTCTCTCCAAAAGTGACATTCACACTATCATGCATGAGAGAGTCAGATGTCATTTGCGGTATTCATATGTGAAAATTATGTGCCATAAATCATGAGTGAGTATGCCAAGAATGTGTTTTACTGAGGATAAGCACAAGATGAATGCATGTGAGAAGCACAACATGTGAGGTCATTAAGTACTTATTATACCACCTAATGGGATGCAGTCATTGGTGGCATGTCAGTATAAAACACATACATACACACATAATCCCAATAGACTTTTAAGGATACAAAAACACAAGCGTGCACGCACATTTCTGCACCAATATAAGGGCGCTCATGCATCATGGCTTTCGTTATATTCACTCTTATCATCAGACATCTAGTCCCAGCAAAGTAAACATTGCATGTATAAGGCCCCATGTATTGGCAATCTATGAGATATAAGGGTACAGTAAGCACCAGAAATTAAAGAGCACTTACACCGTCTTGAAGAGATAAGCCTTCCCATGCTTGCAGTGGAAAGACTGGAAACACAGTCAAAATATTGGGTTAGTATATATGCTGTCAATCATGAAACTAGCAGGCATAAATAGGAGACCAAATCATAAGCAAAGATGGGATGATCTAGCCAGGCTCCCCGAGTTTGTCACAATAATTGGCAGCATACTTAGAAACCATTCCTCTCCGCTGTAAAGTAATTTAAAGTAAATATAATATGGTCATCAGTCTCAATGACCACAAGTGATCTGATAAACATCTTCGGGCAATACTATCAACATGCAAGTATCCTATAACCTTGAAAGTTGGTCACTTACTGAAAAACCAAAAGAAAACATAGAAAGCTGGTGCACATACAACAGACTCATAAAAAATGACAAAAAGACCAGCCACCTCAGACAAGTAATAGGTAATCAAGTTGAGGCCCACAAAAGGAGGTAGTCTAACTTCATAAACATATGTATCTCATATAAGCGAGTGACATATTTGATTATATTAGGGATTGGCCTATATCCAATCCATAACAATGTGAGGTAATCACAAACCTATGCTAATCTATTTTTTCACCTAATAATTTCTAAGCTTTTCACATTAACACATTAAAATTTCATGACACTCATGGACACTGCTAACGCAATGAACTGGCATGTATGTTAAGAATTTACAGTAGTAGTTTTACTAGTTCAGTTCAAGAAGACTATCCTTCTTGAAAACTTCCTCTTCAATCCGCACAAGTTTCCACTTGAAGCCAAGAGACCTTTTATAGAATCACCCAGAAGATAACGGTGCGAATGTTCGAGATCCAATGATTCGAGGAACAGTGATCAGGTGTAGGTCCAGTAGCTTGGAAGCAGATGAGAACACAAACCAAAGGCAGACACAAAGATCTTCTTTGAGATTCATGATAAAGAGGGGAAGTTTGAGAGAAAAGTATTGAGAGCATCATCACAGTGACCAAAATGTACCAAACTATTGTCTTTAATTTTCCAATCTCTATGCAAATTTTTCTAACGGTAATTTGGATTGTTCAAGTACTGCTGCAAAAACATTGCCTTCTTTAAATAACGACTTCTGTAGAAAACAGTAAGCCTAGGAAAAGAAAAGAAAATAAAACTGTTTCAAATATGCTTTAGAAAGGCACAAGCTCAAGCATTGGAAACCCTTACCTGCTTAACTAGCTTATGATTGCTTTAGTCACATATTAATAAGCATGAGAAGAAATGACAAAAGATAAAGATTTCCACATATAGTAAACAAGGATAGCCCATGGAAACTAGAGCTGGAAGAACACTTTCCCTTTGCAAAGGGCTATCCAAATAATAGTTTTGCTTCTCCTTATATGATGAAAGACAAAATGGAAAGATCCATTCCAGTAACAAGTCCAAATTCTCAACAAAATGTAATTAACATCTCAATCATTGTTCTCAATAAGTGATGTAATATATTGTTATAAAACATCCAATAATAGGTTCAAGGTCTCAATAATCTGTTGGACGACATTCATATGTAATTGAGCAAAGAACAAAACAGGATCTTATAAAAGAATTAAGGAGCAATGCGAGCATTGGGCAAAATTTTAGCAAAAAAGGCCAATTCCAATGAACTTGCTATATAAAGATTAGAAAATTAAATTAGTGGACTTATTTTTCTCTTATCTTAGGATACTAAACACATCCATCAAGTTAAGAGCTTCACCAGACATTCCAATAAAAACACGAAGATTAATCCAGAAAAATGCAGCAACAAAAACAATTTACATATTCTTTTTTTTTTTTTTTTGGGTTCAACCGTCTAGGGGAGTCCGAGCGAGGTTACGCGCCCTTCGACTAATCTCCAACAATTTACATATTCCCCTCTAAAAGAGAATAAACTCAACTGGTGCCCTGGACTGAGAGTTAAATTGGGCTACCAAGGTGTGGGTGTCTTCCAATCTCATCATATTGGGTTGTGCATAAGATATTATGTTCTATGGTTTACAACTAAAAGACCCCCAAAAAAACAGAGTATAAATCCTGGCAAAGCTTCCTCTAACATCATCCCTTTTGCTTTTTCAACATTTAGAAGTCAAGGACCTTACAATAAGATCATCCAAAAACTTGCACAGTTACAAACCAAATGCAAGAGAGAGAGAGAGAGAGACCCTTGAGATGAGGTCCTCATAGAGAGCGAGATGGGTTTGGCAGTATGTGCAACTATAAATGTTGCCTTCAAGAGTGATCACAAATAGCCTACCCATGTCTTCCTCTGCCGATGTACCACCACTCACAGATACAATAGCAAACGTTTCCTTCAAATCTACAAAAACCAGTCGAAATATCAGAACGATAAAAAAAACTTCCGAAAAAATTGATCTAATTGAGCAACAACAAGAATCAAAGAGCAATATAATGCAAAACAATGTACCTATATTGATAGAATATATGCCAGAAACAACAAAGATTAAAGGAAGCAAGAGAAATATAGTGACCCAGATGATAATTTCTGCCTTACCAGCAGTTAGAGATAGAGCAGGAGGAGCATATGAAAGCAATGATGACACCAATTGAGCCAAGTGTCTCTCCTTGTTTGTACGAGTTAGAGAAATCGAAGTATTCTGAATCAAAGGGTACTCCATTGCTTATGTGCATCATCGTACATTTGGATTCTGACATGAGTCCCTATCTTCACGTCGATATGTTTATATGGTATAACCCTCTAATAGAGTTTTAAATAGGCTCAAGTTATGGACATCTATCTCAAAATTATTCAAATTACATGGTGCCTTTAAACACGAGTTATCTCTAGTAATACAATTAGTAAGCAAGGGAATCCCACATAATTAAATAATTATACATCTATGTCATGCAATAACTACATGTAGGTCTGTCAATCGTATCAGGTGACATGGGTTTATGTCGAGTTTTATTGGGTTCGTGTGAAAAAAACTTCACTCATATTCAGTTCTTTTATTAATTCGTATCTAACAAATTATGTCTATATCAAGTTCATTTCATGTATAAACTGTATATAATTAGGATATAAATGAATTATATCGTGTATTTCTTCTGATTTATTTCACTTGTACTCGATTCGTTTATTAATCGTATCGTGTCAAGTTCACTCATTTATTAAATGTGTGGTTTAAGAAAGACTCAAACTCTCTAATTTCGTGTTTTGTTAACGTATCGTGTCATATTTTGACACCCCTACCTGTATGGAATTCACTTTTTCCTGTGCTATCTTATTACTGAACGATTACACTATATTAACATAATGACGTGGTATATTCATTACACCTAATATTTACTCCTCTCTCTTCGGTCTCCCCACCGAAAAATAGGTTTGTCAAAATCCAACACAACACGATTAGCCGACATGAATCGACACGAATTAAGCGGGTTTAGGGGAGACCTTAACGGATACGAGTGGTAAACGGGTTGACCTGTTAGACACGTTTAATAAACGGGTCATGTTCGGGTGAGTCATGTCAACCCATTTATCACCCGTTTACCCATTTAAATAAAATTAATATAATAATAAATTAATAATTATTTTAAAAAATTAGACAAATTTTTTTTTAGTGACAACCACATAAATAATATATATATTATTTTTAATGATAGCCACATAATTTTTTTTTTTAATTTAATGACAGCCACACAAATATAATAATAAATGAATAATAAATTAAAACTAAGTAGATTAAACGAGTCATGTAATGTTACCTGTTTATTAAACGGTTCGCGTTGAGGTTTTCACCCGTTTATTAAACGGGTCGTATATGAGTTTACATATTTTTCACTCGTCACCCGTTTAACTCGACACGTAATCGTTTATCATGATGTGTTTGGCACCCCTACCTGAAAAAGTGCGTCTGGTTGGATCACCACAACATAAAGACGTTCCATCACCACAACCATCAATGTATTTTCCATCTAAGTGACTTGATTAGAGACGTGAATGAGACTCTGATTTACCAGGAAGGTATTATATTAAAAAGTATAATTTTTTAATGATGAATTATAATTTTTTTAATTATAAATTACAACTTCAACAAACATAATCAATGCAAAATATTGTAATCTATTATAAAAAAATATTTTTATAATAGTTAAGTTGTTTTTTTTTAAAGTAAAATTATAATTTTGTAAAATAAAAATTACAATTAATTAAAATAATTCATGATCGATCATAATATTTAAATATTATGATCGGTGATGAATTGTCTTTATTAATTATAACTTCAACTAACTTGTTAGTAAAAAATAATATTTTTTTTGTATAATATCAAAAAAGAATTCCAATATTATTAAATTTTTTTTTTTTTGAACTGTTTCCGTAGTGCTGCTAGTCATGATTTACATTTGGAATTAGAAATGTTCAACATCAACAACTATACTTGGCTAGCTTTGTTTAAAGTCACGGCAAAAACCCCGGATCCCATGCAGCCGGTCCAACAACACGACGGATAAGACCATGGGCCCTTGGGCACGAGCCATGGTCTGGTGATCCGACCCAGCCCGATACCAACCTTTAGCTTATGCTAAATAGTAAATCCTGAGCCGTTGGGCACGAACCATTCACCGTTAATAAATGTTAATAATTTTGAAGCCGACAAATTACTCTACATATTCGTCAAGAAATTTTTTTTTTTTAGCACCACACAACTATCTGCAAAGAATCCACCGCACCTATATTAGGGCCAAAACTAACCCTGAAGAGTAGAATCCCACCGAGCTGCCTGCCATAACTGTGGAGGCTCGAACCCAAATATTGAAAAAAAAAATCGAGTTTTGGTAAGGATGCAGTTCAAATACTGGATCAACCAATCACTGGTCACAGTTTTGGTTATGAAGCTGCCATAGGTGCCAATGCCTACTGAAAACAGTAAATGCAGCACAAGTGAGGAGTCCAATATAGGAATACACCAAAAAAAAAAATGACTATGTGTAAAGGAATTAATTTTACTGATACAGATTATGTCCTCCTGAGAAATGAAAAAAATTTATAGAAAATGTCAAAATAATGAATGGTGTAACCTAGATTTAATTTCATCAGAATCTGAATAGAATGCTCCATGGTAGACCAAGTACAAAAAAATTAAAACGGAGTTCACAACGGAAGACTGATGGCATGCCATGCCGGGCAGGTGAGATCAAATAGATGATCAGTACGAGAACATTGAAGGACTCTCGCCTCACCCACCCGTTTGAATTATGGCATCATCCACAATGAACAGTTGCTGTTGTTGAGGTTTGAAACATAATTTAGACTCGGATCATTGCTCGAATCAAAATTACTGCATTGAAAAATTCTCCACTGTGGAATGAATGAAGTAAAAACCTGTATTCTACTGGTGTCTCGTACGTTAACCTGCTGTTGAAATACAGTTAGAGTGAGAGTCTGTCTTGAGGAGTTTTTCTCTCGACTTTACCAAATGCTTGAGGCGGCCAGACAATGTGTGTAACCCTCCCACGAACTAAACCCAAAGGAATCTGCCAGTGACAGCACAGTCAAGTTAGGCAATGTAGAAACTTATATGGTCTGAATATTCACGACGTACAGAGTACAATGCAATGGAACTAAAAACAGTCGATGTTAATAAATGATGCTGATAAGTGTAAACAATATCTAAGCAACATTATTGTACCGCAATTCCTAAAAGAGTAAGTACTGTCCTTTGCAGAAGTTAAACGGGCAATCATGGCACTTCTAGATGATGTATCAGTCCAAAGGACCCTTTCCATCTCCTGCTTAGATAGTTTTTCCTTATTTCTGCTCAGTTCTCACAGCATTTGGAGTTCGACTTATGAATTGTCTTCCCAAGGCATTAAATGCGACTCCTACAATTTATATCAGAGTTGCAAGAAGTCTTTTTTTTTCGATAAGAACTGCAAGAAGTGTTTTGTTGAACTATGATTGGATAATTTATTCAAAAAACCTATGCTTGAATAAAAGATTAATGTAAATAGAAGATACTGGCAAAATAGATTCCACACCAAGCCAAAGATCATAGAGTCTACAAGCTTTCCAACGAGTTTAAGTAAAGAGTGTCTCAGTGTGCAGAGAACAGTTATCACCAGTTAGAACTTTCAGCCAACACTAGAACATGAAACATGTAAATTGCAAATTAAATAATACCAATTCTCTCTCCTCACAAATAGAAACATGGTTAACTACGGTATTATTTATAAGAATATTACCAGAAATCACATATTCTTGGCAATCTATATGAACTATGCTAGTTATGTTTTGTGAATTCTAACTTGCCTTTCGCCTTCAAATACATCTAATTTCGTTTTTTTTTTTAAATTCCAACTAGACTTTCTACTGATCGACCAACATCATGCCCTCTGGTACTGTGACCTCTAGATTAACAGATTTGCAATTGGCAGTAAACATGCAGAAAGCCTGTTGAAGCACAGATCAGTATTACAGTAAAGGGTAACATACTGGGCCGAATGATCTTGAATCCAAACTAGAAGCAGAATTGTCTCCCTCAACCCAACAATGCCCTTCTGGAATCTTGAGAGCATCAGAGGAATAAGGCATATTAATCCAGTCCCCTGGCAATGCCGTTATTCTCTTCACAATCGACTTCCTGTGATCACTTGGGGAACTGCAAAAGATGGCAATTGAAGAACAATCAGAAGTATTACAATATTCGGCATCTGCAGCATGTTCTATAAGAATAATGCTAAACTGATACCTAAAACACATGCAGAATTGCATCAAAATTGGTCCCATATAGATATCATTAATGTTCAATGCCTACAGTAAAATGCCTCCGCCAAGCCACCATAGGATTTTTTGTTGAAAATACTGTGTTATATTATTTCAGTTCATCAACTACTTGACAGATGAGCTTTAGAGAAAGATAGGAGGCTTACACAGATAATGCGAGTGAATACTGAAAAACATATGTCCTCAAGCATGAGACACAGGTTATTGACAATATACGCAAAGCCCTCCATCTATTTGAAAGGTAAGAATGCAAGACAAATGACACCAACCGGCCAGCTGCTGCAGCCAGTCGCTAATGAATACAGTACTATACAACCAGCTGGGACTGTACTTGTTAATGTAATTATTGATAAGTGTGCCGACCTATATATTATGAGATCTACTTAGACTATACTGAATTAATTTATGTCAAAGCGCAGAAGAGAAAATTCACCAGAAAACTACTACGTCACCAGGTGAGAACTTATACTTTTCAAGGCACCATTTCTCCACCAAAACGTAGTTATCTGCAACAACAAAAAAAATGATGGGTTCCACGAATTTCACAAATTAAAACAAGTTGGTCAAGCTTTATTTCACTTACCAGTCAATGATCCCATTGAAGTGCTGCCATGAGAATTGAATGTGGGAGCCATGGAAAGGCCCCGAACAGGGACGATACTGGCATAACGATCAGATATAGTAAGCCCTATGAGCCCAAATGTGAAGTACTTCTTAGCAAAATTCCAGAGAAAACTTCGAGTTCCCATCTACTATCTCCAAAAATAGATGCATGTCAGGCAAAATAAGAAGCCATCTGCACCAACATGTTGACCAAAGAAAGTGCACACACAAATTTCACCAGATGCTCTGCAAAGAAACATAGTATCGTACTAATCAAACGTTTTGAAATAATAACATTTGGGTATATTCAACCAGTTGACAAAGCATAACTATTCAGTGGCAGTAGAATAATAGATAGCCACTCTAAACAATAAGCATAAGCAAGTCACAGTTTTTTGCCACCACAGATGCAAGGAAGAAGACCTGTTTCAGATGGGCTAATAATCGAACTGAGCCTGTTGAGCTTGTCTTTATAAAAGAGCCTAAAAAATTGTTTAAGGTCGACTAATCTAGAAAACAAATCAAACCCAAGCTGAGCCCAAAAGGAGTTAAACTCGGCTCGATTACCAGCCCTAGGTTCCAGTAACTAACAGCTCAGTATTCACAAAATTATCGTACAGAGATTTGTGCGGTATAAAAGATCCTAAAACATCATTGGCTTGTGAAATTGAAGTTAAGAATTACGACCCAATTCCGATATTGTCTGAATTCATACCGAAAGTGAAAATTTTCACCGAATTGCAAAATTTTGGTTCAATATTTTAATGAATTGAATGCAGAAAAGGTAAGGTTGTATACAAAAAACAGATAAATCAGTTAAACCAATAGAGATAAAGAAACAATATGATTCTCATTGGAGGAAATTTTGAGTATACATATATATACAAGAGAAGCCTACCAGACGAGACGGAGAGGCACTTCAAGGATTGGCCGAAGAAGGAACGGGAAGAAGATAAGAGAAGGTATAGGGTTTTACCTACTGTTTGGGTCGACGAAGAACGAGGTAGAAATACTTTACGGAGATAAAAAGGGAAATCACATTTTATGCCTCAGAATTTTTATTTTGTACATCCGTGACCCTTCTATTAATTTTTGTTGTTTATTCCTTCAAAAAAACATCCCATGGAGGTTGATATTATGCAATGGAAAAGAATCCTTTCGAGTGGATTAGCCAAGCATCATTGCCGATGAACCACTATAATTCTTGTTTTCTTCCATCCTTAGACTGCAACATCAATGAAGGGTATGACACGAGCTCCCGAGCTACCTTCCGCAACGTACCCTCACACATATACCTATCTGAACACCTTAATTAGCAATTGGCCTTTATTTTGGTCTAGAACACCATCAAAAAGCATCATCACATACCAAATGCAACGTAAGGTGCAATATAAAAAAATTTAATCTTTGAAGATTAAGATAAAAATTTGTAAATCTTTTGAAGTATAAAATACAATTCGTCTTAAAATAAGGTACTAGTACAACCTCGATGCCATGCCCATGAGGCTCATGCTACGTTTTGGTGCTCCTTTTAACCCGAAGCAAAAGATAGGTCTTTTTTAGAATAATGTTGTGGACACTATCTTTGTGCACCATCTCTTTTACACTACTTGATGTGGCACAATTAGAATTATTGAATATTTAATAAACTCTATAAAACCTATTAATATAACAGACTTTGTTAAAGTGGTGCACAAAGGTGGTGTATGTATAACATTGTTGTTTTTTTTATATGTATAAGGGATGGATCTTATAGTACCATTTTAGAAGTTGTTCGTATAGGATCATAGAGATTATGACACAATAAGAGAGAACTAGAACATTTCTAGTTATTCAAAGAAGAATTTATCCCTAGTGAATACCCTAATTTCGGCGTGAATGACCTACCGTTGACCGGACCGGGAGAGAGAATTAGTCGAGATGCATATAAACTGACTCAAATACTCCTGACCATAAAAAAAAATTCTGGTTATGAACTTGATCACTAAATTCTTTGGGAGAGTTGATATATGGACTATTCTGATACATCTTCTGAAAAACGCAAATTAAATAATTCTTACTGGCTTCATTATAGCAGAATTAACTGACAATAAAAGGCGATATAGCATTCTGCTTAAACAGTCAAATGTTACAATTTTTACAAGATGGGAACAAGAAGGATGGATTATAGTTCTTACATATTCAGAAAAATGTCCTCAATTAGCAGAGGACAGAGAATGGACAAGAAGGTGCTCAAGAGAAGAAGACATTGTCAACAATGGTTGTGTGAAGTGGATCACTCAAATGTGTAGCCCAGTTGTTGAGAGGGCCTTTCCCAGTGACCGCTGCTTGGACAGCAAAGCCAAGGAAGGCAACCATGGCGAGGCGGGCGTGCTTGATCTCAGCAAGTTGAAGGGTGGCCTTCTTCTCGGGGTCAGCCGCCAAGCCGAGGGGGTCGAAGAATTTTCCACCGGGGTACAGCCTCTTCTCTGGGTCAAGCTCTGCATTCCTTTGGAACTCAATGTAGCCAATGACCAACACTTCGATCCATATCAATGTTGTAATGGAGAATGGCAGTGGTTGGCCAAGGTAAGATGATCCATCAACCAATTCAACCTGATAAATTAAAAGTCCCTTGTGTTATTTCAACTCAATAATTCATTGCTATCAAACATCAATTGAAATTACTGCTGGAAACATAGAAATGCTTTAGGCGAGAGTCCTCAGCATCCCAATTCTCCCACAAACATGGCCAGATCCAGAATTGAGTCAGGGGTATCCAAGTCAGCTTACATATATTTTGACTAATCATCTCCCTAGTCCGGTAAAAAACAGGTCATCCACGCCGAGACTATAATATTTATGAAATAAACCCCTCATGGCCTAACCCTAAGGAAACGTCAAGATTCAAATACATAACGTTTGAGTTTATATATCATCCCTATTATCACTTGAACTACTACCATTGGGGATAATCCCGAAAGTTGGTATATGGAAACAAAGTATATTTGGGAAGGTCAGCCCTCTGAAACTATACTAAAAATATAGGAGACAAACCTGTTTAGTTGAATATGTATAACCAATAGTAATTGAGAGGGATTTTTGATTTTTCAAATTGGAAAGAGAGGAGAGGGGGTGTTAATCAAGGTGATCTTGTCAAGCTTGATCATGCTCAAACTCAACTCAGTTGTGGCTTGTGGAGTTTACATTTGACTCAAACTCAAGTATCAAAGCTTAAATTATCTCTCAAACATGGCTAGTAAAAGTTCGCGAGCATTCGTGCTGAACTCGAGTCCAATTAAAATTTAATATTTCTTTTCAAGGATCTCTAAAAATTTGAGCAGAAATAGAGAACTGTATATGACATGAAGCAAACTAAAGACTATTTGACTATAAAAGTAGAATTTTTTTATACACAACCAATTTGAGCCGAGTTGACCTTAGCCTACTCAAACCAAGCCTCATGTCGTTCAGATTTGACTTGTTTATAGAACGAACTTGAAAATCTGATAAGATTTACCATATTTTGCAATTTGACCAATCTTGATTGCAAGTAGCTAATATAAATTTTTTAATAAATCTTGTTACACAGATGTAATTGAGTGAGATACCATCCTATACTGACTTACCCCTCCCAACCCCGCAGGTCTTTAAAGAAACACACAAGCATGGCCACAGAATCAAAACTTCCACATAGAGGCATCGTTATAACTTATCTCTAGTTCCAATCATTGAGGAAAAAATCACAATAACAACCATAATTTCATGTTTTAACAGTTTTATAGAGAAACTGGGATGATCCAGATCCTCTACTGTTAATTTTTTAACAGCAGGAGTGTTATCCTACAAAACGATCCTGTTTTCCACAAAAATGACATCATTTTATTAAATAAAACAAAATTATTTTAATGTGAGAGGAACTCGTTTTGAGCAACAACACTAGGAAACAAAGCTTTGGATAATCATACCAAAAAAAAAAAATCTTTTCTAAAGCTGAAAAAATTTAGTTACATCTAGTGGAAGTGGTAGTGGTAGGGCATTACCTTTCCAGCGTCCTGCCATGTGACACCAGTGAGCCACTCAACAGTCAAAGCACCAAGAGTGGCCAACATAGCCCACCTCCCATGAATCAGCTCACACTCTCGGAACCTCTGCAGCCCAAAGACCTCCGTATATGGCTGAAACGGCGTCGACTTCACCTCCGAACCTTCAAACCTGGTTCCAATGATGTCACCCGCCAAGTTCTTCGCCAAGTTCTGGTCCAAGGAGTCCAAATCGTACTGCAAGTACTCTGCTGGCTTGCCAAGCCCAAATGGGTCGAACCCATAATCTCCGACCAGACTTCCGTCGAGCCACTCTGGTGCTTTGGCTCCTGGGAACCAAAGTGGACGGTCAGAGGTCGGCTTTTTGAACTTTTTGGCTGTTGCTTTCTTGCCGAATCCGAATCGGGCCTGAACTCGGGCCGAGTTGGAGGGTACATCTGGGAGGCGTGTTCCGATGAATGAGGATGTGGCTGCGGCTGCCGGGGTGGTGGCCATGGCGGTGGTGGGGGCTAACGTGCACCGAGGAATGTGGAGGGTGTTAGAGTGGAGAGTGTGGTATGGTGTTTTGGTTGGGTTATAGAGGTACGTCACAGATTTTTGTGGGGTTGAGAGGATTATCCGAGGAGGCGATTTTTGGCCTTTGGATTGGGGAGTGAACCCATCTGACGGGTGTGAGAGTCTAGGCCTTATCTTTGCCTTATCTGGTTGTGGGCATTGGTTGGTTTTAACTGGCTAATTGTTTTGTGGTTGACAAGCAATACTGGTGGAGACTAGAGGGAGAATATCTTTCTCTCTCTTCGGTGACCATAATAGGTGGAGAAAATATTCATTGTCATCATCGCCGTGTCACAATCCAATTAAAAGAAAACAAATAAAAAATGTGGATCCCACTAATTCTATGAATTACTAATTGAATGTAATAATTACTAGTAGTTATGAAAATGAGTAATGCTACACTAACCAAATTTTGAGACCAAATTTAGAGTTCAAATGACATGGCAGCATGTCATTTGGAATCTTTATTGGGGCCCAAATGACATGACACCAAATAAAGAAGCTCAAGTCAGCTGTCATGTCATTTGGGCTCAAAATTTGGTCAATGTAATATTACTGTATGAAAATAGTAAAGTTCACTTTCTTATTTCTAATTTTTTAATTTGATGGTAACACCACGTGACAGTGATAATGTGGTGTCACCGTTGTATTGAATATTTACTCATAATAGGTGGTAGATTGGCCAGAAATGTAATATCATATCATCAATAATATATAATATTGTTAACGAATAAGAATAAATTATGTAGAATAAATGAACCTCATTATTTTAAGTTGTTAGAACATCTCCAGCAGACTGTGTAAAATTTTAAAATAATTAAAATTTAATTAATCAAGGATAAAAATCATGTTTCAACAAAATATATTGAAATGCTCTAAAATAATTTTTAACTACAGTATACTCTAAATATAAAGTATCACGGTAACAAATTGTATAAATATTTTATAATTTTTTTTCTCTCTTTCTGTTTTTTTCCACCTCTTTTGTCCATTCCGTTTTTCTCTCCATTCTCTGTCTCTCCCTCCAATAGTTTCAACAAAGGCGCAAAATATGTAAAAATAATATTTAAAATAAGTAGTTAAAATATAGAAAAATCTGTTAAAGTGTGTATTGAAAAAGTGAATAACTAAAATTAAAAAAATATATACTTTTAGATAGCTAAAATACAAAATTTTATCGGAGATATTCTTAGTTAGTGAACAGGATAATTATTAAATAGAAATATTAAAATTCACTTATTTTATATAATGTATCTTTATTAGTTGGTGATGAATTTTTTTTTGTTTTTAGGTGGGATGACAGCAGTTGCACAGAAATTCATAGTTCTGAGGTTAAGTGATGACACTTGTAAGACAAAAAGGCTAGTGGCCCAGCTCCATCCTCATTGATTGGGTTAAAATAATTTACACCCTTAAGTTTTAGTAAAATAACACTATAGATTGTGTGTTTGTTTTAGGGAAATTTGGAGGTCAATCCTTCTAAATGGACTTGTTTGAACTTAAGTCAGCCAAGAAAACTTATTTGTTATGAAATTCGTTTGTTATCAATTTTACCAGACTATCATTTTCCTTTAGAAGTGAAGTAAAACTAAAAATTAAAAATTCATAAATCTTAAGAGTTTGACTAACATTAAAAATTTTTCTCTCTCATATATATCTATATCCATATATAAATTAGGAATATATATATATATATATATTAAAAATAAAAAATAGTAACATTCAAATACAAAAAAAAATTATCAATTAGACACAAAAAATAATACCATTTAAACACAAATAAAAAGTAACATTTAAACATAAAAAAATAGTAACATTCAATATTAATATTTTTAAAAAATAACAATAGTAACATGTTCAACAAAAATAGTAACATGCTTAAAAAAAACAATAACATGCTTAACAATAATTATTTCTCTCAAATTTAAACACAAAAATAGTATCATTCAAACACAAAAATAGTAATATTCAAAAAAAAAAAAAATTAGTAACATTGAATATTAATATTTAGGAAAATAATAGTAGTAACATGCTCAACTAAAACGGTAACATGCTCAAAATAATAGTAACATGAACAGTAACATACTCAACAAAAACATAACATGAACAGTAATTAGATAGTTTTGATGGATAAATGGAACAGTAAAATTTGTATACATACTACATAGATATCTGACATGAAGAAAAGACACTTTGATCTATGAAGCACTAGAAAAAAAAAATAGAGAGACACTTACAGGTTCTAAAGGTTGTGGCATTGATCAACAAAAAAAAAAAAGGTCGTGGCATTTCTTGTGCTCTGACATTTGAAGTGCTTGGCATGCACAATACATGCACTAACTCTGCAGATAGAACTTTCATTAGATCAATTGCGCCCCTTAGTGGCCTTGGATCATGAAAGCCACTATCATTTCATCCATATGCTGTCCCTCCTCCAGCAACACCTTTAACTGGAGGCACCTTCATGCCCTGCCTGATTATTCGCTGCATAAAATAGCGAAAAGCAAATTGAGACAAGTCTTAGCAACTGTAAGTGACAATTTGATTTAATTTCTCAGACACTGTTCCTTAAACTCTTTATACTTTCTCTCTATTTCGATTATTTGTTTATGTTATTGTTCATGTTATTTATTTATATATTTATATATATAAATGTTCCAGTTGCTGCTTGATTCAGATTTTGAATTTGAATTTGAGTTTGAATTATTTATGGAATCTTTTGATCTGAAATTGAATTAATAGACCAATGATTTTATCGTAATTCAAGTATCAGATTATGATATATTTGGTTTCCATAAAAAACTGAACAATCTGTTACCATATATATCTCAAACATTTAACATATGACTTTCCATAATTGACCAAATTTAACACTGTTAGAGATATTTTTGAGATAAAAAAAAAAAAAAAGTGGACTTAAGTCATTACACATAATTTTAAACATGGACTTAGCCCCTTATAAGTTTCTTTACCGAACTTATCTCCAAACAAGTACATCTAGGAGGACTCACCTCCAATTTTCACTTTGTTTTAAGTATTAGGAAATAGGGATTAGAAAAAATATGTCTGAGTCTACTTTATCTTACTTATACTTATATTTAGATACATATTTTAGGGCTAATATTATCAATTAAAAATACATCCGACCCGAATAAGTAGCGTTTCTAAACCCACATATAGCCTCTTAAATAAACATACCTATTTTGTGGGTTTAAATACTTCGGTTGGGGAGTATTTATATAAAATATATTTTTACCTTCAAGAATATTTAGAATATAAATATCACTATTTATCTTGAGGGTTCTTTAATAATTTAATATTTATACAATTATTAAATACTCCATCCAAATAAAATATTGGATAGGATAAAATGTGAGACTCACTGCTTCTTAATACTTGAACCAAATATGGGATGAAAATATATTATAACTATAATTAGTCCAAGAGCTGGATGGATGAATACGGGATGGACAGAATTCAGTTGCTACGAACCGTATCCAAGTCTCTGATGTGGATTTGAATTTCCACTGAAGCGCAAGTCTTGATTTAATCCGGTTCATGCACCTGGGATTTGTCGTCGGTTCTACTTGAACTCACAAGTTTGAGCAACAAAAGCGCGCCTCTACTTACCAGAGACAGACCATGAATTTTCCCAATTACCAAAAAAAATAAATGACACGATAACCCTATAACTTTATAAAAATAACAAGATAATCTCTTAAATATTTGTAAGTTTTAACAAAAGGACCTCCTCAAAATTAGTAAAGTTAAAAATAAATTAAAATAATGATAATATGATCCAAAACTAATTGTCTATTATTTTGTTCAAAATATATTTTTTTTGTATTTCTTATATCTTTATTTATATACACAATTGTTTATATATTATTCAAGTTCAAGTATTTTACTAAAAAAAATTATACTCAATTTTGTTAAAATGAATCACTTTGTTGCTTTTTATTTAGTTGAAAATGCAATGTAAGAATTTTAATTTTTAAGTAAGAATCCGAAGATTTTTCGAGATGCAAAATATCATTTCCCCTAATAGTATTATACAAATAACTTTAAACATTTTCGATAATGTCTTTTTTCATAAATTTAAGTTTTTGTGCAAATAATATTACATTCAAAATAAAATTAACTAAGTGAATTTCGTTTTCAAGTTAAGACCAAAGGTTTTTCTACACATCACTACCATAAAATAAAGCTTAATTGAATATCAAATGAGGTCTTACTGAAGAAAAAGGTTAAGGAATTAAAATTTTATCTATAGAAATTAAGGGAAAAAATCTGCAAATGAAGCTACCAACCTCGTTAACAGCCATTGGTCTGCCGAGTCCAACACGTGTCAACTTACTGAACAGCCCACATAAGATTTTCTGTATTGCGATCAGGTGTTGAGTCCCTTTACATTTAGTGCAATGCTATGTAACCTAAATTTATAACCCAAATTTACATCACAAATGAAGAGAGACCATTAGATCAGTGGGTCCCATTTAAAAAAGTTGATGGGACCCACTCATCTAATGATCCTCCTTCATTTGGGATGCAAATTTAGGTTATAAATTTGAGTTACATAGGGGTCGTTATGTGGACTAATTCCCTTCTAAGTGAAGTCAAAAACAGATCATCATTCATGTCAGAACTAAAAAAATTATGAGGGATAAATCATTCATAACTTGACCTTAAAGTAATTGCATTGCATGCATGCAACAACTCAAACGCCAATAATTAATGCCTAATCAGGTATTAATTGTGATATCCAAATGTTATATGAATTTAATTTGTTGACTTAATCATTTTATAACCATTAAATTAATTGTGAGTTTAGTATTTTTAGGATTTACAACTAATTCAATGGTTGTGATGAATTAAGTAAAGGTGCAACTCGGATGGGTTGAGCTATTTAGATGATCAACTCAGGTCCAACCCAATTTACTGAATTTTCAACTCTGATCCAACTCAAGCCCTACTTCTAACCCGAAATACTCAACCCGAGTATTATCCAAGTTAATTTTGAACTCAATTTAGGTTGGTTCGAGTCAACTAATTCAGGTTCGTAATTCTGGTTAAATTTGATTTTGTAATTTGGGTAATTTCAGACAAGACACAATAAGTTGACCAAATTAAACTCAAAATAAATTCAATAAAAACCTAAAATACACTTAAATTTTGTGTGTGAGTGTGTATATATTTATTTATTTTAATTTCGAGTTAAACCCAAATTATGAATTTGAATTGAGCCTGATTTCGTAATTCGGATTGAGCTCGTGAACTCGAAAAATATGACCCAAATTTAATTCGGGTTATAAATTTTCAGTTTAACCCCAACTAAAGTTTTAAAATTTTCAATCCAAGCCAAATTTTTATCAGGTTAGACTCAGATTTAATTTGAGTTAACCCGTCCAAGTTGCACCCCACAATTAGGTAAGCAAATTATGCGATCAGATTAGGTTTACCTTAATTCAATTTTCTAATATTGAAGAAACCGGTTATAGCCAGTAACATCGGTTGTTCCTTCTGCTGAGCTGTGTCCTTGTGTGACGGCAAAGGCATAAAGGTTTACCGACTGGTCCGGTAACTAAATCGAGTTCACTTCTTTCTCATCGGTCGTACCCTTTCAACTTTCTATCTCCACTATTTTTCTTTCAAGGTCGCTTGATTTTTCTGCTTCGTCTCTCAGCGATAGCCGATCGCTTCTCCTTCTTCAAGGTATACTTGATATAGATCAGTCTGTGTCTCCTTATCATTCAGATTTGAACATATGTCATATATAGAGGTTGTTTTGATACATATATATCTGTATATTTGAGTAATTGATTAATTGTTATATGTATTTTAGCTGGAATTGTGTTCTTGTGCTGCTTGAATTTCTGTAACTCGGTGTTTCTTAGCATATTATTCTATGAGGGTAATGATTTGCAAAAAGAATTTATTATTTTAGCTTCAGTTTGTAGTTAATTATAATTTTGTCTTTTACGATTATGTTGAAGTAACTACAAAATTTTTGCGTCAAATGCTAGGATCTGTTTCCATGAGGTCAATATAGTTTTGTTCTTTATAGCGCGTTGACTTGTATTGCAAAATTCGAGTTTCTCATTAGCTTTAGTGTTTTTTTTTTTCGATTAACTTTTGGTTCATGATGTCCTATGGGGATGATTGTGAGCTGAATATTATTTTGGAGTTGGTTATTTGATTGATTGATTGATTGGTGTGTTTTAATATGAATCATTGGTTATTTTTAGGCATTTTACTTGTAACAATGAAGGGTACCAAAGGTAAGGGGCCAATGAAGAAGGACACAAAGGAAGCATTGAAGCCAGTTGATGACAGGTTACATATAATTTCCATTGTGTTGGTAGTATTTTGAGTGTACATAAACTTGAATGCCTTGGGGTTGGTGCATGAAATTAGCTAGTTTAAATATTGGGATCAATGAGTAATTTTGATTTCTGATTTTTATATTTATTTGGTGGTGGATACAGTGGCAACAGGAATATTATAGTGACGGATCATATGTATATCTCTTCTTTTCAGAAAAGTTGGGAAGAGAAAGGCTGCGGCCAAGCCAGATAGGAGTAGCAAAAGGCCAACTAAGAATGAAAAACCGGCCAAAAAGGACCCTAACAAACCCAAGAGGCCTCCCAGTGCTTTTTTTGTGTTCCTGTATGCATCAATCCTATTTCCATCTTTCTTTTGAATCAGAGGTACTTTTGTGTGTTGCAAACATAAATTGAGGATGACTTTGATTTGAGCTTCATATTGAAATGGCAGTGAGGAGTTTAGAAAGCAATTCAAAAAGGAAAATCCTAATGTGAAGGCTGTCTCTGCTGTAAGTAATTCATGGGTGTTGGTTTTTAGTCTTCTGTTATTGACTTTGTGTCATTGATACAGTCAATTTCTTTGGGGTACTGAATTAGTTTGCTCTCTAAATGCTGCACTTGAAGGTTGGGAAAGCTGGTGGAGAGAAGTGGAAGTCTTTGACTGCAGCTGTAAGCAACCATAGATGTTGAGCAGCCTTATGAATCTTTCTTTGACACAGTTTCAGTAGATTCTGTTTGTATACGTGGTACTTCTGTTGGACTATGTGATTGACTAAAGGCACATATGACCGAATTGTAAACCTGGCTTTGGCATTTGTCATTTAAGTACAAGTTACGTTCAGTCAGTACTGATAAGTAATCAAGGTAACTCATTAATCCGGGGATTGAAAGATTTTTCGTCTTCGAGCTAGAAGACAATGCTATTGAGGGAACCATAATTGTGGTGTTTTGGCTGATCTGATGTGGTCTATATTGTTTGGGCAGGAAAAAGCTCCATACGAAGCCAAAGCCGCAAAAAAGAAGACCGAGTATGAAAAGGTTATGAATGCTTACAACAAGAAGCAGGTGAACTATTAGCAGGTTTATTTGTCATCATTGAAGTACTACTTGTTGGTTGGTTTGGTGATACGTACATTGTTTTTTGTTTAACTAATAGGAAAGCGCGGCCGATGATGCTGATGAGGAATCTGACAGGTCAAAATCCGAAATTAATGATGAAGATGAGGAAAGTGGACAGGTATTACTGCCACCAGTTTTTAATATTTGGCAGGGTGTATTATATTTTATTCATATGTGATTTAACGTGATTATGAGAGCCTAAGGAATTATTTTAAGACTGTCGATATAAGATCCTAATTTGTAGGTATGTTTGGGACTCATTGAGCAGTTTTCAAAGTCTTTTCGTTCCTTTTTAGTGAATTGGTTTCATGAGTGTTTTTCTTCCTTTTTCTTTCTCTAAAAGGTTTCAAACATCTTGAATGAGAGAATGTTACACGTCCCAAGTGTTGCCAATTATGACAAATGCATAGTAGAGAGAGATTTCCTTACATTTTGTAGAGGGATTTCCCTATTGGGTAATGGCTTTGTGAACCCTTAAAATTGGGAATTTCCATGACTAAGGAGGCCTTGGCATGAGATGCTGTTGATTCATGATCTGGCTCTCGCAATCGAACAAGTTTGGTTTAAGTTATAGAATTTTCCTTGTCAAAAATGTGCTGTTTAATTTTTCTCTTTATTGGGAATTGTATTGTTTCTCAACCAACTAATTTATATCTTCTCCCCTATCTTCTTTCTTTTGCCTGATAAGAATCTAAATGGATGTCTTTTCTAGGAAGAGGAGGAAGAAGATGATGACGATGATGAAGATGATGATTGAACTTGGATGCTTTCTGACTTCGACCTTTTCCAAGGAAATGTGTTTGATATTGTATGTTCAAACTCCTAGGCTGCACTGTTGGTATATTGGTGAAAATGAACATGTTTCTTAAGACACTGCTGTATTATCATGTTAGATCACTGACGATGGTGCCAACTTGGCCTTGTGTGACGGTTTAAGCATATCAGTCTCTCATTTTCTTAATTAAATATCAATGTGTGTATACATTAAAAGTGCTCTCATTTTCATGTTTCTACCATTAGAGTTTTTTATTGCAGCTTTTGAAGAATGTCATTCATCTTCTTGAGCTGTGTAACCCAGTGGTTAAACTTGGACACAGTTCTTGTAGGAAGAGTATGACGCTATTTTAAACCGTTGTGGCTGTTATTGTTGGATGGTAGGGTTATGAAATGATTGAAATTAAGCAAGGAAACACTACCACCATTGCGGTGGCAATGGTAGTACTATAAACGCTGAATTTCAATGTTCGATCCAGATTATCATTGGGTAGGAGGCTGACAATTGTTATTACATTGTCAATTGATCCAGGAAGAAACATTGGGGATTTTAACTTTGTATAAAATCTTGTTAATGAACCATGATGGCACCGAGGATTAGGGCTATTAGTCGAACGAGTTCGAGTCGAATTAAAGCTGAACTTGAAAAGTTTATTTCTTAATCGAGTCTAAAAAATTGTTCAAATTCGACTCGTTTCGGAAACGAGCCGAGCTTGAATGAGCCAAAAACAAGTCGAACCCGAGCCAAACCTGTCGAATTTGAGCTGAACTTGTAAGGCTTTTTTTCTAAATGAGCCTAAAAATTTGTTCAAGTTCGGACTCGTTTAGAAAATGAACCGAACCTGAACAAATCAAACTCAAGCCAAACTCGAATAGCTCTTATTCAATTTGATTAACAGTCCACATGAGATTGACACGTACCTTTAAGCTTTGGAATAAACATTGGGACTTTGATTTACAGTATTCTAGTGGGCACCCCATGATCGCACAAAATTTATTATCTCTTTCTATTATCATAATCTTATGACCAAATCCTCCGTAACATAATATTACTAAACAATTTCTATCAGTGCTAAAATAATATTTATTTGTACTTTAAATAATTAAAATTTTAATTTTTGAAATAGTTAAAAAAAATAATAGAAGTGATTACAAATGACACGTAATATTTTGATTAGAATTAACTAATTAAATATTTTAAAATTCTAATAATTTAACATTTAGGGAAAGACACCTTTTCAAAGCCTCTCATCCGTAATTTGATTGTTTTATAGTATAATAAGATAGGGGCTTACATACCTTTTTAAAGGTCAACCACCCTTATTCCTCAGAGGACATGTCCTTAAACTAGTTCAAATTACAATAACCGACTCAAAGCTCGAATATTCAGCGCAAATTTGGACACCCTGTGACCAAAAAAAAAATGGGTACTTCCACACACATGCTACTTGAACTTTATACTTCTACTCTCTTTTTGTTCACAGACAAATTTTTGAAAAATACAACCTTCGTTAATGAGGGTATAAGAGTAATCTCAAAAACTAATAGATTATCCTGTATTTTCATTTTGTAACTGTACAGGAATTATTTTACGAGAATATAGGATGTTAATTACCAGAAAAATGGGGATACCAGAAGTTGAATTGAACTACTTGTTAAAAATAAGAAAATAAAATAGGAAAAATAGTACCTTACAAATGCTCCAGCATTACCGATTGTGTTATTCTTCAAAAGGCTGACTTGTCTAACATTTCAGGGTGTTCCTCTCTCCCCCAGCAACCTCCAGGTTGCAGCAAATAGACTTCATTGGCACCCCGTGACCAAATGGACACCAACGCGTTGCATTTTTTGCAAGACAAAACTGGCTCATCAAAGAATGGAACTGAGAATTTCTTCACTAGAACAGCAGACCACCAACAGCAGGCCCCCTCTCGCACTTGGGTAGTTCAATGAACCAAATTCCAAGGCCAAAAGGAGGGTGACTCGATATATTACCAAGAGGTCCAAGACATATAAATCGAAAGGCAAAACCTTTAGACAGCACGGAATTCTTCGATTGTAATTTCCTTGGGCACCTTCAGATTTATTTGATTTGTATCCCATCCAGCTCCTTCCAGTTGTTGCAAGAAATTCTCAAACCTGTTCTCCAATTCAATTAAGCTTTGCTCTAGTTGATCATCAATGTTATCTACACCGGCCCAATTATAATGAAGCCAGTAAGTCTGCCATAAACTTCGCAGCACCGATAGACTTGTAGCTCCTTTCTGTTGTAAAAAGTTCAAGTTTGAAGTCAAACTCCAAATAGACTAGTCTAACCCAAATTCACTTTAGTAAATAAAATACCTTGAAGGAAACAAGAACCTCGAAATCTCTTGATTGACACTGGTTTACCACAAGAACATATTTCTCCTTCGCATAGAGTTTGAGAAAATTCCTCAGCTGTTCAAAGCAAAACACATAAGAAGTCCAGCTTCAACTTTTCAAAGACTACATCCCTCAATGCATGTGGTATCCTTAGGATGAATCAAATAATTTAATACATTCATTATTTTGATGTCCTGATTAGGAAGTTGCATTTTCTTACTGAGATCTGATTCTCACTTGCATAAGCTTCCTGTCATAACTGATCTCACATGAAAATATCATATGTACTAGAATCAGGACAAAGCAGAAAACCAGCAATCTGAAACCCTCGTTTTTCATTAGCCAAAACATGTGTCAGTAAAGTACAAAACTTGTTCGGATGAATTGTCTTCTATTAGGTAAACTGAAGTTATGCTAAACTCATTTTTTTTCTTGGATGGGGGTGGATGAACTTCCAAATTTGTCGCATGCATATTTGTAAATCACACAAGCACACCATAACTTCCAGTGTTCCCATTTGGTAACAACTATTACTCAGGCTCAGGTTTTTATTATGTTCCCCAGCTTGAAAAAGCAGACATGCAAATTTGGGATCTGCTCAGAGTTAAAAAGTTTCAGGACAGCGTGAACACTGATTGCCAGCTAAATCACCAGTAATAGATGATAAACAGACTGCCAAGCGAAGCAAAGGTCCAGAGTTTGCAACAATAATGTTGGGATTATAAGTTTATTTTTATGATGTTTATATGCCATTAAGCAGCCAACTCTGTGTTTGCTCCAAAAAAAAACCAGCAAACCTTGTGGGCCACTTTTACACCATTATGATATAATGGAAGTGACAACTTTAGACTGACAGCACAATTCATTTCACTTCCTACAGTGTCAAGAAGTTCATTCAAGCAAAGATGAAAGTTATTTCTGATTGAATTTCATTGTTTTAAGTGAATAAGATATTAAGATGTTTCAATCTCGATTAGAAAGTAAAAACTGCTCAAGAGCTTAAATGGAGGCAGTACCATGAAGCCGGATCTTTCACCACCAACCATTTCTTCCAAAGATACACCAAATAGGATTCGTGGTCTTAAAAACCTTTGCCACAATAGAATATTTTCCATCCTATTGCAGTCCCTACATCCTAATCAAACACATCGAATAAAAAGGTTATTCTCATCAGATTAATTGCTAAATTGAATAATAAACAAAGCATTAAACTTACCTGGAATTGAAGAATGTAAAACATGCGATTTTACGAGTACACGAGCACGCTTGAGATTTATCTGTCATGAAATTAGGAGTTAAGGACCTAAATCACACCCGCAATCAAAGGATTCACATAAATTGCAGCTTTCGGGATTTATTTCTTTTAATTTCTGTATGTTATCCCCCCAGCATATTTTTTGGCAGAGAACCGAATCCGGTAGGATAAAAATGACTTTTCGGTAGAACAACTAAAACATGTTTGCAAATTTCATCGAACCATGTTAAACAGCTGAAATTCAGATTTGGATTGGATCTAAACACCTAAATTGGATAAAAATACAGGGAAAAAAGATGGCTGCAAAACTAGAATTTTGAGCTAAATTCAGATTAGGATCTCACAACAAAAGAATGTTCAAATATATATTGCCAATCCCGTGAAATTTGCCCAATACTTACTCAGAAAATGAGAATGCAAATTTTTAAATCAGAGATAAAGCAAGAGATACCAAAAAGTGAACAGTTTAGTTGTCAAGGCTAGATAATTAATAAGAAGTTATATAATGAAGACGACTTAAAATAAGTTTATGAGGATATTAAGATGGCACAACCAGCAAATATAGAATAAAAATAAATGCATGCGTAAGATGGTAGCAATAGCACTAATTGAAGATAAATTGAGAGAATAGATTAAGATAATCAACCAAAAGATACTCTAGTAAGGAAGAGTGTTATGATCAACCGTCACTGGAAATGCTACGGAAAAGGATAGACTAAAAATTGACATAGAATGATGTCGGGAAACAGATATGGATATTTGTAATTTAGTTGAGCACATTCTCATGGGTTAGCAACTGATTGTGTTATCCGGAGTTTACTCTGGGTTGGGTCCAATGCGGCCTTGCTTTGGAGAGGTTCCTCATCATGAAAAAAACCAGACAAACATGGATTCATAGAGCTGACCCCATATAAGTGGGACAGGGTTAGATTTGGCCTGAAAGTATGCGTCCTTAAAACCATGAGCAAAACTCAATCCTATGCAATCAATGCTTGAAGAGGTGCTCCCGCAATTTAAACCAAAAGGGAACAATTACAACCCTATATATGACTTCTTACCGTATCAAATTGCAGAACTGAAAGAGACTGATATCGGAACCAAAGGTGCAAAAGCCGCATGCTCATCCACGTCAATGCCAACACGGGATATGCTGTCAAAAGGCCAGGCGTATCCTGCATTATGGTTCTGAACTTAAATATACTAAAAATTCTTTAATCAATAAGTTGGACTTCATATCAAGATACGCACACATCATAGCAACAAATTGCATGACATACCAGGAGGAGTATACCAAGAGAGAGGCCAAGCAACTGAGCAGCTACTTCCCAAACTTCCTCCTGCCAGATTTAGTCTAATTTATTTCTCAAGAGAACAGAGTCAGCAACATTGCTTCTTGTAAACCCAGTCTAATCAGTATTTTAACTTTATCACTGAGTTTAGACACACACATAAATGTGTAATCAGTAGATCAAGGCTTCTGACATGGTATGCATGGTGGACTAATAATGGAAACTCAAGCATAGCTAGCATGCTATCCGCTAAAGAAGATCTATGCATGGAAGGAGAGACCCATACTTCCAACTAACGTTATAGATATAGGAACCAAATCAACATTTCTCACCAAGGTGCCTAGATTTTGAGCAGAAGGATATACCACTCTAAGAAAGAGGACCCACCTTTATCACGGAATGAATGCATTATTAATGAGTGGAGTTATTCTGCAATCATTATACACATCGAGTATTCTGTAAAAAGGTGCTTCAGACATAAATCCAGAAGCATGCCATCTTTGCACTTTTCTTCGAATTTATGTTGATCCTAGGAAGCAAAAGGAATGACAATGTGCAAGTAACCAACCGTCAAGAAAATAAAATGAAGTTTAAAGCATATATCTACAACTTCCATATTCGTTTCAAATTCTCATGCCTCCATGAATGAAACACTGCTTATTTCAGCACACCAATATAAAGCTACGCCATTAACCAAATCCCATAGGTGCATCCTTACTACTTATTATATATGAAGTAAGAGCATGACAACATAATATATAAGCATGACAACATAATATATATATATATATATATACACACACTAACTTAGTACCTTAGATGAAAAACTTTTGAATTCTTCTTCTGCCCTTAAACAAAATTATAAGGACAATTATAGCTCACACTAATAATTTGATCTAAATATAAAAAACTTTTGAATTTCTATTATGTCCTTAAATAAATATATGGAGACGCTTATGGCTTAAATCATAAAAATTTGACCTTGTGTGTATCCTTAAAGAAACCTACAAATTCAATGATTGCCAATATACAATTCATAAAAGTATACTAATAAAAAAAAAAAAAAATTCGTAATTTTACCCCAGCACAATTTAATAAAGTCCATATTGTAATTTTGTAACTGTGATTTAACAATAAGATAAAATCCATATTATCATTGATCCAAAGATTATTCTAACTAATTTCTCTTTTTTTGATGGATTTATAATATAAAATTAATTTTTTCATTGGTCTAATGGGTGTTGTAACTTATTTAACTTATAGACCTTATAGATTCTAGAAATAGTGTAAACAAGTCCTAAGAGTTCCTGAGAGTAAATGTCAGAACAAACAAGCCTTTGTAGCTGAAACATGTACGTGTTCTACCTATCGGTTTGTATGGACCTTAAAGCTGCACCTCACTCTTAATCATGATTATATTTGTAATCAAATCTACATTTGAAGGTAGGTTATGATGATTTACTAGATTATCCAATTATCTTGTGTTCTATTATAAAAATATAACATCTTTTGTGGTGATTTTATCAAACGTCTCTCTCGTAAAGTTTTTATTACCGTGAATCATGCAACCAATAATTATGGACTCTTAGCATGTATGTTCTCAAGAGAATTATGCCAAAACAGGTTTTGAAGAATGTATGCTACCTGAATTTGCACACATATGGATCGGAGGCTATATATGTGGATTGTGGGTATTTGGAAACTTGTTAGGTGTTAAGACACGCAATAACAATTTATCATATAATACGAGAGAATCATAAGGGCACTTTCTCGAAGGTCTCTAATCAAGGATGAAATCATAAGTTTAAGCTAAGGGGCTCGAATAGTGGCGTAGCTATGAATTTTATTTCATAACATCATTCAATAAGTTATCGTTAATGTCAATTTTTTAGTTGTGTATGACCTATATAAATCCACACAAAAATTTAGAATATAATCTATTTTTAATAAAATCAAATAAACTAATTCGGTGTTGATCAATTTATCAAACAATTAACAATTTATAGTTTATTTTCATCGCATAATCAATCAAGTATAACTAAATTTGAATTCAATTTTATCATATTGTGAAAATTTTCAACACAAAAGCATTAAATAATCTAATAATTATATACCATATAAGCCGATCATTTCAGTTCAATCAAAAAATATAATGTCAATCAAAAAAAAGTAAAAAATATGCATTGACTCAATATGGTTTCGCCAGTAGACCACAACCCTTTTGTAGTGTTTTTAGTGACAGATAAATTACACATACTTTAATTATTTCTTAAAATTCCTAATATATAAGAGTTTTTTAGAAAAACTTAAGGTGAGGTTATGTCCCCTTTTGGTCATGTAGTGGTTCTATGATTCTATCTATGCCTCTAAGAATAGGCAAATATATCAGAAGAAGGAATTTGGTTCATTATCGATAAAATATAATAGATTTGCCAC
The DNA here is from genome assembly GCA_951799425.1 of Ilex aquifolium. Classification (NCBI taxonomy): domain Eukaryota; kingdom Viridiplantae; phylum Streptophyta; class Magnoliopsida; order Aquifoliales; family Aquifoliaceae; genus Ilex; species Ilex aquifolium. Next base: position 30,487,099 of record OX637405.1, read on the forward strand.
ACATAAACATATAGTTTCAATCATCCTTCCAGTATTAATGGGGCGATCAATTAGTATTGAAATAATTAATTCAGCATGTAGTCTGACTTCTTGGAAGATTATGGTGGTTGGGACACATAGCAACATATAACATATCCATGTAACAAGTATCAAAGAGCATATACTTTGATTCGTAGGTATATATTTATTTAATTGTTTCAACATAATGATAAAAATAACATCATTCCTATAAATTAAAATTGTCCACATGCAACATACATGTGTACCAATGTGTCAAGTGATAACTTCACATTAAAAAATATTGATGATAAATGAAAATGTGTATTCACCCAATAAGAGTATGCATTGGTAAATCACTATTATAGGTTTAGCATAATGCATCTATATAAAAGAAAAAAAAAAACCATTTATAGAGAGTTGAAGAAAAATCCGAAAAAGGACATAAAAGAGGGCAACATAAAAAACTAAGTCTTGCATTTGGAAAGAATTGGCCGCTTGACCATGGTATAATCTTAAGAGACCGAAGGGTTGCCAATTAGACTAGACCAAATTGATTCGATCAGTTATTATCTTTAAAAGAGGAGATTGTTGTGGTAGGTATGTGTAAGTATGTGGCCAATGTATTTTACCATGCATATTTATAATTAAACTATAAAATATGACCCATAAATTACAAAATCAAAAATAGGAGGCAATTTCTCATAATATTTCAGAAGCAAACAAATTAACCTATATACCGCTATGATAAATATAAAATCAACACTATTGTCAAAAATAATTCACGTGCAACGCACGTGTGCAATATCTAGTATTATATTGGGACATACCTTTGCTGATACCTCTCCCAGATTTCCTGAGACTGCAAAATGGTTTTGTATCACCCGACCTGAAGGATCTTTTAGTCCCCTTGCCACAGCCTGTTAAAATATTATCTTTACATATCCGGGATAAAATCCTTGAAACATTGGAATCATCATCCATTATATTTCTCAGGAACTTAATCTCTGGAAGTATGCATTGGGTTTGCGATCCTCCAACTAGTTACATGAACAAGATGTCCTAAATTAGGGAATGATTGGTACAGGGTACAGCTCATATGGCATCACGAAGAATACCTTTGAAAGGTTTCCAAGGGACGCCAGTGGCAGGAAATAAGCAGGATATAATGGAGTACTTAAATCAAAAATGCTGCACAAAATATTAACAAAATCAATGGATTCAGTCATTCAATTAGTATCAATTCGTAGGAGTACTCATTCAGTTATTCCCAAAAAAAAAACAGAAAAAACTTGTATCAGATACCTTCCTGCACTGCCAATGAAGTCTGCATACATGCGCCACTGCTTTGGATCATCGTCAAAAAGATTGCCAAACCGCCCACCTGGAAAAAAATAGCAATTACTACTGGGAACATTCTAAATATCCCTTTTTGCCCTTTTCGGCTTGGTTGAGTAATACCAACCTATAAATAAGCGCCCAACAGCACCAATGCCATCCTTTGACACCCATCTACAGAAAAATTTAAAAACCAATATCTTTATCTGGTAAACGACGATTTTGAAATTGAACAGAAATGGCTCTCTTAGTCTTTTAAATATGCAGCATATGTCAAAATATCAGCAAAAACAACGAAAAACCTATATGAGTTCTTCAACTTTGATTCAAAGGCCCATAATATGCATATGTTGTAATTTCTCTGAAGACAAACAACAATTGCCACGAAACATTAAAAAGTAGCTGATGTTCTACCAGGAATGATGTAAGTTCACCTAATAGCAGCAGCAGAAGCAGCGGCAGTAGTTCCCGAGAAAGAGCCCACACCAACTGCCTGCATCATTACAGCACAAAAATTAGATTGGTGAAGACAAGCACAAATACAAAGAAATCAAAATAGCAATTGCCCATTAGGGCATGAAAACATCAAAATTTGAAAGTGTCAAATGCATACACATACACATACACACGCACGCACACAAACACACACACAGGGGGCAAATTTCACAAGCCATTATCCCAGACTAACAATAACAGGCAACTTTTAAGCAGAATGTACAACTTAATACAATTCAGAGAACAATATTATGAGAATTACACTACCAAAGAAAGACGATAGAATCTTCTGTAACATAACGTAATGTAAGGCATACGATCCAAGAAACAATTAGAAGATTTATTAGTTTGTAAACTCACATACCCAAGTGGAATTAACGGCCTGAGTTAGATTGACGTGCCTTTAAGAGACTTGAAGTGACTAATGTGTGACAGATCCATCCAGTAACATTGGTAGGGAACTGTAACAACATGTATTCCAGGTAATCATCTGAAACTGATCCTGCATCAGATGGGAAAAAAGGTTCTAATACAACACATTGGTAACAAATAAATGGCCCAATAAAAAACTTTGCCTAGACTTGGATATTACATTAAAATCTTCCCTGTAGATCCAACACCTCAATCCTCTTCCTCCCTATGACAAGCTAGGGATTGCGTGCGGGAGGGCAGAATGGGAGGTAGGATTTTAGGTCAAATCACACTTAATTGACAACATTATGAAGCACTTTATCCACAATCAGCAATTTGTGTATGTCACGAGCAATGAGCCTTTTTATTCTCATTAATAGTTATCAATTTTTTTGTTCAACTGTTATATTAGTAAACACATAAAAGCTTGAGTAATAAGAAACCGGTATAAAAAGATAAAGATCATCTTGATTGTCACCTGGGTAGCCTGCAGGTAATACAAAATCTTTGATAGCGTCGGGAAGCCATGATAATTCCAGAGGGGATATATGTGAACCTTGGAACCCATTATCTTTGGAGTCACGCTCCTCAAGAAATGTCCTTAATCGCAAGTCATCATCTAATACATACCTGGTTAACAGCACCACAATACCAAGGAAAGATTCACAGACCACAGTCTAACCAACCACTTGCAGGCAGATATACAGCATACGTGAAATTCACCAACATGCTTAACCAAGATTTACGTAATTAAATATCCACACAAGCTAGAAGACGAGGGTTCAAGCTTACTTGATCGATGTTTGGATTGCATTTTAGAAGTATAAATTCTGGTTTTAAGATCCGAATGGAGTTGCTTTTATATTTACCGAACAAAGTAAGATAAGTACTTCCAAATTAACTTAACCGAAACGTAACCAAAAATACCTAAATTATAAAGGAACAAACATCAAAATGGACAGAAGCTATGCCAAAAAGACCTCTTGGAAGTGCCATTTCCATATCTTTCCACTAAAATCTCACGCGGTTGGCCTTCTTCCCTGTAACAAACAACCACAAGAAAAAATTGAAGCAATCATGTCACAACACATACACTAGGAGCTATTCGTTGGATTTCTCCCCCCTTAAACCCCCAAAATAGAAAATCAAACTGAAAAATGAATTCAAGCACACGAAGCTTGGAATTCGAAACAGTACCTCCTATTTTCGGAATCTTCTTCAGCTTCTCTTCCATCAGAATTGGAATGTCGAGCAGAATCAGAAGAGGTACATAGAATTTGGAGGCGCTTGAATCTCTGTCGTCGAACTTTTCGAGACGATTCAAACCCCAAGTTCGGGAACGAGAGTTGCAAAGTATAAGACATTCGGACGAATACTAGGATTAATTAGGGTTAATGTTGGGGATGAATCGAGAAAATAGTTGCAGAGAAATTTCTCTTTCTTCCAAGTGAAAGAAAGAATTTCAAGTACAACGAGAACGAACAAACACAACCAAAGCATGAAGAAGGCTGAGGTCATTATGCATCTTGGGCATGGCTGGCTCTATCTGGCATACAAGCACCTAGATTTACAATACAGACCCACACCACACACCGTTTTATGTTCCTTATCCTTCGAGCCCAGCCCATAAATCTGTGCCAGGCCCAGAATAGTGGTCCATATGTTTTGGGACGCATGCGACCGATCTGGCCCAATCTGAATACGTTTTCGTCGAGAAAAAAAGGTTTTTTTGTTGTGGGTACAATTTTTTAAACTTATTTTGAGGAAAAGTGTATGGATAAGTTGTTTACTCTATTAAGTTCAATTTTAATAAAACATATTGTGTTTAGGTACAAAATTCAAATGAAATCAAAAATATTTTACCCAAATACCTTCTCTTAAATTATGCATTCTTGATTGACAATTATATCTAATCAAATATGTAAATATTTCATTAGACTCTTTCACTATCTCTCCTCTATTTTCTCTCCATCTCTTTCTCTTTCTCCATTAATTTCCTCATCTCTCCCATATTTTTTCTCTATATTTATCATTGATAATTTATTTTCTTTTCAAATATATAAAGATTTGATTTATTTTTTCATCTCTCTTCCTATTTTCTCTCTCTCTCTTTCTCCCCCTATTTTCTCTAACAATTTCTCTCTCCCTATTTTCTCTCTATCTCTCTTTATTTATATCAACATTACAACAACACAATTACGCTAAATCAGTTACATCAATCAGTTATAATTGTTTTATCATACACCAAACAGTTTTCTCATACGTTCCAATAAATCAAACAATTACACAAATTTATAACACCAACCAAATTTGTCATTCAATTGTTTACATAAAACTAAATAGTTGCACCATTTAGTATCGTGACATTGTTACACCAATCATATATACCAAATTTAGTATAATGGTAAAGTCTTTTGTGTAATGATAAACTCAATTTGGTGTATATAATTGGTATAACTATATCGTGATACTAAATGGTATAACTCTTTGATTTATATAAATAACTAAATGACAAATTGGGTTGGTGTTGTAATTTCGTATAATTGTTTAGTGTAACTGTTTAGTTTATTAGAATACATGAGTAACTGTCTAGTGTATTATAGGCAGTGTTATCAGAACCGGACCGGACAGGCCGGTCGGACCGGTTCAACCTTGAATTGGGACCTTGACCGGTCCGGTTCCCTAGTTGGACCGCTTAAGGCAAAGAACCGGCTATAAACCGGAAAACCGGCAGGTTTTTATAAAAAATCGTGAACCAGCGGGTTTTATAAAACCGGACGGTTTAATACCCATTTAAAAATTAAATTACAAAAATAAATTAAATTAGAATTTGTACAGGATTTTGGGATTTTTTTTGTCCTAAATCGCATAACAGAAGGCACCACCACCACCAGGCTCCAGCGACATCAGGGCCTCAGGCGACTTCGACTGTGATCAGCGGCATCAACCATGCGATCAGTGACCAGGGAGGCAGCGATCAGTGCTCAGGCGACCAAGGGAAGCAATCCATCAAGGCTGTTCAGTGCTCAGGCGGCTCACCAGCGACACAACAAATTATGATCCCAATAGAATCAAAGGAAGAAGAGGGATAGCAAAGATTTACCTCTTATGATCTCAATAGAATCAAAGGAACAATTTTGAAAGAGCTAACCCTTTCAAAATCCCCATTTTGGGGGGTTTAAGAGGAGACCCATAATCAACAGAAGGGAGAGAAGTTAGAGAAAATCCAAGAGAGAGAGAGTAAACAAAGGCTTAAAAAATCAGGAAGATGAGAAATGAGAGAAGGTGTGTGATTGCGAAATCGAGAGAGACAGAGAGATTGCTTTATCCAAAAGGAAAAAAAAAATGAAGAAAATGAGTAAATCATGTAAGATGAAAGGAGTTGTGCAGTGCATTAAATGACATGATGACTAATATTATTTTTGTTCATTAATTTTATGACAAATTGTATGTATTTTAGGCATATTTTATATTTTTAGTTAAATTATTATGTTTTATAATTATTATATTTTTTTTTTTATTATATGACCGGTCCGACCAGTTGACCCAACGGTTGAACCAGTGAACCATTGACCCGGTCCCCTTGCCGGTTCGATGACCGGTCCGGTTCTGATAACATTGATTATAGGGTAACTATAATTAATTGGTATAACTGATTAGTGTAATTGTGTTTTTGTAACATTGATATAAGGAGAGATAAAAAATGAGAGAATAAGAAAATAAGGGTAGAGGGAGTGAGAGAGAAAGAAAAAAAAAATAGGGGAAGAGAGAGACGAAAAAATTAAATCAAATCTTTATATATTTAAAAAAAAAAAATCAATATAAGAGAAATATATAAATAGAAAATAGGGAAGAGAGAGTGAAAGAGTGAAAGAGTAATGGAGAGAGAGTAATGGAGTGATAAATACCATTTTAGTCTATTTTCAAAAAAATGCACTTATGGTCAAATAAGTTTTTTTAATATAATTTAGTTTAAATAAGTCTAAATTTTTGTACCGACTTCCAATTACCCGAGAAAAAATGATGTGACATCATAATACTTAAGAGTAGAGAAAAATTAAAATTAAATTAAAATAAAATAATAAAATAAATATTATGATAGTATGCAGTTTAACAAAAACTATAAAATTATTTATGGAGCACAATGTTGAGACATAATTCACCTGAACTATTCGAAAAAACTAGGACAAAACTTTGTTAAATTTTATGTCGATAAAAATGAGTAAATTATATATATAACCCTCAAACTATGACTCCTGTTTTAATTAAGCCCTTGAAATTTTTTGTATCAATTGAGCCTTTGAACTTTTGAACTGTGTTAATTGAATCATTATGTCTGCTTCCGTTAGATTTTCTAACAAAAAATAACATAATTTGCCACTTATGTGATACAAATGATTGGAGTAAACTGCACATGACTCTCAAATTATAACCCTTGTGTCAATTATGCCCCTAATTTATTTTTTTTTGTCAATTGAACCCATGAACTCTCTAATTGTGTCTATTGAGCATCTTTTTGTGTCATGTAGTCACATAAATGACACTCTATCGGAGGCAAACAAAAAGACTCAACTGATACAATTAGAAAGGTTAGGAGCTTAATTGATGCAAAAGTTATAATTTGAGGATCATATGTATAATTTACTCAAAATATATTGTATGTAAAACAAAATGACCGACTTAACCATAATATAGAGGTGGCCATAGCCTAGGTTGGGGCGAGCTTGGACTGAGCAACATTTTATGTCAGACCAGGCATAACCAACCTGGGGCCAGGTGAGCACAGCCTAACCCCAGCCATAAGCATATCTCGTAGCCCAAGTTCAGGCAAGTCCGCCCATTGTATAATCATCACTTCACTCTTCACCTGTTTCTGCAGTATAGAATATTACAATAACTGGAAAAGATATACTAAGTTCACTACTATAAGTGTATTCTCAGACTTGTACAACTGATTGCACTACAAAATGAGAGACTGTATCAGATTACTGAAAGCTCAAGTACTCTCACACATCCTACAATTATTTTGGCAGGACATGACTCCCATGAAAACGTAAGAGATACTTTTGCAGGAGATATGCAAAAATTGGCAAGAAAAGATCGTTTTATGATTTATGAGCAAAAAAATCTAGGTCGGTAGCAGAATCGCTATTCAGTGGCAGTCTGCTTTTGTTTCTTGCGATTTTCCTCCATGATTCTTTGAAACTCTTTCTCACCAGCAGCAATCAGCCGCTTAACACTGTCAAAGGTTGTAAGCCTAATGCTGCCATTAAAAATCGCATGTGAGGAAAGGAAACTAAATATCATATGGAGAAGAATTATGCATCAGAAAGTGGTTAGTAATTGAAGTATAAATTTGTGGCAAGTTGACCAAGTATGATGGCAATGCAATAGACATTTGCTTGGGCGAACAGCCTACTTATAGAGGGAAATATTGCTGAACTCAGCCAAAACAAATGCCGATAAATATTTTTTTTTTTTGAACATAGATAAGATATTAGATACATATGAAGGGACGTGAACCTGCTACTTGGCAGAGTCTTCAATGCATTGGGCACAAAACCCCTGTACAATCCAACTAAACCATCACGTGCCACAATGCCTGTCTCAAAAAAATCCAGGTAGAAAATAATTAAGTAGGTGCTTGATAACTAGATCAGAAACTCAATTCTGCAACAAATATGTACATACAAAAAAGAAGGGTTTAATGATACAAGCTAACTTCAATAAATTTTCGAAGATTATGTGCACTACTAGTAATACTGAACTGTGTTATGTTAAATAAGCTCCGATTTTTAAAACCTTCTGGAAGTCAATAAATGTGAAAGTCGTCATAAAGAGGTGAACTGGTGATAAGGCCTCAAGCAGCAGATCTAACTCGAGGAAGAGAAAGAAGAGGAGCACCAAAAAGGCTAAGAATCCTAAGAAGTCCCTTAACTTAGAAAGTAAATGGAATGATACACCATCCTCCTACAAGAAAAGAAACTGTTCCGGATAGCTGCCACTTCAACACATGGAATTCAGCAAAACAGATCACCCTAATCTCAGACCAAGCATATATACCAAGTGGGTAAAGCTGAATCACAAGGATCATGAGGTTTGTACTATCTTTTATGCAATGCATATTATAAACTGCAGGTCCACCCTGAGAAAGGGCGTATAGGTGTTTATTTGAATGTGCAAGTGAAATGCTTCCAACTTCCCACCAACCAGGGAATTTCCAACTTTAAGCTTATCCAGTGAAATTAGTTTACCACTGCTAATAACAACCAATACTTAGCATCAGTTCACCTGGAAAGGCGTCCAAAATTGTCTTGTAAGGTGTACCCTTCATCTGCATTTGCCTTCTGACTGTGTCCAGAGGATAGCACGTGACTGTGGCAATAGTAGCTGACACCAAAGCTGTTAATAGGGATGTTTCAGTCCTCTTTTGATACTTCTCTGGCAAAGATTTCTTCACCCTGACATTTATCAGACATCAATATTAGGATAATTTGTTGGTTTTCTCCCTCAATAAGCACTAAAACGGAATTGTTGAAATTTCCCCTGGGCCCAATCCCCCCCCCCCCCCCCCCCAAATAAAAAAAAAACACACACACACACACAGAATTGGTGAGGAATTGCTGGAAGGGTAAACTTACAAGTCAAACACGCAAAAATTCACAGCTATGTAAGGAGCTATTCCAATAAGAGATGGCCCAAGACCATTATAGAAGGATGCAACTCCTTCCTCTCTCAGCATGTTTAAGGCAACCTGCAAATGATTCAGTAATACCCCTAGTCATATTGAGAGCTCTTCTTGTCATAGTTACATATTAGGTTAATCGAACTCACCTCTGTCATTGTGCGGTACCCGGGCTCAACAGCTAACCGTAATCTGAGGACATCTAGCGGGTATGTAACCTGTAAAGTGACAATGAGTTAAAGGAGCAAAACTTTAGAGTGCATATATAGATACAAAAAACAGAGAACATAAAGATGGACAAGAAAGTAATAACATAAAACAATCCAAATGACACATACAATCGGTAGTGAATGTATGGATTTTTATTATCATCATGTTTTTTCCTGGGAGAGGGGGCACAGTAGGCTGTATACAAACACATTGATTGCAACGGAATATTAGATGATAATTTCAGCATGTTCCTTCGATATAACTTACAAAAGTTGAAGTCATGCCAGCACAAGCACCTGCTGCTAGTCTTCCAATAACAGAGAGCTCACCATCCTTTCCCTTAAAAAGTTTCTGGAAATTGAATTGTAAAACTTAATGTCTCAACAGATTAATTCCAAAAAATGCACATTTAAATCGTTCACATGAATTGTTTTGTTTTTTTGAAAATGGTTTCACAATACCTTGTAGGTTTCATAAGCAAACAGCTGGACGGCACTATAGGGTATTATACGTATGACCTGAAAAGTTGAAAATGAAATATGTGATACATAGAACTCAATAGAAACCTTATTTGAATTACAATAGAACACCACTCAACCATGACATTTAGAAAGTGAATGATGCAAAGACCTGAGGAAGGTTGCCCTTCCAGTACCCTTTAATTCCTTCTTCCTTTCCAATCAACGTAATTGCCTGCAATTTATAGCCAGGTATACACCATCAGTGTAGTGCATGAATACCCTATCACTAAACCTCAACCTACCATGTAAGATGGAACGAGTACAAATACAGAAACCTAATATATCTGTGCAAGCATGTATAAACCACTGATGACTTGCCATATATGACAGAAAAGAAAAGCTAAAAAGAAGCATAAAAGATGTAATACAGCCGGCATTCACACACAAGTTAATTATCAAGACTAGCCTTTATAAACCTGCAATATTTTTTAATTTATTTTTATGGTATTTTAGATTTACTTTACCCCAGTGTGCAGCACAAGTGCATAAAATACCTTTCCAGGAAAAAAAAGTAACTGCATAAAATATTAAATATGTCTGCTAATGAAGATTTTCAAAGGTGAGACAAAAGCCCAACTACCACAAAATCTTTGAAAAAGGTGAGACAAATGCCCAACTACCACAAGATTTCTGCTAATGAAGATTTCAAAGGTCAGACAGAAGCCCAACTACCACAAAATCTTTGACAAATATTCATAAATCCAATTACTCTTTAATATAGGAATGATTGGGATCTAAAACCAGAAGCTGACTAAACTTGATTAAATCATTAAGCGAATGGATCCATAAAGAATCATGGTAGCTGTCCTGGAAATTAAAAGGCAGTACAGCCCTAAGAATCGGAACTAAAGTATAGTTCAAGTACTATCTCAGACAATAACGATATCTCGATGATGGATTTTCATTACCTCCTCCAGAGTTCATGGCTATAAATTTCTTCCACTTATTATGACTATCAGATTCTGGTATTCTCTTCTCAACTCAATCCATCAATGACATTGCAACAGGAGAAAGATGAAGGTGAAAGATGTCTACACTTCAAAATCTTCATGTGATGAAGATTAAAAGGGTTCGCACAACTCGTGCATTTTTCCCCTTTCAATGTTCACAAATATAAATGCATATATACTTTTTACAACTTAAAAAAAAAGTTTAGGGAATCTGTGCCTAGCATTTAGGCTCAACAAAGATACTTAGCATGAACCATATACCTCAATGAAGCCAATACTCTTCTTAGCACTTTCTTGCCCAGCTCTCAATCCATGAGTCTGCAGAAAGATTATATTGGTCACTACAAAGCAAAATTTCCGGAAAGCATAAAACAGAAAGAAGAAGAAGCACAATTCCTGATTGAGCTAACAGAAGCTTGTTGACATACAAACCTTGCTCCAGACTTTAAAAAAAAAAACAGAAAAAAGGCATAAATACCGCATTTGCATGCAGTCAAACAAAGTGGACCTGAAGACTGATTCTTGAAATTTCCAATGAAGCTGATTTACCAGTCTAGTCTACAATTAATATTTTATATGTTACATGAGTAAGAATTATGAAGAACAAAAGAACTAAAAGCCTAAAGACAAAGAAGCTTTGCCATGCAGACTATGCCATGGGATGTGGAATCATGGATTGGACATTTATGAAACTGTATCTGTAATAAACCTATTCAATCAATATCCTAATCAAAATGAGATGTTCACTTCATGAATCACTAAATCTATATGTCCTCATGTTTCCAACAACTTGCATTTGTGACTAGGCTTGTGCAAGTTCCTCATTCTTATCTTGTTTCTACAAGAAGCCCCTATCATCCAACAAAGCAAACATGAAAATGACCCTTTAAAGAATTAATAAATATACAGGCAAACACATTTGAGAGATCCTCTTACTGATGCTGCTAGTGGAATACGTGAGGTAGAGGCAGTAATGGTAATTGTGGTGGTGATATTATTAAGTGAAAATCATGGAGCACTTAAGATATTATTAAGTGAGGTGGTGGACCTGGTGGTGGTAATTCACTAGAAAAAAGAAAAAATTTCCTTCTGGCGCTTTCCAAGTGCTACATAATCTGTCATGTTTAGCAAGGATAGTTTGAAAGAAGCTGCATTATTATTTTGTTATCACGAGGTAGACTGACATGGTCTTCTATAATCAGCCGTTGATTTTAAGGATTGATTGTAGCAAGTGTTAAGTAAGATCGGACTAATGTGAAAAATGTGGTCATGGATCAAATTGTAAGACGGTTTAAGCTTGAAATTAATGGGTAGGTCGCTTATAACAATGGTTAGAACAGTTGTTGTAGATGCTTTTGAGTACTATATACAGATAAAAAGAAATTGACAAGTATTTGAGCATCAAATTCAAGTAATAAGACCCAAAATTAGGGGAAAAGAAAAATAGAACACGAAAACCTGCATTAGAAGCTTAATACGATCGAGAGGCGCAGTGACGGACTTTGCAGCGGCACCGGCAATTGCGCCGGCGGCGAACAGCGCCGCATCTTTAGGAACCAAAGCAACCAAAGCTAATGGATGCTTGAGGAGCTGCGCGGTGGTTGGTTGCGCCACCAACTCTTTCTTCTCCGCCAACGAAACACAAGCAAAATTACCACTACGGAAACTAACACTATCATTGCTAGTACCAAGCCATTTATGTGGCCAATGGTCTTCGATTCTTGTCGGTTCGAGACCAGGAATGTCTCGCCAGACCAAAATTGCTCGGTCCTTTTTCATTTTTGTTGAGATCTGAACTTTGAACAGAGGAAAACTGAGAAGGTTTTGGTGTTTCCTCTGCTCAAAGAAGATAAGGTACTCAGATGAAGAGTACTGCGTCAGCGTTGCAGAGAGAAGGAAGAAGACAAAGTGAACGGAATAGAACGGAGAGTTTGGGTTTCAATCCATTTTGCTGCTGTGTTTGTTTTGGGTAATGGGTGCCAATTTGTCTGTGTGACACTGACACGTGATATTTCATTTACGTGTACGTTGGGTTTTTCTTACTTGTATAATGGGGTAATCAAATGTGATTAATCAACCTAACCTTTCTTAATTCTTAAAATAATATCTTGTTGAAGGTGTTTTCAAAATAATTTTTTTGTGTGAAAAACTTGTATAAATAATAGTGGAATAAAAACATTTACTTATCTTAAAGGGAACATTATTAATGCAGCACCGAGCACGTATAATAGAAGACTACATGACAAATTAAGATCATCAAAAACAATGATGATCGGGTACTAATTTTGGATGATAATGTCAAAAAATCTAATAAGACCTCATTTTGAAAAACTCTCGGCGATCTAAATAAGATTGACTTTCAAACCATTATTTTTAGCCAAAAAAGGATGTTTATAGCACTTTTGAAGTGTTACAGAATTAGAATTTATTCTATTATGTTCATTCACCGCAAAATTTGAAGAAGTAAACTTTTAAACTTGTGGCAATCAATACTTCAAAAAATCAATTATTGTCGAAACATGATTGATAAATCATGTTCCTTTCTTTGGGATTTGATAACTTATCTCGCTTTCTTTTGGTTCTATTGGTTTTTTAGTTGTACAATTTCTTATATCAAGCGGAATGCCCAGGTTGAATGCTCAAAATATAGTATCAGTTAGTAAGCCCACGACAATGGCAAGGTGACTCCAGCTTATCCCAATCTTGCAGTGCAACCTCTCCTTCACGCGGGGCTGCCCTAGGCAGAAATTTTCTAAGATGATCTATGGGCTAAGTTGGAACAGCTTCTGATTAGGGGCGCAACTCGAGCGGGTTGGGCGGGTTGAGATGTCAACCTTAGTCCAACTGTAGGTATATAATTTTCAACCATAACCCTACTTCAACCCGAGGTACTCAACCCGAGTACTGCTCGGGTTTAATTCGGGTGAGCTTGGGTTTAATTCGGGTTACTTAATTCGAGCTAATTTTGAATTAAAAATCGGGTTGTGCTTGGATTACTTAATTCGAGTTGATTTTTAGAAGCATAGATTTGATTTTTTCAAGTGATCTGAGATGAAGGGCGAGGCGCAGATGAAGAGAGAAAAAGTGAGAGAGGGAGGAGTGACGAGTGAGAGAGGGAGGCTGAGAGTCTGAGATGACTCAGACGAGTGACGATTGAGAGAATGAGGCTGAGAGAGGGAAGAGAGAAGAGAGAAGAGTGACGAGTTAGAGAGAGATCTGAGAGTGATGGAGGCGCAGAAATAAAGACTTTAAGTGAAGTAAAAATCTGAACTCTAAAGAGTGAAGATAAATATTAACTCTAATTAAATATATTTATATATTTATGTATATTCGAGTTCAACCCAATTTAATAATCGGGTTCAACCCGATTTTAATATTCGGGTTCAACCCGACAACCCGATGCCTCAATTCGAGGCTTGTCCAAATTCAATTCGAGTTGAGATTTTTTTGCCCAAGCCCAACCCAAGTATTAAAAATTCTAACCCAAGCCCTGTTTTTTCGGATTGAATTTGGATTGGCCTGTACAAGTTGCACCCCTACCTCTGATACTCGACCACGAACAACAGTTTTAATTTGAAAATCGTTTTTTTTTTCACTTATTTAGAAGCCCTAATGAAAAATATATACAAAAAGTTCAACTTTACTTTTGAAGATTGGTTTACTTTCAGAGCACAAGGCAGCTAACAATAATTGTTCGACAAGCATCCAATAATCACACTTTGGGTATATAAAGTTCAATCCAACACAATTGATCGGACTATTGCACGTTTGACTGGGTCATCTTCATCAACTGAGCATTCAAAAAGGCCATGGAATTTGCAAGACTATGGAACCAAAACTGTGACTTCCCCATGAACGACTATTGTGGACTTTATGGTATACCAAACTTAGCTATGAACTTTAGGTGGTGTTTAGATGGTCAGGTGGGAATTTGTAGGCTTAGAGTTTTTTATTCTTTTTAATCCAACTCAATCCCATACAACCTTTTTTTTTTTTATTTTTTTTTGCCAAGAAAAGGGTATTATATTATTTAAGAAATCTTCGTTCTATCCCAGCCCTTATCTCCAAGGACAATGGTCTTCGAAGACCGGATAGAGGTTTGTTCACCCATAGATTTGACAAAAGACCCTTTTTTTTTAGATTTGCGATTGTGTGAACTACTATATTGGTTGATCTCTTTACAGATCTAAAGAGGATTTTAGGGATGCTGGTTGCATATCCCTAAATATTCTGTTGGATTATCTCGATCTCTTGGATAATTACCTCTAAACTCTTGTTAATGGCATCAATGAGGATTTTTTAGTCAAATATCCCATACAACTTGTTGAATTATCTTGAAAAAAGTACGTTCTTAACCAATTCCGTTAGCAATTAAATTTAAAATTTTATGGATCTCACGAAATTTTTTTTTTCCGGAAAGTATGGATCTCACAAATTACCTTATGATTTGGAAGTTTTTTTTAATTAAATTTTACCATCATATCCTTAGACAATTATTACCTTACAATAGTCTTTTTATGAGAAATTTCATTGGGCCCAAATTTAATCCACCTCTTAGACGGGTTAGAAAAAAGTGAAAATTGAGGATGAGTCCTCCTTAAGGGACTTATAATGAGTTTAGTCCATAAAGAAAATTTATTTAGGGGTAAGTTTATTTTTAATCTTACTAATAAGTAGTTAAATCCACTATTTTTTTAAAACTCCAAAATGCCCTTCTACCGACTTAAAAAACAATCTTCAACATTAAATTAGTTTCCTAAACAGTTATTCTTGATTCAAACTTAATGGAAGATTTTTTTCCATAAAATTTGAAATTCAAATTTAAATTTAACATCACTACCATTTCTCTCTCTCTAATTTTTTTTTTTGTTGAGAAGACTATGGTTAATTTAATATTGAATGTTAGTATGCATGTTATTATTATTTTTTTGCATGTTACTTTTTTTTGTTGTGCATGTTACTATTTTTTATTGAACATGTTACTATTTTTTTGATGAGTATGTTACTATTAATATTGAATGTTACTATTTTTTCGAAATATCAATATTCAATATTATTTTTTTTTTGTTCATCATGTTACTATTGTTATTTTTCTAAAATTTTAATATTCAATGTTACTATTTTTTATTTTTAATATTATTATGTATATATATGAGGGAGAGAGAAATAAATAGTCTTATTTTATATATAGATATGAGATAGAGAATTTTAATGTTTGTCAAACTCCTAAAATTTAGAAGTTGTTAATTTTTAAATTTGTTATAATTAAATATAACTAATGAGGGTATTTTAGACAATGAAAATCAAAATAAATTTAATATTAAATAAGTTTTCTTGATGGCCTAATCATCAAATAAGTCCACAAAAAGAAACCAGCCTCCAAATTTCTCTACAAAAAATTCACTTAGATAAATGTCGCTATTCAAATTGGACATTGACCCGACTCCAGTGAGAAAACCCTAATACCATTTTTACTTCCCAAACATAAGTGAAACTCAACTTAATTTTGTTCAATCTAAATATACTAGTCATAACTCGTGTCTAAAAGCACGATAGACATAAAATTCGAGTCCTAAAAATCGATCTCACTATATTAAATAATAATTTTTCTTTCCTTCATTTCTTTGATTACATCATATAAAATTTATTTTAACCCATTATTTTCTTAAAAATATTGACAAAATTCTCTCAAAATACGTAATTTGATAAAATTTTCTCAACATATATATACTATCGTGTAAAAATAATATATTAAATAAAAAATTATGTTAAACTATAAATTAATCAAATATTAAATGATTAAACATGTGATAAAAATGAATAATGTGATGATTTTAGAGGAAAAAAAAATATAAGAAATAAAATTCAACTTCGTATGTGTTTTATTGTACAAATTTTAACCCTCTATCTCATTGTCCAGACACACCCTTGGGTTCTTGGATCGTGTGAAGTTTGTTAACTTTAGAGTCTAAGGGAGCGTTTGGATTGTTAGATAAGGGTAGTTAACGAGGTGGAATAGGATATATTTTATCCCGCTGTGTGTGCCTGTATTAAGGAGATTTCATAGTGTCAAGCAAAATTCTCCATGCACAACCTTGATAACTTTTCCAAGCAAATTTTTATTTGGAAATAAATAATTAGAAAAAAAATACATATTGCTTACAAAAACGCGAACCCGGGGACCGATTGCCCAAGAAATTTTTTTGCACTCGTCGATTATATTTCACCACGGTTGTTCTGAAACCAGTCCCAACATACACTAAAAACAATACATTACCCAGGCCAGCATACAACAGAATAATACACAAGAAAGAATACATACAAAAGGCGCGAAACAAGTACAGCCACCGCAGCATTGCACCTCAACAATCGAATTGTAACTCCTATGATGTATGCCACTTCTCCAGAAAACATCACACAAAACTACGCCTCAAGCATCGAAGTATCAAACTCACCCCAATGGCAAAGATAAAACTCAGTGTTCCAAAAGATCTAGTTAGATGCATGTTCTTGGAGACAATGTATGGTTCAAGTGGAAAGCTGGAATCTGCCACTCGGCTTTTTTCTTCTCCATCCCTAAAAAATTACAAGATAAAGAAAAATAAACTCAAGTTCAGGCTAATACACCCAAAAAAATAAAAAAGAAGAGTAGAAGTATAACTTACAAAAGCTGCATAATACACAAATGTCAGCCCCGCTAGAGTAATGAATGCAATTTGAAACACATTGTACCTGTGGTGGAAAAACCAATATTATGACTGCATGATATTAAGTCTCCTAATTATAAATCAGAATATAAAAAAAAAAAAAAAAGAACTCTCTACTGACTTGTACAAATATTTTATTCCACGAAGGGATTGCAAGGTGTGCCCAAATATTTCTTGAGCAGCAGTAGCTTGGGCATAGTATGCAAATGCAGTGGCGCAGAACTGAATCACACTGCAAGCACAAAAACAAATCACGATCACAAGTTCACAACCTAAAGTGACTGTTAGAGTTCTTATTTATACTATTAGTAGTGTAGGGTAATATTGTAATTTCCCTAATGTCAGTTTACTATAAATAAGAGAGTGTAGGGCAACATAGCGAACACAACTGATTATTTCTCTCAATCTCTTCCTCCCTTCTTCTCTTTCATAAACCCTAATATCTACTTTTTCCTTTTAACTGTGACCAATAGGTCCAATACAAAGGATTCCCGAACCACAGAAAGCAATAAGTTTTATCCTTAATAAAATTACTATGCACTGTATATACATCCCCGGTGCTGGAATGCATCCCCTTTTTTGGCGCCCCTTAGTAATTTTTTTTCATAAACCAAACTGCAACCTTACCACCATTGACCCGAAATTTACCCTTTTTGAAAATAACTTATCAAAGCTAATCATAATAAATGTAAGGATGACGACTGTAAATGGTTTATTTCATGAAGAAACTTCCACAAGAATACAATGCTAATCACTGGTAAAACCAAAGCTAAAAATTAGATGAACATGGGGTCTGTCAGATTGTCACCAACCTCAATAAACCATGGGTCGACTGACAACAATTTGCCGAGCATGATTTCATGAGTTGCCAAGCAAATAACTCACAACAAGGTTTTAAGAGTTGTCACGCAAATAAAAATTGCATTTTCTACCAACCTAAATGGCCACCCCATGATCAAGTAAATGCGTGCTACTTTTAACCCAAGCATAGAAATTGTTACAGTTCCAATAAAAATAAATGCAGTATCAAGATACCAACCTAATAGAGCAAAGAAGAATGAGTCCCACATTAAAGAGAAACGAATTCATTAATGTAGCCCCCCACCTGTAAAATTGGGTCAATCATCAAGCAATCACCAGAAAGTGTAAGCCAGCCAATGACCATAAAAAATCACATAGAAGTAATAATATAACAATATTCTGAAACCACAAAAATCATTACTTCATTGGATGAATCGTAATGAAAACTAATCTCAAGCCAAGCATCATTGCCCCAGCAATAACTGCAATCAGAAGGTAGAAGCAGAAGAATGCAAATGCTGCAGTACCCAGAAGTCCTGGTGATGCAGGTCTTGTGTCATGATCCATGTTTCATCAAGCAAAAACTTAATACAAGAAAAGAGATGCAAAATTTCTCAAAGTTACCCCAGATGTCATCCAACTTGATGAAAATCTCATTCAGGAAAGGAGAAAGTGGAGGGTCAATCAATAGATAGATCACAATATGCGCAACCCAAGCCACTGAAACAATCAATCTGTTAAAAAGGCAAAGGTGTCAATGGACAACCAATAATACAAATAGAGCAGAACTGAAAACAATATCACAGAGTGGATGAATTATGCCCAGGGGTGGGGGGAGAAGAAACCACATATGGCAAGTATAAAAGGGGTCAGAAAAAAAATAAGCATACATGTAAGAGATGGAACCATATCCTACTATTCAAGACATTTAATTTGCCTATCAAAAACAAAAACACTAAGGGCGTGTTTGGTTTGGTTTTCAAAAACAGTTTTTTGTTCTCAAAACTCTAAAAACAAGGAAGATGTTGTTTGTTTAGCTTTTTTGTTCTCCAATTTTTTGAAAATTTTGAGAAATGAAATGTGATTTTAGAGAATAAAAAAATGGTGTTTTCCTTGTTTTCTAAGGTAAAATGAAAACACGAGAAACACCTATCTCCAAATTAATGAGGTCTCCCCTTCGAGTTTCGTTGGAGACAAAAAATTGTGACCGACTGTTCATCTTCTCCACTGCGCTCTCTCTCTCTCTTTTGCAACTTTCCTCTCTCCCTCCCTCTCTCTAATCCAGCTTCAGATTGTTCATCTTCTCCGCTGCGCGTCTGTGTGAGTGTGTGCGTTAGAACTCATCTCCTCTCTCTCTCTCTCTCTGCGCAACAGATCTGTGTATATATACAGATCTATGTTTAGATCTGTATATATACACAGATCTGTGTGTGTGTTTGTTTTTGATGGTTGTGTGTGTATATATATATATATATATATATGGCTATGTGTATATATATATCTATGTGTGTGTTTTTGTTTTTGCTGTGTAAGAAGGCGATGGACATGAATAATTGACTGGAGTGATAAGTTTTTTTTTTTTTTTATCAGAAGTGATAAGTTAAAAATTGGCTTTATGGATCATTGTCCAAACAAGTTTTATTATTTTTTGTTCTTTAAAACTATTTTAAAAAATCTATAACCAAACAGGTTTTGCAATCCAAAAATTTTTAAAAACACTTTCTTAAAACTCTTCTCAAAAATAGTTTTCAGATACTGTTTTTTGATATACAAATCAAACAGGCCCTAAGATTTTACTGGATTATACACTGAACAAGATCTTTTTCAATTCACTCAACAAGAGAACAAAATAATTAATGACTCTTACTTTCTATTGAAAGCTTGATTTATGAGGAAATCACTAACAATGTCTCAAAACATCTTTAAGAAAATGCAAAATATAGGGCACCACTACAGAATCTCAAAAAATAACAGATGCAGCGTCTCCAACAAAACCTGGGTGCTGATCACGCAAACATGGAAAGAGAGCTGCAATAACAATCATGGCTGCGGAAGTAAGTCTCCACAACACTCAATTTGAGAATGTAATCAATATATAATAAGTATTTTTATATCCGAAATTGATTTTGGATTACAGTTTAAGCTTGCTATCACAATTTGGCAAAACTAAAATACTCTGTCCCCACACTCATAAAGATGAACATGAATAAGATATCACCGACCCTAAAGAAAACAGTCTCAGCTTTTACCATATAACCATCCATCAGATAACCTCAGCAGCAAAAACTAATGCAATACACACCCAAAATAAACCCGTACAAAAATGCAGAAAAAAAAGAGTTGTTGAACCACGCTTCCCTTTCTAGATTATTGTCCACTACACCAAGATTGGCCCAATTAGAACAATACAGCAGAATATTCACAAATACCACAAATAGATGCCGCATTCTTTAAAAAGCACAAATTTTGGAATTCAAGAAAAATAAACACGTAGTGTAAACAGCACTCACCCTAAAATTCCCAACACAAATTTGGCCAGGTAGCCAAGTACAGTCATAGCCCAAGTAGTCTCAGCCTAAATGAAATAAGGCAGAAATTAGTAGAAAGTAGGAAAAAATTCATATACAGCTTTCCAGAGTGATGCAGGTCAGCAAATTACATATAATTCAGTCCCATCACCTTTTCACCTTGAGGGTACATCTCTTCTAAAGCCTTGACATCATCTTCCAGAAGAAGTAACTCCTATAGTTCAAACATAATCACATTACCCTCATGAGTTTTTGACTAAAATGAACAGACATCTGACTTTTTTTCTCTTCATGAGTTAGTGAAAGAAAAGAGGAAAGGCGTTAGTTTACTCTAGGGGAGAGAGAGAGATGTTAGAGATTTTTTAAGTTTCCCCCCCCCCCGGGGAAAAAAACCAAAAAAAAAAACACAGAGGCAAAAAGGACCCAAACAAAATAAATTAAGGGGAAAATGTGGAAAGGAAAAAGAAGCACCTTGACATAAAATTTTCAATCCATACCCATATATCAATTAAAGAAGTCCAAATTTGACTCAAAGGAAAAAATAATTATCCCACAATAGGATTGACCGATTGAGCAGCAAGTGAAGCATATCACAAGAGACCAACATATTAAAAGGAACGACAAGCATCCCTTCAATATCCTAACTTCAAATATATCACAGGTTTATTGACTCAAGATCCACCACAAATAAATGTGTTAGGAGCTTGCAAATGTAAACAACTTACAATTTTGGATTCCAAAACATAGTTTTAGTGTTCCATCAATATATAAATAGACATCTCCACCTCCTAAGTTTCTCTCTGTATGAGACTGGCCAGGTTATCTCACATATACAGGATCATTCATGTTTAAGGGTAAACTGCTAATCCAAAAAATGTCTTCAAATAAAAAATTTGCTATTGAGACATGATATTGTCCTTCCAAGAAGTTAGTACTGCAAATCAAAAACTTTTCTCTTATTAAATATTACTGCGCACATGAAACCTGTAGCAGTTTCAGTACTCATATGAAATATATTCCATCTTAAGAACTACTCATTGCATCAGCAAATACACCAAATGCCAAAATGTGGTTAGCCCCTTAAGCTTATTCACCATAACCAAAATGTACTTTTGCTTATTTACCAAAATCAAAATGTACCTTTTCCATTGCCTTCACATTTTTACGCCATTTTCTTCCCTTGTTCCCACCCCTTTCTTCCTGATGGAGTGCATCAGCTGCTTTCTTTAATTCTCTTGCTTTTTTACCAAGTTCGGTTGCCTCCTATAAGACAAAAAAGTGAACCATTCATATGCATTTTAAATATGAAAATGAGGAAGAAGTTGTTCAAACGTAGTCTCATACAAATGAATGGTGCAAAATCTAAAGGTACCTTGATATACTGTGACCGAGTGATAACAGCCTTTGGACGCCTAATAAATGAAAATATAAGTCCCAACGGCAGACAAGCAATGCCAACACCACCAAATATCTGGATAAAGCAATGGGAGGCTAAAACTTGATTATAACATCCTTGCAAAAGAACAAATACATAAAGCTGAACTCCTCATCTTACACTCTACTCTTTTCATCATTGTGGACCATAATGGAACTATACTCGTATTTTCCATGAAAACTACATATTCTTATACTAGACCAAACCCATGACGAAGTCAACAGTCATTTTTTTCCTTGATAAGGGGGGTCAACAATTATTTTGATTTGAGTCTCTATTGCCTCTTACACCCATACACACACAATCAATTCATGTGAACCAAGTCAGATTTCAATTATTGCATAGGCAATTATGAGAAAGACATTGGAAACTATATTACCCTTAATCAAATAAGAAATCATAATGTATAGTGTTGTAAAAATTTGAAAGAAAGAACATACAGCGAATAGTACTGATCCGACAATTGTAGCCAATGCAACAACATATTCTGGGAATGTAGAGCGCATTGTCCATGTAGTTTCCGATGAAGCACTAGCAATATATGCAGAACACTGTAAAATGAGAAAGGATATGAGAAATGAGAATTAGAAGTATCAGTTCATCTTGAGAATATTTCCATGAGCAACAAGATGCTAAGCAAAACCTCAAGTAAATGAGAACTAAAAAAAGCATAGAGGAATTCAATTCAATAAACTTATTAGTTTATCAACCTGGTGTGCACCGCTACCGCCAATACATTGTTGACTGCTAGAGAAGCCCCATGTACTTGGGAAGGCAGTAGTGGCTGATGAGAGGTGCCTAACAGTGAAATCCACCTTTCCAACAAGTCCTAGTACCATCATAGAGGAAAAATGGGTGAAACACAACATAAAAGTTGAAAATATGTACATAATTATTAGTTTATTACTAAAACATCAACCAAGGTTGGCTCCATCAATCATCACTTCCTGATTTATCAACCAAGGTTGGCCAAATACTTTGTGATGCGTATTTGCTGGTTATGTATCATTGCCAAATATTTCAACTGACGACATTAGGACAATCGTTTCCTCAGTAAGTGGTTGTGTGTGTAATTACTTTAAAAATTTACAAATAAAATTGTCACCATGCTATTGCACGGGTTTCTGCCTTCCATATTAATATATTTATATAGTCATTATATCAAAGTGTATTTCAATCAAAGAGGTTGCTTAACCCAGCCACTCTGTTTTGCAGACTAAGTTTGAAAATAATTAGATTTTGATTTCATACAGTTTGTTATTTTCAAGGCTTTGGAGGCTGATGTAAAAACAATTATGAAGGTCATATCATGGATTCTGTGGCCTATTTACTTTGTTGTTGTTCTTTCATTAGTTTGGCACTATTTCATAATCATTATTGTTGTAGGACTGGGCAGAGTTTGCTTCTTTTCATCCAAATGTAAGGAATCCATTAATGTTTATATTATTAAGCTTCAAGTTAGGAGTCCTTATTTAAATACTGAGTCTTTTCTAAATTAGACTCATTGTCAATCTCACCGTCTAACTATTGATTTCGAGTTGCAAACAGTGTGGCATCTGAGATCAATTCTAAGCTTGATGAGCTGTATCAAAAATTATTAAAGGAATTTGGGACAGAATCACTGGCACGCGTTGGGAAGAGGATTTAGTATCCTTATTGAGTTTTGTTGTCCCATCCTATGTTATTATTTACGGTCATTTCTTGTTTGTTATACTTTCAACAATTTTGCATATGAATTGTCAGGCAAAACTTTGCTCAGGCAATTTCAAATAACTCAAAAGAGGTATGCAAAGAGCGAAGGGACTTAAAATGCATCACGTGTGCTGGGATTTTGTTCATTGCAGCTGATTCTTTGGTTTAAACTTTTGATTGAGTATCTGCAGTGTGAAATCTTATTAAAGAATGAACCTGCAAAGTTTAATGCAGTTTATGAGAAGTTTTTGTTTTCATTTTTTTTCAGGGTTGGTTGGGTCCCAGCTATTAAAAAAGGTGAATGATGAGACAAATGAGACTTAGCATTTAGGACTTTATGAGAACTTATTGAGTAATGATGTTTGATTAATATATTTTAGCCTTTAGTTAACTGAAGTATTCTCGAGTGCATATGCATATCTTTCAAACACTATAAACCACAAAATACTTCTATTATCTCGAGTTTTGCTCTAGTTTCATCAATGTAACATGTCATTACATTCTGTTTTGAAGTTCTTTATGGAAACATCTTTCTTGTATTTATAGAGTGATGGGTTTGTTTTGATTTTTATTCTATTATCAACCAAGAAGGGGAAAAATTATTCAATGATAATTGTTTTAAATTATATTTGAGGCTCTACAATTTTTTCGGAGATAAAATGAATACTAGCACTAGCAAAAAGCTTCGTGGGTTTGGATACATAAGCTATTTTCTCGTAGTAATTGTGCTAGCGTAATTCATTTGGGAAAGTTTAACTGACCCGAGAAACTAACCACAGAAGAACTCACTTTCTTAAGCTCGAGCAAGTTTAGCTATTGTGTTATCTGTTTATTTGTGATTTGAGATGAGTTTAACATAGCTAATATTTGGTGGTTTAATGCTTTTACAGTGGAAAATTAGGTCGTCAAGCCAAGAAACTTCTCCATAGAAATCATGACAGGCACATTTAGCTTCAAGGTACTGAAGGGTAGAGGGTCATTTGTTTTATGATGATCTAAATATTGATATATTTGATAACCTTTACAATAGTAATAATCCATATTTTATACTCAAAATGACTCGTGCAATAAAATAAACATCTCTAACTATGCCAGCCCATATGAATACTAAGAAACAACAGAATTTATGTGAAGGGGCATCCAATGCTACCACATTTTTCCTAGAATTTGAATATGCATCGCCAATAATAAAAAAAACCAGTAGCAGATTACGTTTAAAATTTATATATCATCTCCAAAAAATAGTAGGAATATTAAAAACTAACCATATAGAATGCCGAGCACTAGACCACAAACAATTGCTGTAGTTATCACCCACAACAATGCGCTTTTAATCCGTTTGCCAACACTCCTGCATAAAAAATACTAATAGACACATATAAAATGCACACAATAGATAAAAATATGATCAAACTACAAGATATAAGTAAAAATGAACGGACTTGTCCTGGTCGCCTTCGTAGTAGAACATAGCGAAAGGGATAATGAAGAAGACGAGAACAGCGTCGAGAATGTAGATAGCAAGCCAGAGATCCTTCATCGGGAGTGTCAGATTACACGCGCCATTGTAAATCGCGTGTTGACAAGCCTGCCGATTGGCAACATCGGCCGGCAACATCAAAATAGAGATTGCGGCAACGGAGAGGCCCAGAACGACGACGAATTTGGGGAAATAGGCCTGGTTGGCGTCGTCGGGGTGTTGGTAGTTGACAAGAAGGTAGACATTGAAGACACAGACCAGTACGCACACGATAATGGCGACGATCACGAGCGCTAGATTGAAATCCCCCATTTGCTGAGAGAGGTCTCTCCCTCGATTCGAATCGAATTGATTCGAACCGATTGAATTGAAAGAATTAAAGTTTCGTGGTGGTGCGTGGTTTCGAATTTGAAAGGGCTTCTTTCTTAGATCTGCCTTTGGGAGGTTTTGCGAGAGGGAGAGAGTGGTTATCTCCGGTGGCGGGTTGTATGTGGATGGAGCTGTGAATAGGGTGGGGTTTGACTTCTAATACGAAATTACTATTTTAACCTTATAAATTCATTGATGATGAAAGAAATGAGACTTGTTCGGGGTGAGTATAGGGGGTTTCTAGGTAAATCGGAGTAATTAGTGCGACGGACATTGGAAGTTTGGAACAGCCTGGCAGCTAAACGATGCGCTTTGTTTTATTACGTTTAAAACAGAATTATTTGCATAAGCGAGCTGTTCTCTACGTGCCACGTACGACGTCGTTCGTCTTGCAGAATAAATATTCAGGGAAATTACACTTTATCTCCCTATAATTTACGCCTGATTTTTATTTTGCTCACTTTTAAGTTTTAATGTTCATAAACTTCAGGCCCCGTATTTCAAATAAATCCCTCTATCCAAATTCATCAACAATTGGGAAGAAAAAGAATCACGTGAGTATTATTTATCCCAACGAGAGAGCTAAATTCTACTAAGCCGATTTTAATAGTAATTTTTTTTTTACGAGGAGAGAAAAAAGATGAGGGACGACCAATAGGTAGTAACCCCTGAACATGACCATGAGGGTCCTCCATTATGGAATGTCTGGTTTGAGCCATAGTTACTAATCCGGAAGAGTAGCCCGTCACCACAGTACCACCAAAGCTAAATAATAAATCGCATTAATCGCATTACATAGGAGTCATGAACGATCCTAAACAAGTATAATTTACCACTAGACCACCAGCTCGGGTGGTGATTTTAATGGTATATTTTGTACCTTCAAATCATGTTAAATATTTGAACTTTTCAATTGTAGTTGTTGTCACAAATATTTCACAAAATTGCTCATATTATCAATTTATAAGGTTAAAATCATGCACCCAACACCCGCCCGTGACGTACCTAATATGTTTTTCCAGTATAATTGTGGACAAATTTGGAAAAATGAGTTTAATTGAAACCCGCTTTAAAGTTTGGGACTTCATTGTCTTGATTAATGTTGAAGGATCAAATGCAAATCAGATACAAACTTTAATAAAATTATATAATCCATCCTACAATTTTTGTTCAACCTACTTTGTTGTTGGGCTTGGGCCTCCAAACCAAATATATTTATTTTTCTTTGGGTTAATTCTAGGCCGGTCCACAGTTATGAACTTTTAGGACAATTAATTCATAGTTTATTTTTTTGGGGCTTATAGGATAATTATAGGAATAAAAACTAATTTATTCTTAATAAAATAAATAGTTATATTACAAAATAGACAATAATAGCGACACAGTAACAATAATATAGGAAAGTGATACTACTACAGTAACAGTTAATTTAACTATTCAAAATTTACAGAACTAGACAGTAACGTAAATTTGTATTGTCATTGTCTATCATCACTGTTAAAATTCTACGGAATTAGACAGTAACATGAATTTAATAGCCACACGATCACAGTAACAATTACAATCACTGTTAAAAATTTATGAAACTAGACAGTTATGTGAATTAGACAGCCACATGATTACAGTAACAACCACATGATCACAGTAACTTTTTTTTAAAATTGTTCAAGAGTACTTGGGATATCATCTTATTTTGGGATCTCCTAAGTACCAGACAATGTAGACCACAAAATCCACAAATAATAAACCCAAAACAAATGAAAAACATGATAAAATATAAATTTCATTGATGGCATAATGCAAAAGCAAGATATACAAAGCACTGACCCTACAAAAAAAAAATGATAAGTGAGTAATCAAGTACCAACTAGAAAAAAAAAAAAAAAAGGTCAATTAATAGAGGACAAAGCACCATGAGCATTTTCTCTCACCAAGACCTACGAGATTCAATTGCATTTTATCGAACACCTTAGATGCCTTTGTCGGTGGGGGTGTAAGGGGGTGATGGCTGGGTGTGGAGGTGCTATGGAATGTGGCAGGATTAAAGCATAGAGTGGTAGTATATGGAAAAGGAAGGGAGTTGTGGAGTAAAAGAATGGTTATGGCTGACGTCGATGATGGTGTCTGAGGCTGTAGAGTCTAGTAAGAGAGAATAGTGGTAGTGGAGGATATGGGATTATGGGGGTGGGGACGAGGGTAGATGATTGGGGTGAAGCTACGAATTACACTACGAACCCTTACATTCTGCTTGTATCGTCTGTCAAAAAATGTTCTATTGAAGAATCTCTATTCAACTATGAGTTCCAACAAAAATCTCCACCTTACTGAAACTGAACATCAAGAACCATTCAATAACAATGTTAAGGTTCTAGTTCAATAACCATTCAATAACAATCTCCACACGTCTGCTCCTTTGTTAGGGTTGCGGGAAGAGAGAGAGAGAGAGAGAATGTTAGGGTTGCTGAGAAAAAATTGCCAATCCGCTTGAATTCGTCGGAGATGCTTTGCGTGAGAGAGATAAAGAGAGAGGCGTACATGATACACTGGAGGACATAATAGAAAAAAAAAAAAAAGAGAGAAGAAAATAGATTATTGAACGTATTTTTAAAAAAATATATAACATGTATCTTTAATAATTCAAAAATAATTACGCTTTAATTTATTAACAAAAAAAATTCTCATATTACACTTGATTACAATTTTCACATTTTCTTTTCTCTATTGCCTATTTGACCCTTATCCCTATTGCCTTAATCTTGCATCTTGTTGTCGAGTCTCACATTATATTTTATTTTATTTTATCTTATCGAGATAAAGCAGAAATGAGAGGCAAAGAAATGACTATTATGATTGCAAATGTGGTGCATATTGAGTGGGGAACAATAATGATGATAGCTTGTTGATCAATTTTAATTAGTCCACAAAGGCATTGTATCGTATGGGCCCATTCATTGGACAATGGGGGTATAAAGACCCATCCATCTACATGAAAAATTACACATAAATGTATTGAATAGATGTTTGTTTCACATAGTATTACAACCGAAAGTCATAGATTTGAATCTCGCTGTCATCCTAATTATTAAAAAAAAACTCACGTGCTAGGCCTAAAATAGTTATACTCTCTATAACAACTTAAATTTTTAGAGTAGATGATTATTTAACAATATGGACCCACTAACTAATTAAAGATAGTCTCCACAATAAACACAACATGTGACCATTTGATACGAAATTAGCAACTCAGAGTCTTCACAATAAACTCCCAAGGCTTTGTGGGAAACTCAATGGTACCAATTTTTTTTTTTGGTATTGGTACCATTGATTATTATTTTTTATAGTAAAGTTACAATTTTGAAAGGAGAAGTAACAATTGCTTAAGGTCAAGAGAAAGTCATAATCGATCACAGACACTCATGATTGATCATGAGAAACGCGATATCGATCCCAAAATTTCATGATTGCTTATGTCTTTTAAAATTGTAACTTATACTTCAAAAAAATTATAATTTTCAATATTAGTACCACCAATAGAAATTCCCTATAGTCGTTAGTACTGATTCTTCTTAACATGTGGGCACTATGTGGCATGTTTTGCATGCGGAAAGAGGTATAGCCATGATTTATGTCTTTTTTCTTTTTTCCGTACCTGACCTGACTCAATGACTGTAATTTCTACTGTTTGCTGGTTTGGCTGAGGTCAGTGAAGTGCCCCAGCTCATCTCTTAGCTTTTGGTGAGTATCTAAATAAATTATTTTGTTTAGGGTTTTCAAGGACGTTAATTGTTTTTTTTGGGTCACGTATAAGGGAGGGGACCACAAGGGTTAAATATGCGACTTTAAGATTTAACAGTAGGGTTAAGGGGATTAATCGAGTCGAACTTTGCGAACTTGAGTCCGAACCTGTCGAACTCATTTTTCTAAACGAGCCTACAAATTTGTTCAAACTTGGCTTGTTTAGAACTTTAGCCGAGTTCAGGCCAAACCCGAACTGAGTTTGAGTAATTCGACTATTTTACATATAAATGAGTCGAGCTTTGCTAAATTGAGTAGAGTCTTTTAAGCTCGTTTTTTTAAACGAGCCTAAAAAATTGTTCAATCTCAGTTCGTTTAGAACACGAGTTGAGTTCGAACCGAGTCTTATTCCAATCCAAGCCGAATAACTCGTCTCGATTAACACTCATAAGTAAGGATATACCACCGAAGTTGGAGGTCTAGTGGTAAGACATGCTCGTTTCAGAGTTGTTTTTGACTCTCAAGTGGTTATCAAACAAGATTTAATTCACAGGGTCCCCATGTCTTACTACTTAGGTTTCGGTAGTGGTGTGGTAACGGACTACTCCAACAAAGGGGTTGGTAGCTATGACTAACCAAACATTCCACATTATAGGAGACCCTTAGGGTCACGCCCAGAAGGAGTTGCTATCTGCTGGTCGTCCCTTTCCCCTATTCATTGATAAAAAAAAAAATTAAATGTAGAATATGAGTAATACAATAATGGTCTTTCAAGTATAAGTTTTGTGGCACATTAGTCCCCATGTATGTTTTTGCTTGTGCTTTAGTCTATGAAGTTTTAAATCCGTGTCATTTTGATTTAATAAAAAATGAAGGTTTAAATTGATTAACCGAAGTGGTTAGATGACTACAATCGAGGGATTACTTGGATTTCTCATGTGTCTAATGTGTTTGATGTTATATGAAATCTTTTAATTAATTTGTTATCACTATATACTTCCTCAAATTTTCAATGTATACTCTTTAATCTCTACACTTTTGCAAAAGTCCAAATCATTTGCAATGCTACATGAAATTAAAATATAAATTTAATTAATTATTATCATTAATTTTATTTTGAATCTCAGTGTTTATTAGGACCTACTACTTATTTAATAATTACGATTGATTAAGTATATATTTTAAATTCAAATAACATTTTTCTCGAAGGAACATGATTAGAACATGATAAATCATTAGCCGATTGGTGTCGGGTCGTATTCAGCCATCAAGCAACTTTGTGAGGTGGGTGGGTTTTCAATCAGTTTAGGGATTTTTCCCTTTCACGTGATAACGATATGGGTAATTCTATAGTATGAAAATAAAAATCAGTATCATACTAAAAATTATTATTTTGTAAAGTTAAGTTACACCTTTTTAAAGGTGAAATTACGATTATTCAAGATAATTTGAGGTCTGAAACAATAATTTATTTTGAGGTCTTCTTATTTTTAGTATTAAAATTTATTCTTGTCATTTTTTTGAGGTATAAAAGTATAAATTGAGTTTTTATGTTTAAATTTTATAAAAGTATAAAGTATAAATTTTGTAATGACTGTTTTAAGTAATTTATGATCTATTATGAAATGGTATGATCGATTATAAATATCCTAAATCAATTGTAATTTTTTAAGACGGGCCATATAACTTAAAAAATTATAAACGACCCCAAAAAATTTGTACAAAAATATTCTAAAAAGTTATACATAATGATACGATTTTAGGAAGTGGGGCTAAGGCTAACCATGCAATTAACGTGGGTATTGATGTACTGACACGTGACGCCCTACTTTTGGTTGCACTGTCACTTCCACGGGTCATGTGAAAGTGAACGCAGGAATTGAGACGTCCATTTCTTCTTCTTTTGTTCTTTTTTCAAGGGTCTTTTCGGGCTAGTTTGTACGTATATTGATTAATTTTCTTTTTAGTTTGATTAAAGACAGATCACTCACACTAAAACTATAGTATATGATAAATTTTACATGACCTAATTCTAAATAATTACCAAAATTTAAATTTAAGATGTCTAAATTTATAATTCTTGCACGTTATCACTTAAAGCTAATCTTTAGGCTTACAATCAAAGTCCATTTCATCACAATCCAAGTCCATTTTATCCCAATCATAAAGTTCCTTAGAAAAGTCAAAAAAAAAAAAAAAAACTAAGATATAAAAAAGACAACTTAGGATATAGTGGTTGTATTCAATTCATGGAAAAAATTTAAGTCACATATTTTCGAATTTATCATATTTTCAAAGATATCCTCTCTATTATTCAAAATATTACTAATACCTCTGTTGTTAAACCACCATTTTTAACAAAAAAAAAAAATCATCCAAAATTATCCCTACAGAAATTCTAAATAATTTTACATAAAATTCGATTAAAATTAGAGCCGATTAAAATTTATTTTTCTACATATTAAAATTTAAGTTGATTAAAATTTATTTTTCTACATATTAAAATTTTAGCCTATTAAAATTATTTTTTTACATACTAAAATTCCAGCCGATTTGAGCTCTACTTGAACTGTTTGCACTGATTAAAATTTATATTTTTTCTCATTAAAATTCGTGTCAATTAAAATTCATTTCAAATTGATTAAAATTTATTTTTTTGGTATTAAAATTTGAGTTGATTAAAATTTATATTTTTCTATGTAACGAAATTCAAACCAATTAAAATTCACTGCGAGTTAATTAAAATTGATTCGAGCCGATTAAAAATGAATTTTAATCGGCTCGAATAAAATTTTAATTAGTTCAAATTTTAATAGGCAAAAAAAAATAATTTTTAATTGACTCTAATTTTAATACGTAAAAATTAAATTTTATTTAACTCGAATTGAGTTTTAATCGGACTGAATTTTTATACGTAAAAAAATTTAAAAAATAGAGTGGGTCTTATTGAAGATATGCCTATTTAGAGGGGATGTGGATAAAATTTTTCTTAAAATATATCATGAGCAATTTAGTAAAATTATATTTTAGGTAAATCTCATTTTTTCCCCTGAAAGATACAAAAAATTTTAGTTTGCCCCTGAATGATTAATTTTTCTACATTACCCCTTAAATAACCGAAAACGTTGCAATGTGGTTCACCATTTTATTTTATTTAGTTTTTCAATTTTTTTTTTACAAAATTAACCAATCAGGAATTACAAAACAGAAAAAAAAAACATATGCATGGCACCAGCCATACAAAAATAAAATTTCCCATCAGCCACATGGTTCTTGCTTAGTCCTATTTTTCAAATATTTTTTTTTAAATGTATATGCATCTAATTTTTGGAGCTGTGATTCATTTCTTTCCCTCAATTAACTTTGCTAGTCTAGAGGAAGCGAATTGAAATTTAATAAGATCAGAGAGAGAAATACTCAATTTATGTTATCCCTCCCACATAAAAGTATACCATAATTATTCTTTAAAAATTGTAGTTTTTTTTTCTAGTTCAACGATGAGGGAATTTTCGGGCCAATTTACGTTCACCTTGACTAATTTTCTATCAGGTTCAGTCAAAGATACGTCTTCTATGCCGGGACTAGAGTATTCATAACAGATAAATTTCTCATTATATGATCTCAAGAAATCGTCAAAATTCGAACTCAAGATATCTGACTCTATTATTACTTGAGTTACTTATAATTAATATATATATAAGTAAGAATGTATGTATGGACAAAACTGAAAAGTTCTAAAGTGGAAATGGCGAAAAAAAAGGAATCAAAACAAAATTATGAAAAAAGACACTCCTGACCCAGCCCGTCTATTCCATGACATGAGAAATGACTGGTAGTCGATGACCATAAATCTTCCCTCTCTCTCTCTCTCTCTCTCTCCCCTTCCTGTGAGAACGAACATGTCGAAGCAAACATACCGAGTGTGCTTTTGTTTTCACAGAAAGTTCAAGCTAACTGTAGCTGAAGCACCGGCGGAGATCAAAGCAATATTCGACCGTTACTCGGAGAATGGAATCATGACCGTCAATCAACTGCACAAGTTCATGGTGGAGGTTCAGGGAGAAGAGAAAGCTACCGAGGAGGATGCAGAGTCTACAATGGAAACTATCCTCAAAGAGCTCAAACACCTTCATCTCTTCCACCGCAAAAGCCTCAACGTCGAAGCCTTTTTTCGCTACCTCTTCAGTGACACTAATCCTCCTATCTTTCCTTCTAAGGTATAACTTTATTAATAGCTACTTGTGTGTAACTAAGAACCAATAGAACACCGAGTAGGGTGGCCTAATAGTGGTACCGGTCTTACTTCTCATCTAAAAGTTAGGAGTTCGAGTTTTGGAGTCTTCATTAAGACTAGGTGGTTGGCCGCTATACTAACCTAACTAGATCTGGTCTCGAGAGGTGTTTCAGGTGCAGTAAGGGGCCTTATGATCCTACCGGTGAGGGCCTAACGGGTGGTCGCCAGGTGTTTTTCCTTACCCCACCCCTTTTTTCACAAACAAAAAAAAAAAAAAAAACCAATAAAACATATATACATATATATATATATGTGTGTGTGTGTTGAGATATCAATGTTGAATTTTTGGATTACACAGTATTGTTCTGAAACGTCCTCATCTCGTCCCGATCCTTGTGATTTTGGCATTTGTTGTATGGCTCTCCACCGTTGAACAACCATCCGGATCCAAAAGCTTAAACTATTAGTGATAGTATAATTTAAGTATTTACAGGGGTGGCTCAAGTTAATTTGAGACCTAAAGCGAAATACCTTTTTATTTTTAATACTATTTTTAAAAAAAAGTTAATTTATTTTTAATTTTTTATGTGAGTGGGAAATAAAAGAAGGATGTGTTAATATTGTCGAGAAAGAGATTTTAACTTTTGTTTTTGTTTTTTACCACATAGAGGGAGAGAGAGTGTTTAATTTCAATTTTTGTTTTTTTTTTTACTTTTTATCTTTTTTACCGGAGAGAGAGAAAGTGGGTGGAAGTAAATATGAGTTGACTTTTGAGTATTTTTTTTTAATTTTTAAGTTTTTAATGTTATAAATTGGATTATAGGCCCAAATTATTGCAATAAAAATTTTGATTAGATTTAATTTATTTGGCTTTTTTGTAGGACTTAAAATTTAATAGATTTAATTTTTTTTGTGGGTTAGTGATGTAACTAAAATTATGGGACCTAAAGCCCATGTTTTTTTTTTCCATACTGTTGGGCCGACCCTGAGTATTTATACTTAAATACACTCCTTCATGTGTAAGCTACTGAAAATATTTTAATAATTAGGGTTGACGGGGCCGGCTTAGACCAGGCCCAACTTAGAGGCCCAATTTAAAAATATAGACCTGGCCTAGGTCACAGGTGCAATCAAGCCCAAATCAGAAATATAAACTAACAAGGACCAAGCCCATCGTCTTAGAAAAGTCAATCTACTCTAGTGACGCACGTGAGATCTCCATCTTAAGAATGGAATAAGGGGTGCACATCGCAAGCCTCAACCACCTCGTCCGTTATGCCAACATCACGGAGCCACCCACTCCCGCCACAAGGGAGACGCCTTAATCAAGGCTCCTCATGATGGCGCCTCCATCAAAGCTTGCTATGAGGCGCCATGAAGACTATATTTCCCTATAAATTATAAGTCTCACCTACACATGGGGGACATCAAACACATCTCAACACACTACGTCTCTTGAGCAATAATATTCTCTGGCCATCGTAGTCATTCCCAATGGAGTAGGTCATTCAGACTGAACTACCAAATCTCTGTGTTTGCTTGTGTTGAGCCTTCTTTAATTCATCCTTGATTGATTTTGCATAAAGTCACTTTTGTGCATTATCAAGGGTGACAACGATACTCGAATATAGGACATTCTGTTCTGATACCATGGTAAACAACCATCTACTCCAAAAGGAGAGTATAACTTAAGTATTTATATTTCAACACACCCATCAAGTTAGCTACCACGTCTCAAGTTAGTGTCCCGCCGGACTAGGATGCACCAAGGGAATCACATCCTTGGTAGTCTCCACACTACTTGGAGGGTAGGGTCAATGGTTTTGATACTAATTGTAACGCCCCAAAACTCACATTTTTACACTATTATCCACTTTGGAGCTGTATGATTTTCAAATGCGTTGTATAATAGAGATACAAAAATGTGAGACTGGATGATCACAAAAGTTGTAACCTTTGTCATATGAATCTTCATGGTGTGTACGCATAGAGTGTTAATCGAAACGAGTTATTTGGGCTCGGCTTGTGCTCGATTTGGATAAGACTTGACTTGAGCTCGACTCGTATTTTAAACGAGCTGAATTTAAATAATTTTTTAAGCTCGTTTATATGTAAAATAGTCGAGTTATTCGAGTTTGACTCAGGTTTATTTTCTAAACAAGCTGAGGTTGAATAGAGCACGATATGCTCAAGCTTAAGTTCTCAAAGTTCGGCTCGATTGATACCCTATGTAAGCGGCTTGGGGCACTAAAGAAATTTATGACAATTAGAGAGGCACAAATAAGCTTATGTAGCCTGCTTTTCGATTCAAAAGAAGTCTTGTTAAGTTGACTACTTGTAAACAAGCTGATCTATCTCTTCAATTGCAGGTCTACCATGATATGAATGCCCCCTTGTCCCATTATTTCATTTATACAGGCCATAATTCCTATCTTACTGGCAATCAACTGAGCAGTGACTGTAGTGATATCCCCATCATAGAAGCACTCAAGAGAGGTGTAAGAGTTATTGAACTGGATATGTGGCCAAACTCCACCAAAGACAATGTGGATGTTCTTCATGGAAGGTATGGAGTTAGTTTGATCTACTGCAATTAGAGGTGGCAATTGAGTGGGTTGGGTTGACTATGAGCCAGGTTAAATTAAGTTGAGTTAAAATAAATTCAATTAATTTTTTACTCACGTATTAAATGGGTTATAATAGGTTGGGTTTATAATGAGTTGGATTAACCCATAAAATAATTAAAATTTTTAATAGACACACACTAGTACATAAAACACACACACACACACTAATATATTAAAACACACACTAATACACAAAAAATACACACACATATACAAACACACATTTAATAAAAAAATAAAAATACACACATAATGGGTCGGGGCGACTGTGGGCCATGGGTCGACTTATGGGTCATGGGTTTTTTTGTGTGCTAGTGTGTGTATTTTGGTGTATTAGTGTGTGTATTTTTTGGTATATTAATATATTTATTTGAACTTGTGTTATTTAATAGAAGGGTTAATCGCAAATTGCACCTCGAAAGATCTCTCGAATCTCAATTTGCATCCTCAATGATAAAAAATCTTAATTTGTACCCTCAAAAATATAAATTTATATCAATGTGCACCTGAAGCTAATAGCCGTCCAGTTTGCCGTCTAAAACTAAATAAATAAATTACACTTAAACCCTTTCATGTTGTTACTTAATCACTTGGACCCCTCACATTTGAAGTATTATATCTACACCCCCTAAGAATCCAAATATGACTAAAAGTGTTCCCCTAATTGGGCATCCAAATAATTATGTTCAAATGATGTATTGCATTGGATATAAAAAACATTATATAATACTAGTACTCTTGAACATTATATAATACTTGCATTGTATTGAGCATTCAAATGGTAAACTTGATTTTGAATTTTAAAGTACAACGGACCCACAAAATAAAATGTAGTATGAAAATTATAGTTGTTTATTAGGATGACATCATATTTTTTAATGGTCATATTAACAAATATTGATGACAGGGGGTTATGTGTTTCACGTGCACAAACGTCAGGGGGTGTAAATATAATATTTTAAATATGAGGGGGTCCAGTGATTAAGTGATAAATCTGAGGGGGTCAAAGTGTAATTTATCCATGTAGTTTTAGATGGCAAACTGACTGCTGTTAGTTTCAGTGCACATTGTTACTGATTTATATCTTTGAGGGTGCAAATTGATATTTTTGAATTTTGAGGGTGCAAATTAAAATTCGAAAGATCTTTTGGGGTGTAATTTGCGATTAAACCTTAATAAAAAGATAAATACTCAACCCAATGAGTACCTATTTATAATTCATATTAACTCACTTAATTAAAATGAATTATACTACCCAACCCATTTAAAATCCGCATTAATTAATATAAGTACTCAGCCCATTTATTTATGGACGGGTTGGATAGATTAATGAGTAATGAGTTAAGATTGTCACCTCTAACTACAGTGTTACCAAATATTGGATTTGTTAGAATAGGTGGCTCATATTTAATATATGAAAAAGTACAACAAGTTCGAAGATAATGGACCAGTTGTCTTGTGTTCATCTTCTAATTTTTTTGTTTCTTTGATTATTCATCGCACACAAATCACAACAGAATCCATCTTTCATAAATTTGGTTTGTCATTATAATTCAATCTAAGGAGAATTACACCCAGAACTCTTGAAGTTTGTCACTTAGTCACTTAGATCCCCAGATATTTGAAATATTATACATAGACTCCTGAGGTTTATATACGCTTAACACTTAGACCCCTGTCATCCGTTAATTATATATGTTAGTAAATTACACTCAGACTTTTTTAAGTTTGTAGGGGTGTAACACTTAGACTTTTAAAGTTTAAAATATTACACTTAGATCCTTTATTAGTTACAAAATTAACGGAATCTATTAAATAACCAAAATTATCTCAATTAAAGATAGAAAATATTGTGTCCATTACACTTTGACCTTTTATTTGATTTTTTAATTTTATTCCAATAGATAGTATAATTGTATACTAATTATAATTTTTTTTCAATAAATGACATAATAGAACATGAATTTTGATTGTAAAATTTCAAATATTTAATATTCTATCTCTGATTGGAGTATTTATGGTCTAAATATAATATTTTGAACTTGAAGGGTCTAAATATTACACATTTACAAACTTCAGGCGGTCTAAGTATAATTTATTAATGGATATACTAACCAACATTGATGACAGGGGTCTAAGTGTTACACGCGCACAAATTAGAGGGTTTGTGTGTAATATTTTAAATATCACGGGTGTAAGTGATTAAGTGAAAACTTCATGAAGTCTAAATGTAATTATCCCTTCAATCTATTGCGCTGACTATTGGGACAAATACTTAGATCCAAAGATAATCAGCATTTTGTGCAAATAGTAAACTTCTTTCTTTTCTAAGTTATATGAAGAAGGGGCTATTCCACATCGATAGCCTTGGGGTGAGTTTGTGTGTGTATAAGGCCCTACTTCACTACCACTTTAAGTGGCGGTGTAGTAGTGGTCTTGTGTGTGTGTGTGTTGTGTGTTTCTTGTCAAAAAAAAAAATCATTTCTACGCGTATGTGGGAACTGTGCTCGCGCGTCTGCCCCACGCTGTCTGTGTGAGCTCGGTCTGTGACGACGATGTTGAGACTGGGGCTATCCCACATCGATAGTCTTGGGGTGAGTTTGTGTGTGTATAAGACCCTACTCCACTACCACTTTAAGTGGCGGTGTAGTAGTGGTCCTCTGTGTGTGTGTTGTGTGTTTCTTGTCAAAAAAAAAAAAGGTTATATGAAGAAAAGAGCAGCACCTCGAGTTTGATTATAGTGATAATAATACAACAGATTCGAGGATAGCATAGGCACCCTGCATCAGCTTCAAGTTGATTTACTAAACGACAACTGCAGAGTAGCGTGAATAAGAAACGAGATTAAACAACAAAAACTTCAATTTCTTGATTATCTCAATAATATCATATTAAAGTCGTCAAGAGCCTTGTTGATTCACGAAAAATATCAAGTCAATTGGAAGGGAAAAAAAAAAGAATTTGTCTCTCAGTTTATTTCGAATAATCAAAAACTGTTGAATCAGTTTTCAAAACACAATAGAAATACGAAACCCTAATAGTTCTAAATTACTAAAAAAATCAAGCAAATAAGTAATATTACGATAATACCCCAAATAATAGGATAAAATAGAAAAATGTCTAAAAGGTGTCATAAACGTTGTTTTTTGGCTTAAAAACAACAGGTTTAAAGATACAATTTCAATTTTGCTCAATCCTGATTGGCGAGTGCCCGATCAGCGCTGCTTTCAGCGGTCTTTATTTACTACGTAGTTCTATGCTATAGGTACTGCATCAATATCGGAGAAACTATAATTTCTTGGTTCGAAATGAAAAATTAATTTATATCTGTCAACCAGTGCTGACTGTTTTGGAAGGAAAATTATGCTTTATAGTTCCTCTATATATGTGCACACTGATTAGTCTTCTTTATGTTTTAGGACACTAACAACTCCAGTAGGGCTCATCAAGT
This sequence comes from Ilex aquifolium, assembly GCA_951799425.1. Lineage (NCBI taxonomy): Eukaryota > Viridiplantae > Streptophyta > Magnoliopsida > Aquifoliales > Aquifoliaceae > Ilex > Ilex aquifolium. The sequence goes on from OX637405.1 coordinate 30,526,765, forward strand.
GTTTAAGATCAATAAGAGAATATGCTTTTGTTGCATCTGAGTATCCAGTGATAATAACTCTAGAAGACCATCTTACTCCAAATCTTCAGGCTAAAGTGGCCGAGGTGAGTTTTATGTTTCAATTGATTTATTTAGAGTAAATTACACTTTGCCCCTCTGAACTATTATCTGTATTTCACTTTGTACCCTCAATTATAAAATTTCTTATATTATACCCTAAAGTATCAATTTTGTTTCATATCATTCCGATAGATAACGACAAACTTGAAAATCTGTCAAAAGATGGAGGAAAACCCCAAAGAGTTTTCCGCCAAGTGACTAGAAGTCTAGAACTACTTTATTTTACCTCTTTTACAACCAAATAAATGGTTGCTGGGAAGAAAAAAAAGGTTGGTCAGGGGAAGAAAATTTAGAGCTTAAGAATGACAAAGTCATGGATGGATATTTTTTTTATATTTTTGATTTGCACATATGCAATAGAGAGTTGCTTATTGACAGTATAGACCACTAACATGCACATTTACCGTCAAAAAATTGACAACTATTATCTATTGAAGTGATATGAAATAAAACTGATACTTTGGGTATAATATGAGAAATTTTATAGTTAAGAGTACAAAATGAAACATAGATAATAGTTCAGGGGGTAAAATATAATTTACCCATTTATTTAAAGGTTTGAAAATTGTCTACTCTGTGACTACATCACTAAGTTTCATTTCTAGATGGTCACTCAAACCTATGGAGATGTACTGTTTTCCTCTGGATCAGAATGCTTAACAGAATTTCCTTCTCCGGAGTCATTGAAGAGGCGGATTATAATATCAACAAAGCCACCAAAAGAATATCTTGAAAGTAAGACAATTAAGGAGAAGGATAATGGTTCCCACAAGGTGAAAGATTCATCAGAGGAAGATGCATGGGGAAAAGAAGTCTCAGATCTTAAAGCTCAATTTGAAGTCTTTGATGAGGTACCTTATTGTATAAAGGGTGGGGTTATTTACACCCCATAAATCTTCATTCCCACCCATTAAATTATAAATAATATAATTATTAAGTCCACCCCATTCTATACCCACCCTATTAATAACTAAATTTATCTCAATATTCAACTTTAGGGTTTTTTTCTATATCCATCTCACAGTCTATACACAAAAATATACTCAATTGGATTCCACTATGAGTTTCTTTCATACAAATTACTTCAATTGTCGTCATTCAATCTCTATCTTCTCCGATCTCATCGTCGAAATAGTACTTTGATTCTTCTCTGCGCTTCTCTTTCTTGTTTTCTTAATCGCCAGTTGAAGGAATTCGTAACTTCACAATCAATTTCTCAATAAACAAAAAGAAATCTCTTAGAATCTTCATTGTAAGTCGCATCTGAAACTAAATTTCTTGAAAAGGAAAAGAAAAAGATCATCAAGTCTCTCTCCTCGAATCACACGGTCTATACATAATTGTTTGTTCAGTTTTAATAAATAATCTAGTTGAGTATATTTTGTATAAACTATGTGAGATGAGATATAGAAAGAAACCTTAAAAGTGAAGATTGAGATAAGTTTAATTATTAATGAGGTGGGTATAGAATGATATGAACTTAGTTACTGGTGGGGCGGGAATAGCCCCACCATTGTATAAATTGCCTTGCACAAAAGTCCAAATGAAGCATATATATTGAATTGTTCTGTAGTATGTACACCAAGTGTTAACTTAGAATTTGAATTACCATATTGGATTAGAATGACCCAGAGGATGGAGAATATCAAGATGATCATGAGGAATATCGCAATGAAGAGGATCAAAACGTGCAGCAGAAACCTGATTCTGAATATAAGCATTTGATTGCAATTCAAGCTGTAAAACTGAAAGGTGGAATCAAAGACTGGCTTACTGTCGATCCTGATAAAGTAATTAGGATCAGCTTGAATGAACAGAAGCTTGAAAAGGCTGTTATAAATCACGGAACAGATGTTGTCAGGTAGTTATTGAAAAGTTTTTACAGGCTTGTTTTGTTTAGTTGTTTTTTTTTATTGAAAAAAAAGGTGTGCGGCAAAGGAAAGCGTCCAGAGACCATCCCGATAGACTTTTACTAGTGGGATTATGAGACCCTTGATAGCGCCCGTTACTCTTCTCGGGAATAAACCTAGCTAGACTAGCATATCGGTCAACCACCGAGCCCCAATGTGGACTCCAAGACTCGAATCTTCAACCTCAAATAAGAAATTTGACCGATATCCCACTAGATCACCGCACTCGGTGGTCTGTTTAGTTGTGTTTGATGACAAGTGTAATAGAGTTCTTGTTGACACTTAACTATGTCTTGTCTGCTTCTTGAATCGGTGTATGTGTTCTTACAGGTTTACCCAGAGAAACTTGCTGAGGGTATTTCCGAAATCTACACGATTTGACTCATCAAATTATAATCCCATACTTGGGTGGATGCATGGAGCTCAAATGGTAGCATTGAACATGCAGGTTGACTGCCTTATCAATATTAATTTTTTTTTATATTCCTAACTATTGTTTTAATTATCCGTCAACCCCTTGCATGGTCTGATCTGCATTATTATCATTTGCTCAAAATACCAGGGTATGTTTATGTTAAGGGGAACGATGGATGGGATTAGAGTGTTATTTTCTGTCCTCCTATGGGTATGAAAGACATAATTTAATGTCTTTTTTAATCCTATACTATGTTTGGCTTATGACTTTTGCAATTCATGTGGGTTCCACATAAAAGTAGGAGTGTTAATCGAGTCGAACTTTTTGAGTTTAAACCCGAATCTGACGAACTTATTTTTTTAAACGAATCTAAAAAATTGTTCAAGTTCGACTCGTTTAGAACTCGAGCCGAGCCCGAGTAGTTTGACTATTTTACATATAAATAAGCCGAGATTTGTGAGCTTGAGTCGAATGAGTCGAACTTTTTAAACTCGTTTCTCTAAACAAGCCTAAAAAATTGTTTAAACTCTTTAGAACACCTAAAGATTTTGTTTTATATAAATTGACTTTAATGCCCTTGTCTTGAATTTGAATATTAAGCAAGGGTTAATACCGTAATTTATTAATCTAATACCATTGTTAGTTTTCTACCTCATTTTAATACCATCTCCCATGTGATATTAGATATACCCATGTAGATGGGTGTAGCACCACTGTTCATACTGAATTGGTATTAGGATCCGAAAATTAGTATTTTATTAAAAATAGTTAACAAACAAAGTATATGTAGGAACCATGTACTAATAAACACTATCCGGCCACCTCTTTATACCCCACTTATCCCCCAAACAAACACACCCCCAACTGTATGTATCGTGGATTGTTGGGTATGGTGTTCTTGCTTCTTATAAAAATTAAACGAAGTCAGGTGGATGATTTCATTCAATGGGGTGTTCTATTACATTTAATTTCTTTGATTAGCTTCTCTGAATTCAGATTTGTATGATCAAGTTGCCATACATTTGACTTACTAAGTACAAGCTTGTTCGTTCCCATGACAGGGCTATGGAAGGTCCCTTTGGTTGATGCATGGACTGTTTAGAGCCAATGGAGGTTGTGGTTACGTGAAAAAACCAGATATGTTACATGAAGTTGGACCTCATAATGAAGTCTTTGATCCCAAAAGGAGTTTACCAGTTAAAAAAACTTTGAAGGTTTGTGAAATTTTACAAGGAATTCTCATTTTTGTATCATTGAAGAGCCTCTCCATTAGAATTCGATGGTACTGTGCAGGTGAAAGTATATATGGGGGAAGGCTGGTATATGGATTTCAATCACACGCACTTTGACTTGTATTCCCCACCAGACTTCTATACAAAGGTAAATGAGTTTTGCACAAAACATACAAGTGGATTTCTGAGCTAAAAGATTGTATTTGGCTTTGTGTTTACAATGAGTTTGGACGAATGTGGTCCTTTTGTCGAGTTCATAACTAAAGGAGATCATGAAATCAGGGGTGCAATTTGGGCGGGCTAACTCGAATTCAACCCAAACCCAATTTGAAAAAAACAGGAGTTGGGTTGAAGTTTTTAATACTTGGGTTGAGCCTTAGTTGAAAAACATCAACCTGAATTGAATTTGGATAATACCTGAATTGAGGTATCAGGTTACTAGGTTCAACCCGACTATATAAATCGGGTTCAACCCAAATCTATATTTGTGTTCAACCCAAATATTAAATCGGGTTCAAACCGAATATTATGGTTAAACATTGAGTCTGGTATGTTTTTTTATGTAAATTTGGCTATTATGACTATTATGTCTTTATATTAAGAAAAGTGTAGTTTAATTTTTATTCGGTATGTTTTTTAATACTTTAAATACTATGGTGTTTATGTAAAACATTTGATTGAAGTTGTTAGTTGTTATTTCACGCGAATAGTATGTAGTATCAAGTATGTACTAGATTTAGAATAACAGACTGATTTCGGGTCTGAACAAACTCAACTTGAATTCAAACCCGAAAGCAGCCCGAATTGAGTTGGGCAATACTCGTGTTGAGTACCTCGGGTTAAGATCGGGTTAGAGTTACGGTTGGAGATTTTATACTTAAGGTTGGGCTGGAGTTGACCTCTCAACCCGTCCAATTCGCCCAAGTTGCACTCTCAGATGAAATTGGCAACCACAAAGATCTATGGTCATATATCTGTATGAGTGAACGATAGATTTATACGCAGGTTGGAATTGCTGGAGTCCCTGCTGATTCAGTGATGAAGAAAACAAAGCCAATAGAAGACAACTGGATACCAACATGGGATGAAGAGTTCGAGTTCCCATTGACTGTTCCAGAGCTGGCATTGCTTCGGATTGAAGTTCATGAGTATGACATGTCAGAGAAGGATGATTTTGGAGGACAAACATGCCTTCCTGTTTCAGAGTTAAGAACTGGAATTCGAGCTGTGCCTCTATACGACCAGAAGGGAGAGAAGTACAAGTCTGTAAAGCTACTCATGCGCTTTGAATTTGTTTGATAGGTGATGCTGTTGCAGACCATCTCTAGTTTAGCTCCTTTATGGTTGGGTGACCAAGTTTCATGGCATATGCTACCTGAATTATCATTTGCTTGTAACTAGTTCTTGGAAAATTAAGCTATTACACTTCTTGATGTAGGCTATGTAATTGTATGCACATAGGTTGTATTCTCCTAGCATTCTGCCTTTTTTTTTTTTTTTTTTAAATATAAGCAGTTCTGAGTCTGCTTCACCACCTTTAAGTTTGTTGGTGTAATTGCATAAATTGAGAAGAAAAGTACTTGATGCAAAATTAAAACAGGCTGAGGTGCAGATATCTCACTTTCTTTAAAGAGATTCAAGCCATTTGCGGATGGCAAAGCCAAAATTTGAGGTGCGGATACGATACGATAGCTCAACAATTTCGTTTTATGACACTAACCAACTCTGTACAAGTTGTTAAGTCCAAAGTTTCATCATAGAAACACCCTTTTTGGCCTGAACTCTCAAGTATTTGCAGTATGTTATGAAGTGTTGTAATGTATTGGATGATATTCCAAAGATCTACAAATGCCCAACTTAGGGGTCTTATTTATAGGTTTTGAGAACATTCTAGAGTTCATGTATCTAAGTCATGGATGTATACATAAGTACATGTATGTAGTAATGATCAATTCATGCATATAAGTCATGAACATAGTTTATATATGCATCTAATAAATATGATTAATGTATAGAAGTGAATAAAAGATACATGTATGCATCAAGTTCAAGTTCATGTTCATGTATGTGGGATTGAGATCCTTCCCATTACTTTTTTACACAATTTCACTCAATGGTAGATCACATACAATATGTTCACGTGGGACCCATTATTTATATGTGGACCCCTTACTCATACACGGTGAGTGATTTACCATTGAGTGAAATTGTGTGAAAAAATAATGGAGATGATCTAGATCCAGGTATGTGAATTATAAATTCATCTCATAAATATCATTCATGCGTAAGAGCAAGTATGATACATGTATTAATAGATCTATATATAAATGTATACATATAGATGAATGAATCCACGTTGGTACAATGAATTATATATAAATATTAAAATATACCAAACAAACACATCATGCAAATCGAACCACATTATTCTTTTGAAGTTTTTTCTCAAGGAAAATGCAAATGAGAAACTCAAGGAAAATGCAGATCTTCATTCACCTTCAAGCTCATAGAAGGGTGTCCCATTCTGTTGGAAAATAATGAATTATTGTAACAAAGTTCAAACAATTTGTGCACTAAAACAACTTGAGTGCATTTACAAAGTTAAAAAATATGACAACGTCGAGAGTTTGTACTTACTGAAAATTGAAGAAACCAAAACGGTATTGGTTCATTTGCCGTTTCTCTTACAACAACATATGATAAATATTGAACTCAAACCCATGGAAATCTTGGTGTGTTTATATGCTCAAAAGCAAAACCATTGACAGCTGACTCTGCTTAGTTTGGTGAGCACAAACTGAGAAAGAGACTACCATATTTATTTCATCTGATCAATGTTTAGCTTCCCACAGCTTTTAATAGAATAAGCAATTGAAGGAAGTAGTATGAGACACCTCCAATTGTGGCATACTGTAACTTTTCAGTACCTTCAACATCTGGGAAATCACCATCTCCGGCACGATTGAATCCTCCGGCCAACCATCCCAATTTCCGGTATCCTCCCTCGTGTAGCTTTGAAACTGCCATCACGGACCTGCAGGTATAGCAACAAAATTAGCAGCAAATTTAGTCATATTACTTGTGCTAGATGCAGAGGAATCATACATGAGAACTGTGCTGCAACTTGAGATTGGGATAAAATCACTGAATTGCAACAAATCCACTATAAAACGAGCAAAATATAGAGGTGAATATTGAGGAGGCTGCCACGTGCCTCATCCAACGTAAACTTCAGTCACATGTCCAATACTCTTAAGTTTTACACAACCTTACAAATACCATGATCAATATAACTCTTATTCTCATAAAAGCTCTAATAAAGGTTTTTTTTTTTTGCTTCCAAAGCTTTTCCAGACCTTTTCATTATAGACACGAGCATGAGGATATCATCTGTGATAGCATATGAAAACTAGTGAACAAAATAATTATTCCCCTGCATTTGTGAGAGAGTGTCTTGTATACACAATAATGGTTCCTTTCAGACTATAGCTCACTCTTTTCTTTTCTTCTTTGTTTTGTTTTTTTTATATTTCAACGGTCAAAGGTGTTCGGACCAACTTATACGTGCACCTCCAACTAATCCCCTCTCCAGTCTAGCCAAATGCAGATCATCCATATTGGGATTAGGGTATTCATGAGGGATAAATCTCTCATGGCCTAACTCCAAGGAGTTGCCAAGATTCGAATTCAGAAAAACTGACTTTACAACTCGTCTCTGTTATCATTTGAGCTATCCCTTAGTGTTATAAGGTAACCAATAATTCGAATTTGGAGAAGATTGGAGAAAATATCAAATGTAACAGTTACACTACGTCATCACCATTATATGGTATAATCGACCAATTATGAATAACCATTAAGGACTAGTGAATCCCACCAAATTAAGGTTGAAAAAAATATCCAACGTAACAGTTACACTACGTCATCGCCATTATATAGTATAATTGATCAATAACTTCTAAATTCCAAACTAGCTATCATGTATGATTAGTGAAGTTCACTTATCCTATTTGTTTGTTTATTATTAGTTGGTTACATCATATAGTGGTGGTGGCATGGTATAACCGTTACATTGATGACCGTCATAAGCTGATTAGTGTGGTAATACACAATTTGGCAAAACATGAGCTTTAAAATTCAAATTGTACCTTAATCCTTCCCCACAAGCAACAAGAAGCTTAGTGTCCTTATCAGGAACCTCTATCTCCACTTGCTGAAGAAAATCAGGGTTTATCATGGTGAAGTTTTGGCCAGTCCAAAGCCCAATGTATCCAAAATGTACCCACTTCTTCAACAGTGTAATGGGACTGCTATCCATGTCCTTGACGAAGAGTGGCACGTGCAGTGACCCTGAAACACGTGCCTTCTCCCACTCCCACTCAGGCCTGATGTCCACCAGTTTGTAGCCTTCGGACTTCATGGCTGAGGCCGCTTCCTTCGCCAGTATTGGCCGGACCTCGCCGGACTGTATCAGTTGCTGGGCTTTTCCGGCGACTGCATTGACTTGAAAAGTCGCCGAACGTTGAGGACTGGCGGAGAGGGGTGGTTTGAGTTGTTTGACATGCTTCAGAGTTGGTGTGTGAAGCTGGTAATTCAGTTGAATTGCCATCTCTCTCTCTCTCTCTCTCTCTCTCACACCCTCTCTCACCCTCTTATCTTCAACTAACTTGTCTTTGCATTATAGGCCATCCTTGAAGGCAATTTACATACGCCCCCTTGATTTTCATAATTTTACATTTTCATCCTTAAATTTATAAACCTCTGCCCATCACACCCTAATTTTGCTTTGGTTGATGAATGTCATGCTTTGTTTATTTATTTATTTTTTAATGGGTGGACAGAATCTTTTCATTGCAATCTCAAGGACTCCTGTCTACGAGTAGAACATTAAGTTCAACAGGTGGATATCTAACCCAATTATATGGTACAATGGACGTTTGATCTAATGATATTCCTTATATTGGATTCAACTCTCCATCCCTAAAAAAAACCCGTAAATGGCATTCTTTATTTAAAGTAGGTCATTGTGCAAGAATGCTCACATAGGGAAATGAAGTTTGAGTAAAGTATGTTTGAATTGAACTCATCTATTTATAATTAATGTTATCTGTTGAGGGGAAGTCTAAATTGATCAAATGAGGAGTGCTTATAAGATTGTTTTTTCTTTTTCGGAAAATTTGCTTATAAGATTGTTATTTTTTGTTTTACAAAAAAAATACTTGATCCATATTGAAATTCGTTTGAGCAAGAGATCAACCAAGATGGTAGGCTGGATTTTTGGTTTTGATGATGATGAACTTTCTTGTTAACAAGTGCTGTCAATGTTGATTAATTCATCACATATTGTTCTCAAAATCCCCAATGCTGGTTTGTATTTTAAACTAAAAAAGTTTTCAATTTCTTATGATATCCTTAAGGGCTCGTTTGATTATCGTATTATAAAAGAATGAATTGTATTATATACTATAACATAATTTTGTATAAACGGATAAAATATAAGATTAAATATGAGATAAAAATACTAAGCATTGTAATTCAGTGTTTGATAGAACATGAATTAAGAGTGAGATAATGGAGTATTAATTACATATTGACCATAAAACTATCAATTTTGTATAGTTATTAATTTTTTTTAATTTGGTGGGTAAAATAGTAAATTTATAGTTTAATACGCTTGAACTGGACTATAATACCACATCCTCATGTAGTTTTCTAATCGGATCAATAGTACAATATAGTGTATCATTTGGATAAACATTTGAAAAAAGACTACATATAATACAAAGTGTCTTTTGCAACTGATGGTGCTCGAAATTTCTTAACCCAAATGTAGAACAACAGTTGTGCAAGACCTAGTGGGGGGTAGTGTGAATGTTTAGGTTAATAAGGGAGTAAGAGATGACGTTGGACCAAAAATAAGATATAAGTGGTTCACCTTAGCTGAAATACCAATGCTACATCCATTGCAATAGAGACTCTTGCTCATTGGAATTTATATTGTTGAATAAGAATATTACAGTGGGTTTCTTGGCTTAGAGCCTTTGTATACAGTGTCTTGTGAATACAATTTTCTAGAACTCCCTTATACAGTGCATCCGTATTCTATTTATACATGTGGTCATCTAGGATTTTCTGCGATTCTTTTCTTTCCTTGGCTGATTCTGTAGTCCCCTTTTCTTTTTGTCATGTAGTGATGCTAGCCACCCTGACGCAAGTTGTGCCCACGATCCTCAAAACGGAACGTGTACCAATATTCTTTTTACTAGGGAGTGTTTGTTCGTTAGGGTCACCAAAAATTGTCCCCTTGTCTCCTGGACACGTGGTGCGATGGGAGTGGCTTGGGGTCTATCGCGCACTGAGCTCCTAATTCCCGAACTGGTCTACTCCACCGAGCTTGATACGACCGGGCAGACATATACCAATTTGGACGTCATTGGACTCACTTCCTTAGATTGTGGCCCACTCTTATGGTGGGGTGGGCATGCTGCGAATGGATCGTTTAGGCTGTCATGTAACCAAGGGGCTCATCGGATGTTTTGAGCTTCGAATGGGTAGCCCAAGGCATAATCCATCATTATCAACAACTAATGAAATAAAAGATTATATTAAAGAGTTTTAATCTGTTGTGCTTTTGTAATTCATCATTTAATACTATAACCAAACGACCTCTAAAATTTTCAATAAGTGCTTTCCTTCGGAAAATCAATGAAATTTTGACAGAAATATCAAATTGAAACCCAATTGAAAATTGCATTGTTTTGTGTTAGTCTTATCGAAAGTCATAAGTTTAAGGTGTTCATATTTATAATATAGAGATCAAATCACAATTATTCTCAACTATAGGGGTAAAAAGTATAATTTACCAAAATTAATGTGGCCACTTAGGCTCCAGACTCCAGAGTCTCCTTTCGGGCGTTGTGGTCGCGATCCGGCGGAGGGCTATTTCTCTTCGAACACTCTTGTCTCGTGTCTCTCGATATGATACATAAGCTTTGCCCCTTCTAGCTCTCTCTCTCTCTCTCTCTAAGACAGCCGGTCTCATGAGAGCACTCTGAAGCTCAAAAGTTAGGGTTTTACAATCACAATGGTGGGAATCATGGCGGCGAATTCGAGAGAGAAGGTCGCGAGTCTGATCAGCGCCGTCAAGTTCGACAAGGACATACCTTCGAAGCTCGACCACTTGCGCCAGCTAAAAGACGAGTTGTCTGACGCAGACACTGTATTGCTCTCCGAGTTCCTCTCTCCTCTCCTTGACCTCCACACCGATTCCTTCAGTCCCGTTCGCAAGTTCATCATCGAGTACGCACAATAATTACCATTTTATGCAGAAATTGATGAATTACGCACAATAATTATCATTTTATGCAGAAATTGATGAATTACGTATATATTTAACGAGCGTTGGATAGAACAAGCGCGACATTTAGTTGATGTTCATTATTAACATTTATGGTGTCAATGTGATTTGTTGTTTCAGCGATACGCCATTTGATATTACTGTGTCGAGTTTGGTTTTAGTTTTGTGAATTTCATTCCGTTGTTGGAAGAATGAGAGAAGTGAAATGAAATGCTCCAGAAACATAGCTTCCCCACCTCCTAAAAAAAAAGAAAAAAATTTCAGACCATACACCCACACCCCATAGGTATACAGGTATATGATTTTTTAGAACAGCGTAGGCACTATAACTAGTTCATGTTCCGATTCATAATTTTTACAGTATTTATGGAATTGCATTTCAATTGCATTTTTTTTATTGTATCAGACCCTCCCTAGATCTGGTTGGAGCCTTGTGCATTAGGCTACCCTTTATGGAATTGCTTGTGTAGAGTTACATATTTTATTGCATTGTGTTCAGCCTGGCTTCCAGTGCCCCGCTTCCGTTTTTTAACCTTGAGTTTGGTTTGTGGGAAAGAATTAAAGGCATGACAAGAAATGCTTGAGAAAGAAGGCATCCTTTTACCCTTTTTAATGTTTTCTTTTGTAATTTTTCTCAGTTTTTTAAGAACCAAACGGAGACTTGATAAAGACTATCTGTGTTTGCTTTCTATAGCTTGGGTTTGCTTGTTCAGCTGAGAATGTGGTTTACTATTTGATTTAGTGCGAACCATAATTGTTTTAAATGGCGCGTAGTCTCTGATCTCCCTCTCTTCGTGACAAGATCATAGACTGTAGTATATATCACCTGGAGGTCTTCAATAGTCTTTTTCTCCTTTCTAGAAAGCAAAGGTAGATCGGAAAGTAATCTTTGACCTTCTCTGTAAAGCAATGACTGTCTAGGACCAAAATGAAAATAGCAATGACCGGCTGTCACTTTTGGGGACTGGTAGTAGCCTGCTCACATATGCTGTATGTGATCTCATGGTTTGGATATTTTGTTTGCTGTTACAACGTGCCCTCGGTTCATTAATTGTATTAAACTGGAGGAATTGTGTAATAGTTTACACAGCTGGGGCCAAGGATTCTTGTAGTCTATATCATATCAGGGAAGTAGCTTTAATGACCATCCCTTTAGAGTCCTTGGGTTTTGTGGCCTGGTGACTGGAGCCAAGGTGAAGCCGCCTACCTTATGCACTGCATCACAGATCAAGTCTCACTCAACTTAGTAGTTTTGGCTAGTACTGGGAATTTTATTACCTTTGCTAGCCTTTGTTATGGAAACCATGCTGTCTGTGCCTGTACTAGCTCTCTTTTTTTTCTTTGTTCCTTCATTCGTACCAAATGGGCTCTGTTCTCGCTTGGGCTCATTCCTCTATTCTGCTGACCAGGTTTCATGAGCACTGCCTTTGCGAGGGCCTACTTTGACTATTACCATCACATTTCATGATATTTTGCCAATTTAGTTCATATATGGTAATGTTTTTTGATCTTAAGTCTTAACTATATCTTTCCTTTTCTTTTGGACATATGGACACTGTATCAGTTTGTGGAATTTTGTGTAATTTTAAGGTGCTATTTGATATGTGATGTTGATCCCAATAATGAGGGGTGCTTGGAAGGGTGAAATGATACAAACCTAACTTCAACATCAGCCGTACGAAGTGGTTGCATTATGTCTTGAAACCTTATTCTAATGTTTGCCAGGCTGAGAGTCACCAGTCCATGAACTGAGTTTTCCATGTTTTAAAGAGAAAGTGCAGCTTACGCAAGTTTTCCATTTTTTAAAGAGAAAGTGCAGCTTATGTGTTTTGTCCATTATTTCACTGCAGGATAATTGGCCATATTGGATTGAAGCATGTGGAACTCTTACCTGAAATTGTACCTGTGTTGATTATTGTTTTGCGAGATGGTACACCAGCCGTTGCTCGACAAGCCATCACTTGTGGAATTGATTTATTTCGCTGCACTCTTATAAGAGTTGCAATCCAGGTAAGTTTGTGTATCTTGAATATATTATGTGGATTTGAGATTTCACAGTATCAGTTTGAAGTCAACCTTATTTAAATACTATAGTCATCTGCACAGACTACCTTTATCTATTCGGAGGCATATCTATATTTGTCTTTCATCTGGTGCATATCATTATCATCTTTCTTGTTAATCTTGCATGGGCTCCATGTGTTTTGGCTTTAAACAGATAGGTTTTCCTTGCAAAAATTAAAAAGAATAAATTTATTGCTCAGCGGTCTCCATTTTTTGGTTGTAGATTTAAAAGTGCTTCACCATGGAAGCCATTTGCTGAACTTTTGATAGCTATAGTTCCAGACTCACTCAACCCCTATAGGAACTGAAGGGGGATAGAGGCCATATGGTATTTCTTGCCCAACTAAACTTGCATTAAGTTGATAGCTTGAACTGTGCAGAATTTCTAAACCTTCACAAAAAAGAAGTCTTCATTGACGTGGCCTGGCCTTTAACGTTGTTGTTAAATCCCAACTTAGTCGTAGATCCCTACAGAGATTGGATTACATGATAATGTCTAACTAAAGAGAAGAAATTTTTAGTTATTCCATAGATATAGGTAGCTCACATTGTTCATGCTATTTTCATCTTTTCCGACTCATTTGATGAAATCAGAATTGGTTTATGGGCAAATATTAATTTTTTAGGAAGAAAGTCTCTTCTAAATAGAAAAACAGAAACTATATAGATTATAACAGTTCTAGTGGTGTAATAAATAGGGCTCTTTGGTTTTCATTTGTTTATCTAAAATTCTAAATGATTTGAAGTTTATTGCTTCTGCAATGGTGATTTTATCTATTGATTGAAAAATTTATTTTATTTTAACAGTGTAGCAGTGTGTATCTGAATTCAGCCATATGTTACTATGCATGACTCTTCATCTCTGAGATACCAAGCTGCGCTACATCCCTTTCTACATTACATCTCTTCATCTCTGAGATACCTGCTTTGGATATGTTATTTATTATGCATGACTCTTTGCTATAATTTTCAGGGTTTATACTCAAGTGAGTTGGACGATTTACTTGTAACTTCATGGTCGTGGGTGCTAAAGTTTAGGGATGAAATATACTCGCTAGCCTTTCACGTGAGCAGTTGATTCTCTCATGAACACTCTATTGAGATTCTGTTTTTGTTCTAACTCTTTGTAACATGTCTAGAAGCTGGGAACTGACGGGAGAAGGTTACTTGCACTTAAATTCATTGTAGCAGTTATATTTCTTTATACACCTGATCCTACTGGCCCTTCAGAGCCACCTACTGATCAAACCTTTGAAGGTAATGCTACTTAATTTGGCAGTATAGGCCTGAAATGTTGCTATATTTCATTTGTAGATATGTTATATAATAGGTCTGGAGTGGTTGTTCATGCTTAGAGCATGCTCACCTATTTTGCAGGGATGTTCGAGGAATTCAACATGTCTTGGCTTCGTGGAGGTCATCCTTTACTCAATATTGGAGATCTATCTACTGAAGCGAGTCAAAGTTTGGGTCTACTGCTTAATCAATTAAGGTTCCCAACCGTAAAATCTCTTAGTAACTCGATGATTATCGTGCTTATCAATAGGTATGGAGTCTCTCTCTCTCTCTCTTTCTCCCCCCCCCAAAAAAAAAAAAAAAAAAACACTAATTGCAGTTTTTTGTCATATAATTAAGCTATTAATGCTAGTTACTGGGAATATTTTATTGTTGTCTTTTTTGTTGACTATGCACTTTTTTTCTTCTTGTTTCACTAGTCTTTCAGCAATAGCAAAGAAAAGGCCCGCTTTTTATGGTCGTATTTTGCCAGTTCTACTTGGCCTGGATCTTTCGAGCACTGTTAGCAAAGGGTTGCATGTTTCAGGGGTGCATCATGCTTTAAAGAATGCATTCCTCTCCTGCTTGAAATGTACACACCCGGGTGCTGCACCGGTATAAAATATATTTTTGTCTTTAAACTTATATGTTTATAGGCGCCTGGTTTCAGGAAAATTTTCCAGTCTCATCAATTATTTCAGTCTTTTGATTGCTGCTCCTGTTGTTGTAATTATTCATTTACTTCATGTGCTGACTATTATTTATTTATCTGTTAATCAACTGCAACATCAAAAACAATAATATTTCCTATGAGCTAGTTGTGTATACTTTTTTTTGGCCCCTTTTTATACCTCATGTTTACATGGGTTGAGTTCCCTTTTTCTTCCACCTTCTAATACTAAATTATTGTTTTAATTCAGTAACTGATATGGAAGGCTTGTTGTGCACATGTACAACCGTACTTTTTCATTCAACTCAACTTAACAAAATCTTGACCTAGTAGTTTTAAAGCATAAGGTTAATCTGTAGTTATACATGGAATGAGTTTGTTGTTAATCATATTCTAGAATACTTCCCCTTTTGCAAACATACAACTCAATTCAACAAAGTATTGTACCAACATTGTTAGGGTTGACTACATGAATCCTGTTTCGTTATGGTGCGCTATTATGGGTCATATTGTATGTTAAACTATAAGCTAAGCCTTCGATCACCGTCAATAGCTATGGCATAACTCTTTCCTACTGGTGCAGTATTAGGTCATCTAAACATAAACTTTAACCACTTAAGTTGATTCTTCCTTAATTTATCCCCAATATGTGTTCTTTCCACTTTTTCATATTTTCATTTCTAATTCTATCACCTTACATGTATCTTACGAGTCTCATTTCCCCCACAATTTTTGAACGTGTTATTTCTTAGTTGCCCAACACTTAGTACCATGACATAAAGGATAGCCAGTCTTATGACTATTTTATAGAGTTTTTCTTTTTTAACTTAAGGGGTATGCTCCTGTCAAACAATATACCTGATGCTTTTCTCCATTTAGTCCATCATGCTCTAATTCTATGAGTAACACTGTCACCATTCTCAAACTCCCCTTTTACAAGCATAATGGACCATCTCATCTTCCCTCACAAACTGAGCCACTTATTTTTTGGATTTTCTTGTCCTTGTGCTTCCTTCAGCTTAAAGTAGACATTTTCTCTAGTGCAACTGTGCAAGTGTTTGTCTTTCCTGCGCTTGGAAACAAATACAAGGACGTTTTCTGATCCCAATTTTCATTCCTGCACTTTTAAATGAGCAGGAAGTTGTACTAATGAAGTCTAGCTGCCCAATATAAAGATTTCTTAGCTCAGAGCTCAGCCCTATTTTAGGTTACTATTCTCAGCCCATTCTGTTGGACAAGCTTCTTACCTGTTTGGCGTGGGCCGAATGAATGCTGTTATTGTATTTTCCATAACACGGTAAGAAAGCAGTAAAATCAGACTATCCCTAATCCATGACCCGAACCAAGACGTTAGGTAAATTTCAGAAGGTCAACAATCAAAGCAAAACTAATTTCATGACTAAAAGAGGAGTTATACTGTAGAACCTTTATTCTTTGAAGAAATACTTTATAACCTTTGTAGCCAAACACATGGCGACTCCATTGGCCTGCAGAAGTGGATTAAGCAGCTGGTTATATTTTGTACTATTAAATAAATTATTTTGGCTGTGTGGTGTAAAACCAAGTTTCAGTGTTTTTCTAGGTGTGGTGACCACTCTTTAGGGGGTAGGAGAAACGGACGTGAGCATAAGAGGTGGTATGGCCAATGATCAAAATTTCATTTCGGTGAGCTTGAAAATAGAAACGTTTTGATAATGTTTCGAAAACATTTCGGAAATAAGATGGAAACAATGAAAAATTCGAAAATTTATTTCCGCAATATTGTTCGAAACATACCGAAACATAGGTCGAAACACCTCAAAACCTACCGAAACACCTCTCAACATCTCATAACATAGGAATTTTGATATTCAATTAATGATAGAAACCGAAACGTTTCGGATGTTTCGACTGTTTCGAAAGGAAATTTAGTTCATTGGTATGGCTGAGAAGAACATTTTGCTTTGTTAAATTCTGTGGTACCTGCATTTGTACATCCTTGTTCATCCTTGTGTTGTTCAGTTTTGAACTATAAATTGATTGCTATTCTCACTCACTCTCCTCCTCTCACAGCCTTCTCTCTCTCTCTCTCTCTATGTGTGTGTGTGTGTGTTTCACATGAAGGAATTGTGAAATATTCATCAATTTTCAAGTTGTTTTTGAAGTTTCAGAATTTTATCTAGTTTCGGTTGTTTGCTTATGTTAGTTCCTTATACATTCTAGTTTAATAATTGTTGATTGTTAATGTAGGAACTGTCTATATGCCACCAAACAATCTTATCTAGCTTGTAGTTGGATATAGAAATGACGTGCCTAATGTCATAATGTTGTACCTGATATTTTAAATTGATGGTCTTCTTGATTTCTGCAGTGGCGGGATCGATTAGTTGGTGCGTTGAAAGAATTAAAAGTTGGACCGTTGGCAGAAGAAGCCTTTCAGCAATTATTCCAGATAAATGGTAGAGTAGAGTGGAAGGATGATATATCAACTACTCAGGTATGTGCCATCTTGCCATGATACATCGTGAGATCCATTACACATGTATATGTAAACCCAAATACGATTTTTTATTACACCCAGAAAGACGAGTATGCTTCTTGATGATCCCTGAACTTTGTACAGGAGGAAAAGCCCTCAGCTAAAGCGTATGATGCTGTGCACATTAATGCTGGAAGGAAAAGATCAGGAGTACAGGATAATAGTGATCTGGTTGAAGAGGATGACATGTCTGGAAAACGTGTTAAACCAACACCTATTGTCTCAGAGGCATCATCAGAAGAGTTAACTAGGGATCAGGATGGAGTTCCTTCCAGTGGATTAGCTACTTCCAGAGGAGATGGACATAATGGAACTGTGCAGCAACTTGTTGCTATGTTTGGTGCATTGGTTGCTCAAGGTGAAAAAGCTGTTGGATCTCTGGAGATTCTTATTTCTAGCATTTCGGCTGACTTGCTAGCAGAAGTAGTGATGGCTAATATGAGAAATCTTCCTCCAAATCGCCCCACAGCTGAGGGAGACGAAGATCCACAGCTGAACTTGAGTTCTTATCCTGGTTTAGTCGGTAGTGATGCCCATTTTAAACATCTGTCATCATTGTTGACAGACATTCTTTCGCAGTCCAGTGCTTTCCCACAGGTGGGTTATGGTTTACATGCTCAACAGTCAACGTCCAATGAGCTTGAGGTGAGTGTCTGTCTTCTTTAAACCCTCAAATAATGCTTTATTTTTTGACAGTTGTCTTTGTTTAGTACAAGCCATTACCCAGTGTTGGTCCTATTCATTTAATAAATTGTTAAAACTAGTAATGATAGAATTTGGAATGTGAAAAAGTAAAGGTAGATCAGATAAACTAAGGGAGATTTGACTTAGGTGGTTTGGACATAGTTCTATCCTGCCTATTACGGCACTGATGAGAAAAAGTGATGTGATAACTATTGACAGTAAGCAAAGGAGTAGAGGAAGACTAAAATTAACTTTAAGTGAAATAGAAAAGAAAGATGTGATAACATATGGTTTAATAGAAAATATGAAGAGCACAATTGCAAAACAGGATTTATGTAGCTGACTCCAAAAATATTGGGATAAAACTTTGTTGAGTTGAGTTTCTTTTTTATTCACTATGCTTCCCACTTTGGTATTGAACTTCATTGAGTTTTTTTTTTTTTTTGTATATTAACGGGTAAACTTACTGAAAACTGCAGCAGCCTGAAGGAGAGGAGGAACACCCTATGGTGACTCTGGTTGATGATGATGTAGCACACAGTGACCTAAATTATGCAGCTGAACCAGCACTAGTGCCTGCAGTTGTATCTGGTTCTTCATCTGAAGATGTTGCATCTGTCATGGAGGATGGTTGTTCAATCATTCCCTCTGAAGTGGTTGATGTGGGGAATTTAGAGAGTGAGATACCTGGTCTGGTTACATCTTCTCAGAGTGATGGATTGTCAGAAACACTTATTGTTTCCACTGATTTAGAAGATGCCAGCCAAGAGCAAGTCTCTAGTTTAGGCAGGTCACCACTGCAACTGCTTCCATCTATGTCAACTGATAGGTCTGAGGAGCTTAGCCCAAAAGCTGCTGTCTCCGATATGACCAGCATTAACTCCTCGATGACAGCTTCTGTTGGTTTATCCACTCAGTTGGTACTACCTAAGATGTCAGCGCCCGTTATTGACCTTACTGATGAAGAGAAGGACCAGTTACAAAAAATGGCTTTTATGCGCATCATTGAAGCTTATAAGCAAGTAGAAGTTGCCGGTGGTTCTGATGTTCGCTTTTCTATACTTGCTGATTTAGGGGCTGAGGTACAAACTCTGAACATACGGATATTCATTTTTGGTTTTGTAATGCTGGTGATGAAGTGCTTCATATCACAATCTTCTATTCTGTAATGCAGTTTCCCTTGGATTTAGACCCATGGAAACTACTCCAAACACATATATTGTCGGATTATATAAATCATGAGGTATGTCAATATTCTTTGTTTATATATTTTTGTATAGAGATGGCATGATTCGTTGACTGATCATTTGTCTCTCTACCAGCTTGTATTTATGTTCTGTCCTTCTCACCAACAGCAAATTTCTTACAAAAATATTGTAATGTTAAACGAAGAACATCAATTTGGCTTATACGTTTCTTGCGCATGCTTGTTTTGCTGCTGGTGTTTGTATGTCTTTTCAATGTGGCAATGTGCTAGCCATGCATTTGAGATTCTGTAGAGTGACGTATTTCCTTGCTAAAATCTTGTGCATGTTCCACTCTCTGGTGGTGCTAATGTGCTAGATATTGGATTTTGCTTATTTTTTGAAACGATGGTCACTAACACATGTTGGAGGACGTTGGCAGTGATATTTAAGATTTGTGTTGTATTTATTCTGTAAGTGCTTATGGGTGGAGTTTCTCCATTTCTGGTTTTTCTCTTCTCTTCGTTGCCTCAACATGATTGTGTATAGTTAATATACATAGTTCCTGTCCTTTTTTTTTGTTTTGTTTCTATTCTGTTATTTTCAATCCCCCCTCTCTCTTTCCCTCAATTGGATGAAGGCTGTCTTTTATATTGACCTGCTTGGGCTCTGCCCGTACTCCATTTGGAAAAAACTATTGCTTAGTAAGGGAATGATTATTGGTCTTATTATTTTTTTCCCTACTTGCATTTGAATTCAATAGAATGTGACTAATTATTGGTATCTTCAGGGACATGAGTTGACATTGCGTGTCCTCTACAGATTATTTGGTGAGGCAGAAGAAGATCGCGACTTCTTTTCTTCAACAACTGCTACTTCTGCATATGAAATGTTTCTTCAGGCTGTGGTGTGTAGACAATATCCTATTTAGAGTTTACCTTTTGAGAGGAAAATCTTTAGAAGTTTTCTTTTCTTTTGTTATTTTTAAATACAGGCGGAAACACTTCGAGATTCTTTTCCAGCTTCTGACAAATCTTTAAGTAAATTGCTTGGTGAAGTTCCGTACCTGCCAAAGTCAGTTTTAAAGTTGTTAGAGTGCTTGTGTTCTCCTGGAAGCAGTGACAAAGATGAGAAGGAGTTTCATAGTGGAGATCGAGTTACTCAAGGTCTCAGTGCTGTATGGAGCCTGATTTTACTGAGGCCTCCCATTCGAGAAGTCTGCCTGAAAATTGCTTTGCAGGTTTGCTTCTTTGCAATTTGAACTTGTTTTTCTGGTTATTCCTATCTACTTATCTACTTGCACTTTATTCTACAGACATCGTATACGCGGAGGAATATTTGTGTTTCCATTTTGATCTATCAAAACATATTATCTATCAGTCATTGATTTGCTGAACTTTTGCTTTTGCTTTTCTTTTCTGTTTTTTTTTCTCCTTATCTCTTCCATGTGTCCCTAAAGGAGCTAGATGATGCATGATTCTGTCCTCTTTTTTTCTTTGTTGTTGTTGTTGTTGGGGGAGGGTTTGGGTGGTTAGCAAGTTTTAGTTCCAGCATTAAGTGGTAGGTATTCCAACCAAGGCTGGGATTTGAGCTTATGTATGCAGTACAGGTAGGATCCTCAATGAACACTGTTACCTAAAAATTTAATGCAGCAAAGGGCAAAATTTTGTCCTCCATTTCTGATTAGAGCACTCGAAAAATCAATCTGTAGTTAGAAATTCATGACAATAGTTCATTGGTACTTGAAGGGAACCTATTCCCTTCTTCCATTTTTATATTCTGCTAATTATGTTCATTTCTACTTAAAAAAGAGTGCAGTTCATCACTTGGAGGAAGTGCGTATGAAGGCAATACGTCTGGTATGCCATGCAAACCTTTCGTTTAGCTGAATGGAATCAACCTATAGTTGTATTTGAAGTTATAAATTTTGGAGGGCTATCTTTGTAGGTGGCAAACAAGCTTTATCCTTTACCATCAATCTCCCAACAAATTGAAGATTTTGCTAAGGAAATGCTGTTCTCTGCAGCAAATGCTGATCATACTGTGGACACAACTAATGCTGATGGATCTAATGCTGAAATACTGAAGGTATTGTTTTATGCCGTAATGATGCGAAGTTAACTCTTATGTTTTTTTATGGTCCTTGGAGAATTACTGTTTCTCGCTCTGATTTGAATGGGGTTGATTCAGTTTCTCATTCTTGAGAGCTAAACATAGCATGAGAAAGGTTGTAAGGAAGTCAAGTGAATTCTTCTAGAACAATGGATTTTGAAAACGGATTTCCAAATATCATTATTTTGTTTTCAGATGTAGCAAACTGATTTTGGTTGTAATACAATTAGAATGTCCACCACATTTGTTGCTGTGTCAGTTTATTGCCACAAGACATGAATTTCGATCTTAAATATTCAGCTGTGTGCTGACAATTATTTCATTCCACTTCCCTTTTGTTATACCAATTCTAGGTCATGTTGTAGTTAGGAGACGGGTTAGTAGATCTGAAAGATGCTCGGCAACAATGATATTTTACATCAGGGTGAGGTATAGGACAAATTTGGGTTGACCTCTGACTGATGTCTAATACTTCCTCCATAATTTCTAGTCCCTTTTGGGAATCTAAGAATTTATAGAGACAAGAACTTACTGTATACGTGCTTGAGTTGGTAAGTTTAGTTTCCAAAACTACCCTAACATCTAGAGAATTGCAGCGTTAACCTGTGCAAAACTTTCCAAAATTACTATCCACGGAAGGGAAACTTAGGGAAGTTATAAACTTTTGATGTTGACTTTTCAAAGTGGACTCAGATTTTGGGATGTGCCAGGAAAGAGGCATGAGAACATTTGGAGATTGGGGTGTGGCCATTGAATGTTGCTGAAATGGATTTGTTAAGGGTCTAAAATATGATTCAAAATTTCATCTTAAATGCTGATTTAGTAGTAGTCTGGATAGGAGGTACTCAACTCAACTTAGCAAAGCCTTAATCCTAACTATTTGGGGTCGGTTACATAAATCATGTTTCTCCATTTCGCTCTATCAAGGGCCATATGTTAGTCTGGATAGGAGATAAACTTATAATTATTCTTGAACGTTCAATTTGGGAGGACAAAAGAGGTGGTTGCAAAAAGGTATTTTCTAGATTACAAATTTGTCTGAATCAAGTCTACTCCTCTCATCAACCTTTATAAGTGGGACCACCATTTGTAATGGCCTTACTCTTTTTGGCACGAAACTTTTTTTGAGTACTAGAATAGAATAATGCCTTTTTTCAGAGTGAGGGGGATGATTGCTTTTTCTAAGTCACAAAGGGGTACTTTCTTATGTATCTGATTGCTAAGGTATCCGATTCAAATCCAATGTAATGAGTGAACTGGTCTACGAGGTTTTATATTAGTTCAAGGCCTTATACCACCGATGTGGGTAAACTATAATAATCCCCTTCACGTGCAACCTTATGTTCATGGAGGGACCAACACCCAAAAAACATAAACGATTGGGACTTGACCCATGGGCCTCCCATAACATGATACCATGTTAAAGCATCCAAGAGGAAACAACTTATTAGGTGCCCCTTACTGGGAAGTGAACAAAGCTTTTTAGTTATCTTGCTATGCTGTTTCTCTTATTTCTATCACTTCTTTCTGAGTTATAAGATAATCAAACACGGATATTTTC
Source organism: Ilex aquifolium (assembly GCA_951799425.1). Lineage (NCBI taxonomy): Eukaryota > Viridiplantae > Streptophyta > Magnoliopsida > Aquifoliales > Aquifoliaceae > Ilex > Ilex aquifolium. Next base: position 30,549,867 of record OX637405.1, read on the forward strand.
TACATTGGTATGATAGTACAACTGTAAGTATGTGAATGATGAAAGAAAATTTGTTATACAACCATTTTTTTCTCAGTCCATCCCAATCTCATACAGTGGCTGAAGCAACACCATCTGTATATTTAGTTGAGTGTCATTATTTCCTGATATCCTATCCACAAAACTGCCCTTTATTTTCTCGTATAGTATTCTTACTAATCAGGTTTCTGATTTCCTAGGTTCCTTTAGTATCTGAATTACTTTTGAGTTTGACATGTGAAAGATTTTATGCTACTAGCATTCTTTCCTTTCAATTAAGCTTCGGCAAGAGTGCTATATTTTAAGAAAGTAGCCAAGGATGTTTCTAGTCTAATGACCTGTTAGTATTTAATTGCATACTGGCATATAGCTCTTCTTTTTTTGCTAGAGCGAAATCCTATCATTAAATCCTGCTAGTTATACTTTTTAGTTCTCACTTTATTCTTTAAAATAACTGGTTGCATTAAAGTGAAAGGAAAAAAAGACATCTATAAGTTGCTTGTGGGTGAAGAATGCATCCTTTGTTGTTTAACCAATATGTAAACTGGCTGCACTAAAGTAAAAGAAAGTGGGAAAAAGAAATCTATAAGTTGGTCGTGGGTGAATCAAGCATCCTTTAGTGTTTAGACAATCTGTACTCTAATTTATTGATGCATGACTTCTGGGCACTCTGTCTCTGTGATTTGTTTGGGATCTTGTCATTCTACTGCATGCTCTGTGGTGGAACTTGATGCTTCACTTGTCTTTGTTCTTTTTCCAGGATTCCAATTTGGAAAAACCTTTAGATGAAAATCAATCGTTGAGTGGCATCACCAAAGATATATCTTCTGACACTCGTCAATCATCCACATCTGAAAGCATAGCGTCCTCTTCAGTGACCGAGGTGCAGCGGTGCATGTCACTATATTTTGCTCTATGCACAAAGGTATCAATTAACTTAATTTCTTAGTTTTTAACTCTGATAGTACCATCAGCATAGTTCTTTAGTGGAACCTATTTTCTAGACCTAACTAGATAACTTAATGGTGTATACTGATTCACAGAAGCACTCCCTTTTCCACCAAATATTCGTTATCTATAGCAGCACGTCAAAGCCGATAAAGCAGGTTTGATTTAGTCATCCCCAATACCGTATAGTAATCAACATAGTTTTCACCATTGTTGCTATCAGCTTTTTGGTTTAAGCGGCTATATGGTGCAGGCAGTTCATCTCCAAATCCCAATACTGGTTCGCACTATTGGTTCATCGTCTGAGCTTCTTGAAGTAATTTCAGATCCACCGAATGGGAGCGAGAGCCTTCTCATGCAGGTCTTTTATGTCTTTATATATTTCGTTTAATTTGCATGAGATGAAAGATGTAATATTACCTATTTTTTCCTGTGACAAATTCAATAAGATACCATTCATGTCCTTTTCCTTCATAGGTTTTGTGTACACTGACAGATGGCACAATTCCTTCTCCAGAATTAATATTTACCATTAGGAAGTTGTACGATACAAAAGTAAAGGTATGGAATATAACACTTTTTGATGTTTGATACAACTTGATTGCTTTGGCTTATCAATTTGTTGGCTGTCTCATTATAGGACGCTGAGATTTTAATTCCAATATTGCCGTTCCTGCCGAAAGATGAGGTTGTGATCCATCTTCCTATTTGTTTGTCATTCTCTGTTTCTCCGTTGACATATTCTCTGTGTATATAACTTTTGCTTGCGTGAAACCTTTCTCATTTTGGTAAAATAACTGCAGCGTCTTATTAGGAAGAGACTCTTGTCTATGATACTCAAAATTGTAAATCTATGATTAGTCATCAGCGATATTTATGCTTTTCATTTTATGCAATTTTCTTTTGGCAGGTAAACGTCATAACTCAATTTATATTACTTCATTGCATACTGTGAGAGTTATCTCAGTGCTTTTCAATTGTTTCTTTTGCAATTGATAAAATGAGAACATTTTGCATGGAGTGTTCTTATTCTTTCATAGATGGATTAAAACTGAGAATTTTGATCCTGTCATATAGTTTTTCCTTTACCTAACCCTGAAATAGAGTTGAACTTCCTATGTTATTATAAGTTGCTCAAGGCCTGTGTGTTTTGATAAGCTTTTGAAGGTATCACTGTTTATTTTCTTGCCAGTGATCCAACAATTGGTTGCACGGTTTCTGGGGCTCTTCTGTCTATCCTGATCACCATGTTGAAACTCTAATAGTTTACACCAGGAAACTTCATCTGTACTTGTGACAAATCAATGCATTCTTAACTACGTTCTCTTTCAGTAGCAAATTTTATTGAGCAACACAATGAATAGAGAGACCGTAGATTGCTAGATGCTTTATTTTAGCCTCTTGTTTGTGGTGTTAAATACAATATTAATTTGAAAAATCCATGTGATAGGCCCATATACCCTTTAGTATTCACTTGCATCTTTTAAACAATGATGGCGAGAAAGGACATGCAAGAAAACCTTGAAATATTCTGGCGACAAATCTGCCAAGACTTGAAAAGAACTCCAGATCAAAATTATTAGTACTTTATTTTCCCATCACCATTCATTTTGAGCCCAAGGAAGTTTCCTGTCGATACCTAAGGGTTAACTAAATCACAGGTATAATCCTTTACTATGACTTTGATGAGGAATTTATAACAATAAATCACTGCAAGACCAAGGCACCAGTTGGAACCATTTTATATATTTGCAAGGACTATGAACTTCAACATAAAATATTGATATCCTGATGTATAACACTTTACATTAATTTTGACCTTTATTGCAAGGCTTTTAGCTCCAAAGTTTGCCAGATTAATTTATAATTAGTACGTGTGTACCTCTACCAGTCATTACTTCCTGTGTAGATGTATTAGCACGACACCTGTCCATCCAGGATTGTGGTTCGTTTGTGGAAGAAGCCTTATCCTGAAAATTGTTGTAGCACTGATTTATTTTTTCTTTGTTTTCCATAAGCTTCTCCCACTTACCCCTTTGCTTAATTTTTTATTATAATATTTCTTCAGAAATGCCATTTTGATTGGTGTTTGTCTCTCTCATTCTTCCTCTGTAAATGCTTATATCTTCTATCTTCTGTTTGTCAGGTGTTGCTGATCTTTCCCCAACTTATTAAACTTCCTCTGGATAAGTTACAAGGTGTAATTACACTAGCTGTACAGGTATCTGTCTTCACCTGGATCTGCTTGATCTCTTTTGTGTTGAGTCTGTTGACATGTCACATACATACAAGTATATTTACGATATACATTGCCCACTATTGCTATGTGAATATGTGATGCATGCCAAGTGCGGCACATTTTCAAAGTTGTATGTGGTAAATTGTGATACAAAACTTCATTTATGATCCCTTTCCTGGTGCAAGCTGGGCTTTTTAAGTTGAATCGTTCCGGTAATGTTACAGAAATGCAAGATGCTTGCAGTTGAACCTTCTCGCGTGTGCTATTCCCAACTGCTTGATGACATACAATTGTAATTGTCTGCCGTCAATATGAATAAAAACTGTGGCCCAGTGCATGAGGCTGCTGCCAATATGAATAATTTTGCAAATTCATCAGATTGCTAATGCTAATCTGACTTATTTGCTCAGGCAGTCAGTTTCTTATAAATGAATTACTTCTCTGATCGCACAGATTTTCATAAATCTTCCAAGCTGTCATACGTCATACTTTGTTCTTTCATCTTACACCTTATTTTTATCATTGTCTATTTTTTAGTTTGTTCTTCATTTGCCATTTGACATGCCCTTCCTCAAAAGAACATCTCTGTCAAGTGATCCAACAGTTGTAACAGTAGCATAAAACCACATGCTCAAGTTCAACAGTGTGTGTTCATCTCCAACCAGATTCTTCTGACATTTACTGGACATGTTATTACCCAGGGATCATCTCATTCTGGCCCAGTGCTCACCCCCGCTGAAGTATTAATTGCTATCCATGGGATTGATCCCGACAGAGATGGAATTCCCTTGAAGAAGGCAAATGTTCTTTTCCTTCTTTTTTTTCACTCTCCCTTGTATTCTGCACCAACTTTCAACTAAAGAATTTCATTATATCATCAGGTTACAGATGCGTGCAATGCTTGTTTTGAGCAACGGCAAATATTCACTCACCAAGTTCTTGCAAAGGTCTTGAATCAATTGGTATGATGAACCTGAAACTTGTTATCCCTTCTTATATTTTGCGCTGTGTGAAGTTCACATAATTGTGATCGATTATGCAGGTTGAGCAGATTCCTCTTCCCTTATTGTTTATGCGTACAGTATTACAAGCCATAGGTGCTTTTCCATCCCTGGTAAGATATTAAATACGATATTTGCTTCCTGTCAAATAATGATAGCCATTTGGTTGCTGTTGAGAGCATACCCCATATGTGTTACATTATCTGCAAGACACCGAGCTTCTGTACATCATGAGCCACTTTGATACTCTTTAATTGCCACATAGATCGTGCCTATTTCCTTATATGTGCTTCATATCAAGCATGGAGGCCTAAACGATGACAATTAATTACTCTCATGTCCCTTTCAGTATAGAGTTGGATCCAACTTTGCAAGTCCATCTCTATGCCATCCAAACAAGTCACCCATTCTGATGCCAAAAATAGTGTTACCACATGTAGTTGCAATATCTATAATTGAAAAACCTTACCAATCTGAAATACAATCCTGCCAGAGAGTCTTGGCATGACAGAACTTTTTCTCATCAATCATAGCATGCGCATATACCTTGTCTTCCTTAATGTCCTATCTTTTGATATTCACTATACGGTTGGTTGAGTTGTCTGGGTCACTTTTGCAGGTTGACTTTATAATGGATATCCAGTCTCGTCTTGTAAGCAAGCAGGTGACTGTACTTAATGTCAGAACACTGCCTGTATGTTATTCCTCTGCCAGGACTCGTGTGATATTGTGTGTCATATGCAGATATGGAAGTATCCAAAGCTGTGGGTAGGGTTCTTAAAGTGTGCACAATTGACCAAGCCCCAATCTTTTGGTGTGTTGCTTCAGGTGTGCTCTATTTTGGTACACCAGGCTAGCACTTGAGGTTTTAAGTTAATGCTGTATCTACAGCTTCTTGACCTGTTGCACTTTCAAAGTTTTGGTCACGACCCTCATATGCATCATTCTCTTGTCAATTTTATAATTACATCTGTTTCTCTTTGGGCTTTGGATGTTTAGTATGCCTTTTTCCCACAAGAATTATGACTTACAAACTAAACGGCCCATAATAACCATTACCATGAAAGGTATGATGAGGTTAAAAATAATGAGATTTCAATTAAGGGCATCTTAGCCCTTATTTTAGAATATAATCTGTGGAACAATACCATGCTTTTTTTGTTTCCTGATTCATATTTTGTGGATAAAGTTGAATCTCATTATTTTGTCCATATATGAGCTACATTTCATGGTTCTGTTACCGTATGCCTACATCCCTCTAAATCCAAATCCTATCACTCTTCTAGGAAGTGATGTAATTTTAAAGTTAGGGTAACGGCGTATCAGACAATACTCAAGACTCTTGATTATGCTTTGACCTAATGAGGACTGGGTGAGGCATCTTATGCTTTGACCTAATGAACCTCTGGTGAACATTGTTGTGCTTTGGCTTAGTGAGCCTTTGGCGAATATCTTTCCCCTATATTGTCACATCCTGATTCCCTCTATGTTCTTTAAAGTTTTTTGCCCCCAAAGCATTGGATGCTTGCTGTAGATACTCTTGTCGTGAACTTGTTTTGTTTGACTATATCGCTAGAGTTGACGGATTCAATGTCATGATTTCTTAAATGTCATTTGGTAGATGAGAGAAGTTTGATTGTTGATGTGTTGTTAACCATGTCTTTGTCTTTCAGCTACCTCCTGCACAACTTGAAAATGCCTTGAATAGAACGCCAGCACTCAAGGCTCCCTTGATTGCACATGCAAACCAACCCAACATACGGTCTTCACTTCCAAGGTTCATTTAAAATTCACTTTCATGTATTTGTCTTGCATAATCTTGCCTATATCTTCTGATTAAGGAATTATTTTAGGTCTGTATTGGTGGTTCTTGGAATTGCATCAGATTCTCAAAATGCTAGCCCGGTACAAACGACTCAGGCTCAGACAGGAGAAACAGGCAATTCGGCTAAGGATGCAATGACTGAAAAATCCAAAGAATCATCTAGCGCCTGCTGACTTGAGAAGTTGATGTGTTTCTGCATGCATGGTCATATATACTAATTTCCCTGACTCCGTTGCGAGTTCTTTCAGTTTTGCAGATGACAATGCCAGTTTGTTTTTGCTTTTCCATCTCATGGTTCCAGATGAAGTCATGCTTCAAATGTGAATTTGTTGAACCTGCTGGAGGAGTTTGTCGCTGATCTACTGGGTCAGCTGCATTCAGGAATGACAATTTTACCTGAAGTTTTCCGGTTAGATAGAAATGTGTATGTAAGCAAAAGAAGCTTCTGTTGGATCAAGATCTCAATACAAGGATCTGACTGCAATCCGAGGAGAAATTGCCGCTGCTCTTGCTGGAGATCTTTACCATCCGAGGAAGTTCATTGCAAGTTTATCAAAGTACCCAGATGCTACCAACTACCCAAATTGTATACAGCCAACTGTTGAATTTTTTTAATTTTGTAATCTTTTAATTACCAGCTGCAGTGTATTCTAAGATGGTATGATATTGCTATAATTTTAGAAGTAAACCAGGAATAAGAAAAACGAGAATTCTGCATCTTTTTTTGATAGTTTAAAGCTGGAATTGATCGTCTGTTTTGTCCAATTGATGGGGAATGTTTTCTCTCACATCCTTTCAGCCATCATCTGAACATTGTTTGTATCATATGTATTAGAGATGAAAGGTGATAGATCCAAGAGGTCAGGCCTTTTTGTAACCTTTGCAAAGAAGGATGTTTTCTTTCCACACCAGAAATAAGGGTATTGGGATTGTGGACAATGTTACCACCACTCCGGGGCCAACAGTCGTGTGCCAGTTTTATTTGGCTACCCGACAATGGTACCACTAGAACCTCAGGACAATGCTTGAAACTTGGACAATGTTCGAAACTTAACCCTCAGGGCAATGGTCAAAACTCAAATGCCAGTTTTAGCATGCTAATTTCTAGGTCACACTTGTCTACTTTCCTTGATGCCTTGGTAACCGCATGAAGGGGTTGTGGCAAATTGTGTTGTCCTCGCATGTTTCATTAACTATGACTTCTGAACGAAGAAATAACAGATTAAACAATATTTGCAATCAGGTTATTTAAACCAGGTATACTAGGAACATTTGGAAACGAACAACCATGGAATTATTAAGTTGATGGCAGCTAATTGTAACAAGAGGATTGAACCAACATAGCAGGTAAGAATCTGCAGGCTAGTGATAACTAAATGGAGCTGCTATCAGAAACTATTTGCATTATAAACTCAATAATTTCTTACATGCGCCCAATAGGTAAAGGAATTATGAAAGAATTGGAGCAAGAACATACTTCATATATCTTGAACGGATATACCCCAGATGAATACAGCAACCACCCTTGCAAGAAATTGATGAATCAGTAGTTTGGTCAATGGCACCTGTTCACACTAGGATAATATACAACACAAACAGGTTTAGTGAATGAGTGCAGCCACATGAAATGTGATCAGTGCAGGTGCCTTGAAAAGAATTAGCTCGCCCGTGTATAACTTCATTTTAAACCGGTAAAACAGATGCAGGGATTCCATGCATTTGAAACCATTCTGGCATGTGAAACCTTTCATAGAGTACAGGCCGGACATCCTTCTGCACAGAGAGGTGCTTGAGGAGTGGAAGGAGGACCTTCAATAGCTATTTATTAACCAGATGAAATAACAGAGAGGTATTAAAATTAAAACCAGAAGTCATGTATCTATAAATTCTTCATTGCAATTGAAAAAGGTCTGTACCTGCTCATCGTATGGTTGTGCAGCAGAGAACGGAATGCATGGTATACCATTAAGTGGTTGCAGCAGGAAACTGAAAGGGTTGTTATCAACAATAACAATTCGACAGAGATTCTTTGATATACAAGACAGATCCTTCACATGGTCTCGAAATTTCCTGTGGTTTACACAATTTGTCAATGTATGTTAAACTTGGTAGTTCTCCGAATCCAGTTTAGTTCACTACTGATATTACAAATGAAAAACAAATTCCAATTTCAGATCTTCAGTATTGATATTATATGCAAGAAATCAGAACCATTCTACATGTGTATGGGCGTGTTCTCATAATGACATGGTATGTTCATGACCGGTCGGCACACACGCAAAAATGCATGCATTGACTCGTTCGCTCAGAAACAGATTTTTGGGGGGCAACTTGACTCAATTCAACAAAGTCTTACCCAAACAATTTGGATTAGCTGCATAAATCATGTTCTTCCATTGCTCTATCAAAGGCCAATGTAGAACATAACCCCATAATAGTGAGATTAAAAAATAGTGATACTTTGACCATGGTCAGACTTGCACTTTCAATCACACGGAAACCTATTAGCAAAGTTGGGCTCCTAACAAATAACCAGACCAATTATGGCTTCTGATCTAAAGAAATTATTGGCTTCTGATTTCTTTTTCTTTTTTTTCTAAACTGGAAGCATTGCATATAATTCAACTTTGGCTCAAGAGCTGTATAACCCCAAGGTAACACTTTCAAAAACACAAAGAATGAAGAATTGGAATGAAATCAAAATTGTAAAAGAAAAGGACAAAAAAGGTAAGCAATTTTATGCTTTTTTCAATTTACTAAAGGAATACTTACGTGTTAACTGTTGAAGGTCGATAAAGGCGAAGGCGAAATTGATTTTCTATGCCTATCTTGTTGACAAGGGGTCTAGCATAGTCTGTGTTATTCAAGGAGACCATGAGTAATAGTTCAAAGAGAGAAGGGGAGGGAGGGGGTAGAAATGACGTAATTAAGACCAGGAAACTGGTGATACAACATGCATACCTTCAAGACCAGCAGTAAACAGAACAAGGTCAGCAAATTCACCAATCTGTTCCAAGAACTCATGCAAACCAGGTCGCTCAAAGACTGTTACATAACTGACCTTAGGCTTTCCTTCACATTCCTTCAAGCAAAAAGTATTAGTTGAAATTTGAATGATATGCTCATTCATTACGAGAGAAGGGGAGGTAGGGAGGGAAGTTGCGACTTGGGAGTAAGAGTGAACAAAAGACTGACCTTGTCCGAAGATACACATTCTAACTCAAACCACTTCAACCCAGCTTCTGTTGCTTGGGCACGAACTGTAGCAGGCAAGCTGGATTTTTCATATGCACAGACTAGGGTCTCATCTAAATCAAGAACCACCTGCATGCAGGGTGTCCATATGTCAGTCCAACCTATTATTCTGGCATGGTGGCATGTTTGTGTGAAATGGGTATGAGAAAATTCAGAAAAGTGAAAATAAGGTGAATGCTCACAATTAATTAAAACGTAATTGCACCAAACAATTATATTCAACATGAGTAGTTAGTAGAGTACCACAATAGAACTTCCAAACCAAATTATACTACACAATGTTTCATAAATCTAAAATAGAAAATCTATTAAATTTATTCATCAACTTTGAAACACCATAATTAAAGGGTAGTCAGTTTGAACTTGCAGCTCAGCAGTCATTGATCAAAGGAAAAGTAAAGAGTGTTGGTTAAAATCCAGCTTCATGACTATAGTTATGTAGAGAAGTAACAAATGCCACTTTTGCAAGAGGCTAAAAACTCTGGTATATCGAAATTTCTATGCTGTAGATTCATGTTCTGCAAGCAATAATAATTCATCTTTTGAAATTCAAGCAAGCTATCATTTTGTTAAAAACCAATTAATATGAACATGATTTCTCATCTGATCGTCAAATTCAAAAAGCCCTAAAACCGCCTTCTTTGAGAAAACTATGCAAGTCCTGCATCATTTACAATAGATTTGTTTTGAAGTTTAAACATTCCATTGTTGAATGAAATGCCAAATAAATTGTATATGATATATGGCCCCAAATTCAGAAGTCTATAGGCAATAAACTTAGTCGGCTCACCCCAAAAAAGCTGATTAATTAAATTCAATTTCCACATCAACGTCTTACTAGCACATGAAATTAAAGAGTCGATAACTTGCCCTATCCACTTCCATATCAATGTCCCCACTCAATCTAGCCTATTCACACGTTCTCGGAAATAATTTATACAATGCTGAAGCTAGTATTCAAAATACTAAGAATATGAACTTCATATATAGACGACTATTGCTCATACATGAATACACGCATACTGATATGCATAAACGCACGTACATACAAAAGACAATTCGCATAATTAACGAAAAATTAATTCAAAAATTCCATAATATTCAAAGTTTCAAATCCATCACTATGATCGTACCGTTAGCTTGTCTATGTTATGACCTTCGCTACGTTCGACGGCGTCGTCGTTTATTGCGTTGCCGATGCTAACTTGCGTAGACGGCGATGATTCGGCAAGAGGGAGTTCGGCGACAGGCAAGGGTATGAAGGAAGGAGGAGAAGAAGAAGAGAGGATTTGAAGCAAGGAAGGGACGATCTGAAGGAATATTTGAAAGAGAAAGGAGAGCCAATCCATCACAGCTCCCCATACTTGCAGAGACCGAGATGGCACGCTCCTTTCTGCCTGCTGTGATGATACTTGCGGAGCCATACGCATACAGATATAGATTTAGAGAGAGAGAGAGAGAGAGAGAGAGAGAAGAGAGAGAGAGGCGTAGGCAAAGTCTTCGAATCTATTTTCCTCTTCAGACAAGTATATGTGGCCAGTGCAAAGAAAATAAAAAGCAGGGTTAATAACAAAAGGGAGAATTTCACTTTGAACTCTAACAAATATAAGAATTCTCACTATATACCCTAAAAGATTAAATTTTTTATATTATACCCATAATATATTAAAAATATTGCAATGTCACCCTTCTGTTACTTATTCATATCAATGTCAATGGGATAATTTTGGATGAAATGAGCAACAAAAACTAATAGAATAATTACATTATAATAATTTTAATACATTAAGGGTAAAATGTAAAATATTTAATCTTTAAAAAAAAAATATATATATATATATATATATATATATATATATATATATATTTTTTTTTTTTTAGGTTTATGCATTCCCCATAACAAAAAACCCACTTAAACTATAAATTTTATTTCAATCAACTCTCTCATATTTTAGTTTGAATAATTTGTTCCCCTCAAGTTTCAAAGTGAGCAAAATAAAAAATAATTAACGGCCTCTATCACATGTAACGGTAACATTTTAAAACCTCTCACGTCAAAAAAATATTCATTTAAGACCATTCTATCCTTATTAGCAAAAAAGTACCAATTCTTTGACACCAATTCATTTACAATTGTCAAGGGTATCTTTGGAATTTCATCATCTCAGTCATGTCTGTCAGTCTATTTGCTCACTTTGAAACTTAAGGGGGGCAAATTATTCAAATTAAAACTTGGGAGAGCTGACTGAAACAAGATTCGTAGTTTAAGGGGAAATTTTGTAATTAATCCTAAAAAACCAGAAAGAGAGATGTGGAAATCTATAGCATGATTTGTTGGTGTAGTGATCTGCTGCCGTTGCACCCTACCGATTGGTCAAAAAAAGGCAATTCTGTACGAAATTGTTGGGCCGCCAAAGCCTTGTTTAACATGGATTTTCAACTTAATCATGGGCCTTTAAAGGGCCATCCAGGCCCATGTGACCCACCCTTCGTCGCTGACGGATACCCACCGCAGTAGTGAAGTTCCTTGTGCGAACTTCACGACCAACACACAGAAGAGAGAGAAACCAGCGAGAGGGACAAAGGGGAGGGGAGGGGAGAGGAGAGGAGAGAGAAAGGCATGGGTGTGGACTACTACAAGGTTCTTCAGGTGGACCGCAGCTCCAGTGATGAGGACTTGAAGAAAGCCTATCGCAAGCTCGCCATGAAGTGGCACCCGGACAAAAACCCTAACAACAAGAAAGACGCCGAAGCCAAATTTAAGCAAATCTCCGAAGCCTACGACGTATAGATTCTTGTATCTGTATATATCCAAAACTCTAATTCTCGATTTCGAGGTTAATTGATTCAATCATGTTTTAATGTTTGGTTACAGGTTTTGAGTGATCCACAGAAGAGAGCGGTGTACGATCAGTTCGGGGAAGAGGGTTTGAAGGGGCAAGTGCCACCGCCAGGTGCCGGTGGGTTTAGCTCGTTCGGAGGGCCCAGCTCGTTCCGGTTCAATCCTCGCAGTGCCGATGATATTTTTTCTGAGTTTTTTGGGTTCTCGAGCCCGTTCGGAGGAATGGGAGACATGGGAGGCTCACGGGCCGGCGGGTCGGGCTTTCCGAGGGGTATGTTTGGGGAAGACATATTTGCTTCTTTTAGGGGTGGCGGTGGAGAGGGGTCCGGCAATGTACCGCGGAAAGGGGCGGCGATAGAGCGAACATTGCCTTGTAGTTTGGAGGATTTATATAAAGGGACCACTAAGAAGATGAAGATTTCGAGGGATGTTACGGATTCTAGTGGGTGAGCTTCGCTTCTTAATTTGGATGATTTTTATCGGTTTATGAAAAATTTTCAGTTATTTTACCTGCCATTGTACTTGGCTGGCTTTAATTGAGTTCAAAGTTACTTTTTTGATGGAATTGTATGTGTAATTTTGAACAATTGATGCATTGAAAATAGTTTTGTGCAATCTGATTACTTGTCGGGTATGATTTGTTTGACGCTTGAATTGATTGATCATTCGTGTATCAGGCACAGCCTTTGTTCTGAAGTTATTAAACTTTGTCATATCCGACACTACTTTGACAGTTACAAATAATTTTTATTCTTGACTTGAGTTCAACGTTGTGAAGGAACAAGTTTGTTATGCCTTGTGGAATTTTACCATGAGAAAGTTTGATACCTTAGTCATTAATGCGATCAGTATTATTCTTCCCCATTGTTAATAGGGACTTAAATTTAGTAAGTTCTCATATTATCATTTAGTACCCATGTAGTTGTTTCCCTGTTTCTAGATTCCTAGAACTCTACGTCACACGTGCCTGTGTTGAAAGGGGCCCTTTCATGCTAGTGCATCAATAGTAAGTTGTAGAACTCCTCATGAACAAATGGGATTTTAGTTGGCAGCAAAAGCTTGGCCTGATCCATAGAGTGGACTTCAAATTACTTAAGTTTTCTGTTAACTATGCTAACCACTGATGTGGATCATCTTTATAGAGAGAACTGATGGAAATTTTCAGAATGAGCCCAAGAATGCTGTCACGTTACAGAAAAAGAATATTGGCATTGTTAGAAGTAGATAAATGTCTATGGAGATCGAAAATAGTACCAGAACAGACATATTAAGCAAACATGGAATTTCCCAATTTATTGAATCACACATCTTAGAATCTTGCCCTAGATTGAAGGTAAATGTGTTCAGCAAGTTCCCTTCTTGTGCTATGGAGATATCACTCTAGGACAGAGTTATTGTTTATCAGGTGTATATGCATATGAGTGGGGGTAATTGGTATTCCATTTTGGTTCGTTTGTGATTATGTGGTACATTGCAAACTTTCTGGAATCTGGAATTACTTCAGACAGACTTGTACTGTAGTGTTACTTTTGTTGATCGTTATCATGGTTCTATTTGTATCACTCTGCTGCTAGAGTGTCAGGTATTCAGTGATACACAGTACTTTATTGTACTGGCCTACCCCATTTTATGTCTACTTGTGTCAAATCCTTTCGGTTACTATAGAAACATCATTTTGCCCGGAGAAAAAGTTTTTTAACTTTCGTATTTAAGGCTTTGAATTCATCAATAGTTGGTGCTTTGAATGGTTTTGAGAAATTTGCGAGAAAAGATTACATGATCTTAGTAGTTATTCAGGTAATTACAAACTTGGTTTACAGGTGTTTTTGTGCTCTATATTTTTCCATGCTTTGCAACTTTTTTCATATGCTATCTGTGAAGATACTTGTTGCTGATGTCATTCAATATAAAGAAGTGTAACCTTATGTTTTATGTTTTGGTTTTGTTCTTGTTTTAAAATTTCCAGTCTCATCTATGTTTTCATTCTTTTTTATCTTGGTGGAGAGCATAGTTATTAGTATCGTACGATACGCGATACGTATCGTACGATACGTCACGGTACATGGGTAATACGATACGAATCGGAGGTTTGTATCGTTTTTGCATAGTATCGTCCGATACACGATACGTTTTTCCGATACGATCCGTATCGTTTGATACAAACGATACGCAAATCTCTGTGTAATTTTTTTTTTTTTAACAGATCGCACAGAGCCCAGTGAATAGAGAAAATGCCAAAGAAAAGGCAAGAGATGAAGACAAACCCACAAATCAGCAAACCCAAAAACCAGTCCACCAAACCCACAAATAAGCAAAAACACCGAAGCAAACAAATCAAACAAATTTTTGAAATTGAAAAACATAGCAACACTAACCTGTATATTTCGGGTGAAACCCTTGGTCTCACGATCTCTCCCTCTTTGTCTCACGATCTCTCTCTCTTTGTCGCTGTGAGCTGCGACCACGAGGTACCAGCCACCAGGTATCTTCTTCTTCTTCTTCTCTCTCTCCGGCATCGGCACCGGCTTCGCCCATCGCCCATCGCCCATCGCCTATCGCCTCTCGCCTCTCAGCTCTCAGCTCTCAGATCTCTCTGTTTCTTCTCGGTCGTGATTCTCGCCTCTCAGCTCTCTGTTTCTGTTCGGTCGTGACTCACGACTGAGAGGGTTTTTGTTATAAATATCAAAAATTACATTTACTACCCCACAACATTATAACCTTTTAGTTTTAAGTATCAAGAATTATATTTACTACCCCACAACATTATAACTTTTTAGTTTTAAGTATCAAGAATTACATTAATTACCCCAAAACATTATAATTTTTTGTTTTAAGTATACATAAGTACTATTAATTTAATTTGATACCCTTCATTATTTTTTAAAATTAGTAAATTATATTAGTGACTTGAATAGTAGGTGGAATATTAATGAAATATTATGTTTTTATGAATCTATGATTTTTTCCAAAAGCATATATATTTTATTATTAATTATTTAAAATTGCGTCGTATCTTACGATACACGATACGATACGATACATAATTTTTAAAAAACGATACACCTTCCGATACACGATTTGATAACTATGGTGGAGAGGAATAAATGCAATACACATGCTCGTATTTTATCTCTTCATGTGTAGGATGCTATGAAGCACCGATATTTCGATTGGGGTGACGTATCCATATGTGATACGTATCGGATACTTTCTGTATGTATTGAATAATTAATAAAATATTTATCATTTTGGATACTTATCGAATACACATCGGATACGCTCATCTCCACACCACAGTGAATACATTCGCCTTATACTTAGTGAGGTGAGTTCTTTAGAAACCGTGAATCATACAAATTGGGATTCCTCATTCCAAGATGTTTATTTGGACATGCATAACAAGATTTGTCAATTCTTTACAATTTGTTTGGCCTGAATAATAAGTCTTTATGGCTTAAATTAAAGCCAATGAAGTCTATTGCAATTAAATGTTAAGTAAAAGTTGAGGACTCTTGAAGGGTGACACGTCTTCAGCTTTAGAATTATATAAAATCTTAAATTTAATTATTTTAGGTTGGATGTGTTTTATTTCTTAATCCCTCGTATCCCTAGTGTTGTAATAACATTATAATATATACATATATATATATATATATATATATATATATATATATATATATATATGTGTGTGTGTGTGTGTGTATATATATATATATATATATATATGTATGTATGTATTCTAGCTGTACCCGTATCCTACTTTTTGAGATTTTGTAGTATCGTTGTAACTGTATCGTGTCGTATTCGTATCCGTGCTTCCTAGGTAGGATAATTTTGTCTTGATTATCTGAAGTTAGATCAAGAGTATGTTTTAAAATTTTGCAACGGAGAGGGCAGTGAATGCTATTGTGGACCAATTGTTTTGAGTTGTTTGCATTGTAGGTTCTCTTATAGTTTCGATACTTGTGAATATTAGTCAACCCGTGCATCTTGTGATTTTATGATGGTGCTTGTTCAGAAATAAAAGGGATCATAGTTTAAGTTTCTCTATTTAAGTCAGTTAGGACTTAGGTGTTGGTGCGAGGGTTTTTCTTGGTTATAGAATTACGATCCACAAATTATGGACATGTGGTCGATTAGTCAGTTAACCAAAATCCTTCATCTTTGTCTTTGTGTATATTGAAATGTTCATATATCTGCACGTGTTAGACATTGTTATGCCACTCCATGTAATATGGGTCTTGTGTGTTATGTACATCCCTTAATGATGCTATTGCTTTGTTTTTGGGCATTAACCGTCTTGAATAGTACAGAAGATTCAGTATTTACTCTAGAGGATTTTCTAAGTTTCTCCTTGTACATTGTCATTATGCATGGACCTCTTATTCTTTGAAAAATCTATAGTATGAAATCTTTGTTTTTAGACAAAAAACATGCTCTTTTTCATTAGCTGTTGTCAAATAGTTGGTCTGTGTCTTTTTGAGGTGAGGGATTGCTCTTAATTGTTTTTGGGAGTCTGACTTGGGTGGTTGTTATCCCAAGGATTGGCAAAGTATGGCCAAGAGATTTGCAATATGCAAGTTAGACATATTCCCAACCAAAAATGTGTGTGCTTATGTGGGTTTTTGCTTTTTATGTTTGTTTTCCTGTGAAGGAGACCAACCACAGTGGAAGAAATTCTTACTATCGAGATCAAGCCAGGTTGGAAAAAGGGAACAAAAATAACTTTTCCAGAGAAGGGGAACGAACAGAGAGGTGTTATACCATCAGACCTTGTCTTTATTATTGATGAAAAGCCTCACAGTGTCTTCAAGCGGGATGGCAATGATCTCATTGCCACTCAGAAGATCACTCTGGTGGAAGCTCTTACGGGTTACACTGCACAGTTGACAACGCTTGATGGGCGGAACCTGACAATACCCATTACATCTGTCATTAGTCCCACCTATGAAGAAGTTGTAAAAGGGGAGGGGATGCCCATCCCCAAAGAACCTACAAGAAAAGGGAATTTGAGAATTAAGTTCAACATCAAGTTCCCTTCCAAGCTTACTTCAGAGCAGAAAACTGGCATGAAGCGGTTATTGACATCTTCCTGAAGACTAATGGTAGACCGCCTTATCAAGTCATGTAAGCTTGCATTTGTTTTATTTGCTTGGTCTTGTTCTGGAGAGCAAAGTCATTTGCTGATTTGTGATTTCATTAGAATGGGTGTTTTGGAGTTCTAACATAATTGTCAATGTTTATTCATTATAAATATCATGTCCAAGTTGCTTGGTATCTGTTTCCTTTCCTAGTCACTTGAGAATCCCAAAAACTTGATGGGTGGAAAATTGTTGGACCATTGGCATCTCATCACACATATGCTCCAATTTTTGTGGGAGCTACATGAACAAGAGGTAACCAAGTGGATTTCTACAGATTCGGTGTAATCGGAAGGACGGCTTGTTTTTCTTCATTTCATGGTATGAGGTGATTTCATTTATGTGTTAATAGAGGAAGGAGGGAGGTGTTGGGGAGGGGCTGTCTGAGGCTTGAACCTTTTCCATTTGGTGGGTGGCATGGTCCCAATGCAACCAGGCCATCTCCTTGTTATGGTAGCTTGAGGATACATATTACTGCTCCCGTAGTTGACCTTAGACAAGGGGATCCTTTGTCTCATTTTTTGTTTACTATGGTTGTGGATGAGTTGAGTAGGTTAATGGTGAGGGCAGAATAGTGTAATATGGTGGAAGGTTTTAATGTTGGTACGGAGATAGTTACAATGTCACATTTATAATTCGCAGAAGATACTATTTTTTCCTGCTTTAGAGATGTGGGGAAGTTTTTGAATATTAAGAAGATTGTTGATGTCTTTGGGTTGGTGTGAGGGTTTAAGGTCAATATGAAAAAGAGTGGCTGTGGGAATTAATTTTAATCAATACAAAATTTCTCGATTGGCTGGGCTTCTGTATGAGGTTGGCCTCTAAAATATTTGGATCTTCCTTTAGGTGATAATCCTTTGTCTTTGGGTTTTTGGGATCCGGTTATGGAGAAGATAGGTAGGAGATTAGATGGATGGAATAGGGAGTAGGCTTACTTTAGTCAAGATGGTTTTGGCTAGTATATCCATATATTTTATCTCTTTAAATTGCTTGGTGTTGTGGCTGAAAAGATTGAAGGGATGATGAGAGAGTTTTTACAGAAGGGTAATGGAGAAGGTAGAAAGGATAACTTGATTAGCTTGAAGGTGGTTTTGAGGCCTAGAGTTATAGGTGGGTTAGCTTTGGGTAATTGAATGCTAGAAACATAGCCCTTGTTGGAAAATGGCTTTGGAGGTTTCTATTGGAACAAAATTCTTTGTGACTTATGGTTATTATAAGCAAATATGGTTACAAGCCAATGAATGAGATGCTAATGGGGTTGAAAGAGGTAGTTTTCGAAACCAATGGAAATTCATTTGTCAAGGACTTCCGTCGTTTTCTCAAAAGGTTAAATTTCTTGTGGTTAAAAGGGAGAGAATGAGATTTTGGGAGGATTTGTGGCTTGGGAATCATGCTCGTACTGATTCAATGGTTAGGTTTTTTTTTTTCCTCGGTGTCATGGGATTTTGGGTTTCGTAAAAGTTTCAATGATAGGGAATTGGTGGAGATGATTTATCTTCTTTCTTTGCTTGATCATGTTATTTTAAACCAAGAGTCTATTGATAGAAGGAATTGGGTCGTTGACTCAACGGGACTGTTTTCGTGCAAATTTTATTTTGATTCTTTGATAAATGACACGAATCTCCCAATTTTTTATCTATCATTGAAGATTTGGAAGAGTAAGGTTGTGCATGGGTGATTGGTCATGGGAGAATCAATACCAATGATATGATCCAAAGAAGGCGTCTTTATCTTAGTCTTTGCCCACAATGGTGTGTTGTGTAAAAGGGTTAGTGAAAAATGCCAACCACTTATTTTTGCATTGTTCGGTTGCTTTAAAGTTATGGAATAAATTGTTTGAGTTGGTTGGATGTCTTGGGTGGCTCCAAGTACAATTTCATCTATGTTTTGTGAGGATTATGATGGGCTTGGAAGAAGAGCTAAAGGAGTTACTCTTTGGGAATGTGCGATTTTTGCTACTATTTAGGTGATTTGGTTGGAAAGGAATGCATGAATCTATGAAGAGAAGTATGAAATGGTTGATGGTTTATAAAATCGTATCTATTTCTTAGCAACTTTTTGAGCATCGATCTCGAAAGAGTTTGCAACTATCTCGCTCTTTGGCATTTTGGCAAAGCTGGATTGCTTTGTGTGAATGATTGTTTTATACTTCAGTCTTTTTTCAGTTATGTTGTGTAAGCATTTTGTTGGTTTTGGCTGATGTATGAACTACTTATCTGTATTTTCTATGTACCATTTATCTCTTTCCTATTAATAAAATTGTCGTTAGAGATTCCCAACACTTGATGGGTGGAAAATTGTTGGACCATTGGCATCTCAGGACATATATTCTCCTCCAATCTTTATAGGAGCTAAATGAAAAAGAGGTAGACCTAGTGGATTTCTACAGATTCCGTGTAATTGGAAGGACTGCTAATTTTTCTTCACTTCATGGTACGAGGCATAGTTATCAGAACCGGACCGCGGTGGAACCGTGAGCCGAGACTTGAAACGGTCCGGTTATTTAGTTAGACTGCCTAAGGAATTAAACCGCTTGAAAACCATGAAACCGGCCAGTTTTGGACAAGAACCGTGAACCGGACGAATTTTGTAAACCGGACGGTTGGGGATCAGATCGATGAGCAGCAGTTCAGGCGACCAGCTCGAAGCTCAGGCGACCTCCACTTAGCAGCTCAGGCCACGAACAACCTTGACTCTCTCACTCCATCTCTCTTTATCAGGCGACGAACAGTCATGACTCTCAGACAACGAATAGTCTCATGATCTCATATCATCTCTTCTCTCTGTCTATTTCCCTCTCTCTCCGTCTACTGAACACACACACACCGCTGTCTAATGACGACACACACCCATCGTCTGCTGAAGACACACACACACCCCCCACCACCTAATGAACACACCCACACCAACTTATACAAATTTAATATATATATATTTTTTTGCCATTGATTTGAAATTTAAAAAAGTAGTACAACTTTTTTCGTCTTGAGAAGACTAAAAGACAGATGTGTCCATTCTTTTTCTTATTATACATATTATATACGAGGGAAATAATTTCCTAATATCTTCTATTTTTGTTACTCTATCTACTAATTTACTTTTTTTTTTTGTTTGATAAGATTATGTGTCAATGGTGTTAATTTTATAGTAAATTATATATGTATTATGGATATGTTTCATATTTTTTTGGTTAATATAATTTTTTTATTAGACGACCGGTCCGACCAGTTAACCCAATGGTTGAACCAGTGAACTATTAACCCAATATCTTCAACGATTTGATGTCCGGTCCGATTCTAATAACATTGATACTATGAGGTGATTTCATTTATATGTGTTAATTGACGGAGGATGGACGTGTTGGGGAGAGGCAGGCAACGAAAGGCGTCTCGTGGTCCTTCACGACACCAGAATTGGATTAAGCTTTGGAGTTGATCAAACTCTGGCTCACTTGGAAGCCATCTCCTTGGTATGGTGGCTTGAGGATACATATTGCTGCTCCTATAGTTGACCTTATATAGTGATGTTGCCTTGTTTTTATAATATAGTTTGGATTTTGTATTTGATCTGCACAGCTTTGTATTGAAGACTAATTGATATGTATTGTTATAGGGGCATCAAAGAGAGCAATCAATACAGCTTAGCAGTTGGCTGAGAATGCCTGCTCTGGATTTGAACAACTCCAAGTTTGTTTGGATGGATTTTTGGGAAGGGTTTGAATTGACTTTCTCAAATTCTTTCAAACTTAAATCCTTTTTTACAAAGATGAGATTCAACATTGAATCCAATCCATACCCATATTTGGTATGTCCACGGATATATCACTATTATGATTATATATTTATATATAAATGACTATTTTACCCTTTTATCAATCTAATTCAAACTTAATTTTGTATATATATGGGATATAATTGTCTTTTTGTATCTTGAACCTTTTAACCTTCATCCAAAATCCACCTCCCCTCGGGTTTGATGAAACCCATGATCTAGGATTTAAGGTCCGGGCCAATAACGGATTAAGTTTGGTAACCCAGACTTCCAATTTTTGGTGAAACATGAATTATGTGTGTCATTTAGACTGTTCCAACCCATCTTCCCCCCCCCCCCCCCCCCCCCAAAAAAAAATCCCACTAATCAAACAGCCCCCAAAAGTGTTCACTTTGGAGACCTATTGCTGGAAATTTAGAAAACTCCTCATTTGTGTTCTAGACAAAGTAATAAGATATGGTTGTCATGTTTTTCTTGTAAAACTGATGGGTATGCGGTGCGTCAATTTTATACATGTACTCGAACCCCACACAAACTTAATTTGACACAAAGCCCGAAATGATCTGATTAATTGACATGTAAAATAAATAGGTCAAATTAAAGTTAGACGAAAAATATGTATTTAATGGGTACTATAGATAGAAAATAATTATTTTATAAATTTTATAAATAATATTGTATTACTTGTTATAAAATTAAATAATTTTTTATTAATACGTTGAAAATGACATGACACTGACATTTTTGACATTCCTAGGCATGCAGATGTGTCGGCTTCATTAAGGGGTTCCCATTGGATTGGATGAAAGTTTAAGCAAAAATACTCGGGAAACAACTGAAAGAGCTACTATAGCATAATAGAGTAATGCTACTACTTGCATCAAGTTTATTGACCAAATTTCTAATCAAACCGAATGTTTCTGTTGGATTAGCACTAGACACTCACACACTGCATGGGTTTTCTGTTGATCCAATGGTACCGTCCCACGAATCGGGATCGTATGATTCGAAATGGGGTGATTTTTGTGATCTAAATTACTTAAATTCTCAATTCCAAATTGTAACTCAAATTTTAAAATAAATATTAATTATATATATATATAATCGTATATAATAGAGAAAACAATCTTATAAAAAAAAATACGATCCAAAACAGTGTATCAATTAAATATATCTTCATCGCATCGCTTGTCAGAATATATATCGTACTGCATATTTGTACTGTATTGTATCACATGCCAATATTTTTTTCTGGTACATAAAATAGATATGGGAGCATTATTCCTCAGTATCACACAACTATCTGCAGGAAATCTCCCACACTTATATTGGGGTCGACGTTAAGGTTCCACCTCGTGCTCTGGCGTTGAAGAGTAAGTTTAACCCTAATAAATTATCGTAACTACGAAGACTTGAACTGAAGCATTGAACGAAAAAATTTAAATTTTTACCCATTAGACCAACGGCTCGTTGATCATACCAATACTTATATCTAAGTACCAAATTAACCAATGATTCGTGTACCATTGAGTTGGACATTCAGTGAAATAACAAATATTATGATGTACTTAAGTGTAAAAAAAATAAGAAAGAAAGAAACGTAAGCCGCAAAACCGGTCATAGCAGCACCCCCTTTACTCTATCAACGGTCCAGGAGCCTGTTTGGTATGTTTTTTGGGAGAGGTTTGGATTAACTTGTCCAAACTCTTTCAAATTCAAAGATGAGATTAAACATTTAATACTATTCATACCCATGTTTAGAATGCACAATGATATATGACTATTATGATAATATATTTATATATAAATAACTATTGTGCCCTTTAACCAATTTAATCCAAATATGGGTATAAATATATGGGGGTATAAATGTCATTTGAATGTTAAACCCATTAACCCGCATACGAAACTCATCCCATGGGTTTTATGAAACCCATGAACTTGAGTTTCATGACCGGGCTTAAATTGAATTGAGTTTCAAATCCTGAACTAGATATGTATTTACCAAATATAGGTTTAAGAGGATTTATTTTCCAACCCATATTCCAAAACCCTCCAAAAATCACGTACCAAACAGGTCCCACATGCTCACCCCCTCTCTCTCACGCACGAGAAAACGTCACCAATTACTCAAATAGCAATTTCGCTACAAAACCAATAGCAAAACGACAGCGTAATTTATACACTCCTTTTCTTCTCTCCGTTTTGGTTCTCATTTTACATGTTTTTCTCTCTCTCCTCGCGATCTCACAATACTCTGATCTGCAATTCGGATCCACTAAAAAATATCAATCTCGATACTTGTGTGCATGTAGAAGGAACTTTGTAATTGAATACTTTCAGATCTCAAATTTCGATGGAAATGGCTTCGGTCTCTTCCAGTCCGCGATCTGTAGAAGAGATCTTCAAAGAACACAGCAGTCGACGAGCCGGCATAGTTCGTGCTTTAACTTACGGTATTCTTCTCGTCGTTTTGTATTTTTCTATATATATATATATAAATATATATATTGGTTTTGTTTTTTTTTGTTTCTTTAACTGTAATTTGGGGAAAAATTATAACTGCGATGAGTTCTTTTTTCCTCAGATGTGGACCAATTCTATGGACTCTGTGATCCAGGTAAATTTTCGATTTTTAGTAGTAATTTGTGTGCAATTGAAGATCACAGTTCTGGTTTGACTCGGTGGCAAATTGTATTAGTTTGTCCGTTTTCTGTTGTCCTTTGATTTGTATGTCTTGCGATCTTGTATATGCATATGTATGTAGATGTGTTATTAATTCACCTTTTTCTTTTATGGAAAAGTGTAATCAGGGTAGACGTATGCTCTGTTTGGTTGGAACTAATTGAGGGGATTTTTTTTTTGGATTTCCAATGGCAGCTTGGATTGATAGCTTAGCTTAATATAGTTAAACCATCATCTGTAATGGCAGAGAGAATTTTTCTAAATGATATAGTTGAATTCCTTTCAGTTTGGCCTTAAAATGAGAAGGGAAGCTTTGGATTTTTATGGTTTTCTATAGTTGTAAGTAGTTAATTACTAATTATCTGGCTTGAAAGGTATGTCGGCTTCTTGGAAGGTGGAAAATTTAACTTAACCAAATGATTGTTCAAAAGATTAGATTTAATTATCGTCATTTTCTTGTAATTTGTTTTTTTATTGAACTAAGAAGGCACTACTGATAGTGGAAGTTCAGTTTTTCTTTCCTCTTGTTTTCACCATTTCTCTACCTTAGGGAGGTTTATACTCTTTGCTTCTTTTCTGTTTTTGTTAATTCTTTTAATTTTTGGTAAGATTTCCACTTGTTGTATACATTGTTTTAGAGAAGGAGAATTTGTGTCTTTATGGACATCCAAATGAAACTTGGGAAGTCAATCTTCCTGCAGAGGAAGTTCCTCCTGAGCTTCCTGAACCGGCTCTTGGGATCAATTTTGCTAGGGATGGCATGGATCGTAGAGATTGGCTTTCACTGGTCGCTGTTCACAGTGATTGTTGGTTACTTTCTGTGGCTTTCTATCTTGGTGCCCGGCTTAACCGGAATGAAAGGTACTATATCATATTTAAGCTATTTCTTTGCAAATGTGGCATATTGTGTTTGCTAAATCGACCTACAAGAAGGTTATACTATGCGGTCAAATCCCATTTGCTCCCACATTGAAATACATGGGTGGATTAAATTACATGAGAGAAAGATCACTTGGTATATTCCAGGCCATGCTGGACAAAATGACACCACTTAGTGACTACGAGTGCAAAGCTTGTCGCATTTTTCATCTTTGACCAGCCTGCCTTCTTTCTCTAAGCAAGCTTCCATTGACCCTCCAGCTAAAACAGCTGCTCGAAAGCTTTAGGAAGAAGCAAAAGAAGTCTATGCATTGTATTTCATTAGTGAAGGGCTGTTACCTTAGTATAAGGTGGTAAAGTAGGGCACCATTCGATGAAGAAAACAAACTCTAGCGAAATGGTTCAAGTAGCTCAGCTCCATTTTTTCCCTTGTTTCTCACTGCTTCCAAGCTTTGAATGTTTCTCACTATGTTATTATTGTCTTGTGCTTCTTCTGATATTAGTATTTTGAAAGTTCGTTCTCAACTTCTCATAGTGAATCGTTTTTCATCTTCTGGGTCTGTTGTTTGGGTTATCTTTTCTGGAACCAAAATGTCCTCATCTAGTATGGACTGGGGATCATTGATGGCTTCCAGTCTCCTAGTGATCCAGACCTTAAGCACAGTAGTATGAGGCTAGGAAAAGATACTGTCACCACCTTGTTAAGGTCCATTGTAGTTGTGATCTTAAACTTGCAAATGTGCTTATGTTTTGTGATTTATGCTCCCTCTCTCTCTCTCTCCCTCCCTCTCCAGAGACGGGAATAGCTTGGTTTTCTTTGAGCTAGGCTTACTATGTTTGTTTATTCATGTACAGGAAGCGCCTATTTAGCTTGATCAATGATCTGCCCACAGTATTTGAAGTTGTGACGGACAGAAAGACTGTAAAGGACAAGCCTAGCGCCGATAGTGGAAACAAATCTAGGGGCAGCACGAAGGTAGGAGTAGGATAGATTAGAAGTTCTTATTTTTTTCTTTTGGACAGTTGAATAGAAGTTGATTTTGAGTTACTCCTCATCCTCCGTCTCTGTGGTCTTGTTTTTTACACAATGAGAATTGGAGGGTGATTTTGCCGAGAGGAAATATTGTTGAATTATGTGTATATGGCCTAATGATGGTCTGAAATCAATCACTATATAAGAGGAAGAGGGAAGAGATTGATTTCCGAATATTGACTTCCTGCAATGAACATGCATTCTGGATTTACTTTTCTTCATGCCAAATCCACTTTTATTTCTGTTGTAATTAAGTTAATATGATCTCTCTTTATTTGTAGAGATCAAGTGATGGACAGGTGAAAACCAACCCCAAGTTGGCAGATGAAAGTTACGAGGAAGAAGAAGATGAACATAGTGAAACCCTATGTGGGAGCTGCGGCGGGAATTACAGTGCAGACGAGTTTTGGATTGGGTGTGATATCTGTGAGAGGTGGTTCCACGGAAAGTGCGTGAAGATCACACCTGCCAAAGCTGAGAACATAAAACAATACAAATGCCCATCTTGCAGCATGAAGCGGAACAGGCAGTAGTAGTCACGGTAACCTACAAAGGGAGAGGGGAGAGAGGGGAGGGGGAAGGGGGGGATACAGTTGATTTGGTGACTAACAAAGTAGTACAGCAGTATTACATTTTCTGTGTTTGCAATGACTATGTTGTTGTGATGTTTGTTTATACTATACCATAAGCTGTTGATGAGGTTGATGTTTGGCTTCTTCCTATCATCAAGTCCTTACTTGAATGCTTTGCTTATGTTTATGAAATACTTAATTTATTTTAGTTGCTTCTATATTTTTATCATTTGCCATGGGCTTTGTATGAAGCCCTCTTTGTGTTTTTCGGGCAGCTGTTACTATTTGAAAAAGGCAAATATTGTTGGGTCATTGGGAGGCCGGTACCTCCCAAAAAACTTAATAGGATAAAAGTACACTTTTTAAAATAATTGGGATAGAAGTAAATGTGCTAAAAAAAAGTCATAAAAGCCATTTTACCCCTACCATAAATAGTGCATATCTAATTGAATGTGAGACTTTCAAGATTCTTTTTGATATTTGTGTATCATTTGAATTTTGAAATTTTACATATATATATATATATATATAAATCGTCATGCAAACAGTGTCACCAAAGAGAGACACGATATAATGACAATGAGGGTTCAACCAGTGGCATCATGGCATTTTTTCGATTCCCTCTTTAGGTGAAACTCTTTGAGTGGGCAAAATATATATTGTCATCATTTAGGTACAATCTACTGTTGTCACTCTTTACTGACACTGTTTGGACACTATGAAGGGGCATTCCATGATGCCACTGATTGGACCCCCATTGTCATTATATCGTGTCTCTCTTTGGTAACACTGTTTGCATGACAATTTATATCGTGTCTCTCTTTGGTGACACTGTTTGCATGACGATTTATATCGTGTCTCTCTTTTTCAACTCCCTATATATATATATATCTGTGTGTGTGTATGTATATATGAAATTTCAAAATTCAAATGATACACAAATATCAAAAGGAATCTTGAAAGTCTCACATTCTAATCTTGAAAGTCTCACATTCAATTAAGTATGCACTATTTATGATAGGGGTAATTATGGAATACAATTTAGAAAGAATTTGAAAATGTTTTAAAATGTGCACTTATTGACAACTATTTAATGAAAAAGAGGACTTAAAGGAGGATAAGTTTGGAGGTGGTACTTAAAGCCAAATAAGTTTTGAAAAAGGTACTCACATCTCATTATCTCAATATTGTTTGTAACTACAATGAAGATCTAATCAATTGTAGCTATTAAATTAAAAGTGACTTCCAAAGTCACCTAATATTGAAGTTTATAGTTAATCAAATTACCGACCCCCCCCCCCCCCTCGGCCTTCACCCCCCACCCCCACGCAAGCCCGACCCCAACATAATAATCTAACATTTTAAATAATTCAACATAATTATACAATATCATAACATAATTAAAAACTTGAACTCTATATATCACAACCAAGCCAAGTTTCGGTATATTCTAGTTTGACAAACTTCACTCAATTAATACTCCAAAAAAAAAAAAAAAAAATGAGTAAACATAAAGCATGAAGAGTTTTGATGAACGATGAAAAAATATAAATAAATTAGTAATTGTCCGTGCCTGAAGGCACTATATTACTTGTAAAAAATTGTAAATATTTGTTCATAAATAAAGATAATGTATAATATAATTTTAATAATATAACGATCAAATTGATATAGTTTTACCTTTATATAACGAAAGTCATGTTACAATTACTGCAATATATTAATTTAAAAATTTGAGAAAATATAATTATTATTGATCAAACATCCACGATTTTAACATTTTTAATAAATTTTATCTCAAATGTTAAAAATTATAACTATTTGTTTTTTTGTAGGTTTCACCTAAAGTACATAACATTATCTCTACACTATTTTTTCAATGTGAGTTCGTGTAATTTTTGTGAGGAAAATATCCAAAAGTTTCATGCGAATTCTCGTAAATGTAAAAAATTTTGTTGAGAACATCAGGTTCCATTTCAGTTCAACCTAAATATTCGTAAAATTCAATCGAATTTAAGTTTAAGTAAGAATTTATACTTTATACTTGACAGTCAAATTCAGCGCACTTCGAGTCTTAATCATAATTACGTCAAATCGAGAATTGAATTTAAGTTCAACTCAATTAACACTTTTATCTTAAATTTACAAACTAATTCTTATTTATTCATGTTCACAGTGACATCATAATTGTTTTTAATTTAATTATTCTTTATTATTTTTTCAATCAATTTTAATTTGACTTCATCTTTGAATACTTGTAAAATTCAAGCAAAGTTAAGTTTAAGTAAGAATATATACTTTATACTCGACAATCAAATTCAGCTCAATTCAAATCTTAATCATAATCACTTCGAATCAATAATCGAGTAAAATGAAAGGATTCTTTTAATTTTTTGACGGGAAAATTTTTTGGAAGAGTAGTTTCGATCGTTTAATCAATAATCTTAAAATAATTTGAACCGCGAAAAGTTCAAGACAAACAATGCTAGCTCCCTTGGTATATATATATATATCACAAATTATATATATATTATTCGTCCATTATATCATTCGAATAGTATAATATTTTTATTTCAATAGAAAATATGACCTATATATAGTCATTCGACTCGTTTTGACGCAAATAATTTGTATTTAAGGTCCATTTATTTATTTAAAAATTCTAAAAATAATCCTTAATTATATAGAATCATAATTAACGACTTAATTAATGTGTAATATGAGATAGAGATAGAAAGTTATAAGAGAGATAAGAGTATTAGAATTGTGGAAAGAATGAAAGTCTTGTTCAAAAAATTGGGGGAGGAAATGTTGCATTAAGACATCGGATTAATAATCGTCAAGCGATCTGAACCGCGAAAAGCTCAAGACAAACTTTTCTAACTACTTTATTATATAGATAACTAAATAAATATATACATATATACATAAACTAACATGTTTAGCGGAGGCAGGGAGAGGTAACTGTCAGTCCATCCTTGCCTCTATCCCCACACGGGTTTATACGGGTATCCCTATATACGTCCACTGTCCAATACATATAGTCTATTATCGGTCTAAACAGGATGG
Source organism: Ilex aquifolium (assembly GCA_951799425.1). Classification (NCBI taxonomy): domain Eukaryota; kingdom Viridiplantae; phylum Streptophyta; class Magnoliopsida; order Aquifoliales; family Aquifoliaceae; genus Ilex; species Ilex aquifolium. Next base: position 30,579,145 of record OX637405.1, read on the forward strand.
GTTTGGACGAATTCCCTTTTCTATCCGGTCTACTGTCATCCCTATCAACCAACCACATTTTTTGTCGCCCAAGAAACTTGAATTATTAACCTCAAAAAGATAAAATATTTACAAGATAAGGGATACAATGAACCAAAACCCTTAATTACTCAATTAAGTGCTCATTTAAAAACAGTGGCATCAATGATACCAGCTAAAAGTGCGGAAGGATCTAACGGATCAAGGGCCTACAGATTAATTGCCTTGCAACTGTCTAGGTTGGTCTAGATTGTAGGGATGCAAATTGAGTGGTGTTTGGACAGTGTCATTTTCGTTTTGCATCAAGTACCAATAGACTCCGATCCTCTTCGATTAATTAATCTTGTCAAATATCTTAATATTTATCTAATTTATAGATTAATCTCCTTATATTTAGTGTGGAGAACACAATGTATGAATATTCTTTTTTCATTCAATTAAATTATCATACATAAATCTCTATGAAGTAAAAAAATCATTTTCATCCATATGATACCAAAATAAAGTTTTTTTTTTAAAATTTTCTTAGAATTCATTCAATACTTGTTACAAAAACGAAAAATTAGACATTTTTATTAGACAATACCAGTAACACGGTTTCTGGCGTCAAAATCAAGTTATTCAAGTTTGATACTATTTTAATACATTTATTATTCATTAACAAAATATGGTATAATAAATTATTAATTAATCTTAACTTATTAATTTTTTAGCAATACTATTAGGAGCTAATTTACTGATCTAATTCACTATAGTCATTAGATTAATTGTAATCTAATCAAATATTGAAATTTGGTGTTAATCCTGATGATGCACAAATCGGTATTGCGCAAGATCAACAGTCAAGTATATAAACGAGTGCAATTAATAGACAATAATGATAGATCAATGAAAAAACAGTAAATAATAGCGAACACAAAAATATATAGTGGTTTGGTCCGGTTAACCTACTCCACTCTCGGAAACGGCAGCGGTGGCCGAAAGTCTTTATTGATGAATAAAGTAACCGGGAAAAGTATACTCCGGCAGTATTACAATGCTTTGGGAGAGATGAACAATGTGTGTAGAGAGGTGTAGTGTGTGTAGGGATCTCAAATTATAGAGGTCTCAAGGTCCTTGGACATGCCCTCTATGTGGAGAGGGCTTACATTATATAGGTATGGTGAGACGGTGAGTTGAAGCTGTCACCACTATTTTGGTAAGTACAATTAAGGTAGGACTCTACCACTTTGGTAAGTATAATCATTGTAGGGCTAGATCTTTGTGCGTATCCCGATATTCTCTCCTTCGTGCTCCTATTCTGTCGGGGGAGAATCCTGAGCTGGACTGGACTTGAGCTGGAGTGACAAAGTCAAGAGGGCGAAGGAGGAACAAGAGGAACATGGGTCAGCCCTTGGGTGGCGCCCCCTTGGGCGGCGCCTAGGCTTGGGTGACCCTTGGGCGGCGCCCCTTAGTGCTCCCTTAGGCGTTGGCTCCTTGGTGCTTTGGGCGTTGGCTTCTTGATTTCTTTTGGACATGGCGAGTTGGGCTCCTTTCTTGATACTTATGATTTGGGCCCCTCTTAGTCTATTTTTATTGGGTCTAGCCTAGTTAAATTCGGGCTCATCAAATCTAACAATTAAAATAAAATCACATCATTAGGTTAACATATTAGAGCAAAATTTTAGGTCCCAATAGCACTACTCTTAATTTTTTGTACAGTTCTCAGTTTAGGAAAAATGACCCTTAAACAATAACCATTTTTCACTTTGCCAACTCAATTATTATATTTTTTATATTGCACTCTTCATATTATCTCAACTATTAACATTCATTACATATTTACTTGAATATTATTTTATTTTATCACCTAAACTATTTAATTTTTTTTAATTTGTCCTGATACGTTAGTAATTTTTGTTCAAAAAGATAACGAATGTTTGCGATTCAGAGTAGTAGTTGAGGGCACAATGTAAAATAATTAATAGTTAAAAGGACAATATTAAAAAAAATCATAGTTGAGAGAGTCAAAATATAATTTACCCAAAAAAAACAAAAAATAGCTCACTGCCTCCAAAACCTGGCTTGACCTTGTGCGGGTGCATTATATGTACGGCCTCACTCGGCCTATTTGATCCTTGATCGGGTCAAACGCTATTGATGATTGGGTCACAATCGAATCTAGGTTTCTTCGCTAAAGGGATGAGATCAAGAGAAATTAAGAGTTTTGAGTTTGACAAGCTTTGGACTCTCTTTCTTCTTCGCTTGGTTTATTCCGAAAATTGCAGACATATAAGGGCATCTCCACCTACCTCTTTTTCCTTAGTGCTCATCGCCTGCATGACTTTTTCTTTGCAAACACAGTTACACAGCTGTTTCTTTGTTGTTCCTACCTCTATAACCCTCCTGAGAGCGTCATTGTTCAGTGCCCGGAAGGGTTGCTGACTTGCAGTTGTCAGTATCAAAATGGGTTCGAGTCGCGCTGATGGCTCGGGAAAGGATCGGTTGAAGTGGACACAAGAGTTGCATGATCTTTTTGAGAAGGCAGTGAATCAACTTGGAGGGCCAGATAGTAAGTAGAGTAGTGTGATAAAAGTGGTGCAATTTAGCGTGCATGAATTAGTTTGCATGGTTTCTTTCGAGTGCCTTTGTTGCTCATGTCTCTTGTGGTTTAATGTAGTTCGGAAAGATTATGTTTGATGGTTTGTTTTTGATGTTTATGTGTGTGGTTTTAGGGGCTACACCAAAAGGTATCTTGAAGGCTATGGGCATTGCTGGACTAACCATTTACCATGTCAAAAGCCACTTACAGGTTCCCCCCTCTCTCTCCATCTCTCTCACACACAGGGTGTCAAAATTCGACACTGAGTTGGTAAAACGACACGAAATTAGAGGACTTGATTTTTTCATAAGTCACCTGTTTAGTAAATAACACGATTAATAAACAAATCACATATGAGTGAAATCAATTAGAAGAAATACACGACATGATTCATTTATATATCAATTATACAAAGTTTATACAGGACATGAACTCGATGTTAGACTAATAAATGAGGATTTTTGTTTAACACGAACCCGCTAAGACTCGATACAAACTTAACTCACTTGACACGATTAACAAACCTCCACACTATGAATCCACTGTAATTGATCTCTCTTTGCAAGAGATATGAATTTGTTTTTGCTTTTTGAAGTGTTTAAAAATCCATTAGATGGTTATGCCAAAGTCTCTAAGTTGTGGTATGAGTTTTATTTATTGGATTTTCTTCTTCCAGAAATACAGGATGTCAAAATTTATTCCAGAATCGTCCACTAGTAAGTTTAAATCTCCTTTATTGGAAGATCTTACCCTTTGATGTTCTTTGATAATAATTTTTTTTTCGATTATTTTTTGAAATATGCAGGAGGCAAGTTTGAAAGAAGAAGCATCTCAGAAATTCTGCCCAACTTCAGCACCACATCGTGAGTTGCTGCTTTTTTCCTTGATTAATTTCCCAAGATTCTGATGCAGGAAAGCGGGTAAAAATATGAATACAATGAACGAAAAGTGGATAATAAAATTATACTGTTGATTTGTGTACAAATACCGACTTAGATTCCTATTCTAGAGCTGTTGATTCACAAAAATACCAGTTGTACATAGTTCAATCAATCTATTAATTCTTATAAATACTAGAATAATTGAAAAAAAGAGAGACAAGCCTCTTCTATAATATTATTCATCCAACGCTCCTTTTGCTCTAAGGCTTACAAGAGTTTATATAATAGTAGAAACCCTAAAACCAATTAAGAAAATAGAATCTAAATTAAATTAGGAAATTAAATAAGATAAAATCCTAAATGAATCAAAAAAAATAAAATAAAATAATGTTCTATACAATCTTCTAAAATTTTCTAATTGAACGGGATTAATCACATTCAAATACAATACCAAAATTATCGTCACCCATACTGTATCAGATTCCTTAGAACATTTAATTGGTTTTCAATATTTCCTTTCGTAAACTTACTCTCGCGATAATTCGTGTACATTTTTGTAGGGGTGCTCAGCTCAACGAAGCACTTCAAATGCAAATGGAAGTGCAAAGACGCTTGAGTGATCAATTTGAGGTATATCAATGTATTTTTTTACATGACAATGCTGATGTGGTATAACCGTTACACCTAATATTTACTTCGATTAACGGAAATTAGGGTGTTGACCCTTAGAAGACAAAAGTTGAACATTGTTCTATAATAAGCACATTTTTCATCCTTGAAGGTTCAAAAGAGCTTGAAACTTAAAATTGAAGCCCAAGGAAAGTTCCTAGACAAAATTGCAGAGGAATTTAAAACCCGGCCAAACATCACAAATCCTAGCAGGCCTTTCTCTCCTCTATCACTTCCTTCCCTTTGCGATGATTCTGAATCAAATATGAAGGAATTTGAATCCGACTCTGAGGCTGACAAGAACGAAATACGTTGTGAAGAACTTCGAGCTACAAAGAGGCTTAGGGTGGAGGAAAATATTCTGCAACAAAGATATAAACTCGCTTCACCCGACTCAGGATCTTATAATCCAAACTTGGTTCTGTCAAAAGGAGGGAATTATCCTTATTCTGCCCATGAAATCAGCTTTCCATGGAGTGTTTCAGCCTGTCAATCGCCTCTACTGCCAGCTTCATATGGTTCTTATAATTAGAATGGAATTTTACTCAAATAAAGTGACATTGTTGTGGGATTGCCTATGGCAATTCTACTATATGTAGTAGAAGATTGGGTGGTGTGTATTGGTCATACTGTATTCTAAATGTGTCTAGACTCATTATTATAGTGTATTGTATTGATAATAAGAATATGACCATATCCATCTTGATCAGTAAGCACAGATCATATATATATGTGATTTGTACTTGGTCTTCAAGATGGGATTGCTTTGTGCTTCTCATGGTCTTTGATATCGAGCTTTTTTCTAATGTATTTTCATCAAAATTTGGGTAGTTAATTACCAAAAAATGTTGGATCAGAAGTTAACAAGCCGTGAACTCTGGTTGAAATTTGAAGTTATGGGTGCTAAGGTGATGCAGCGGAACAAGGAACATAAAGAAAAATATCGTTTTTAAGTGTATAGAACAAAAATATTCTGAATTTACGGAGAAAGGAATAAGAGAAATATATCTGAAATTGTATATTATTCAATGCCTAATTCGTATTACATAAAAGAATATATATAGAACGGCCAAAACCCTAATCGTCCACATAATAAAAGAAAAATTCTTAATTATACGAAAATTACCAAAAATGAAAAATTGTAATCTAACTATTTAATATAAAAGCACATGTCATCTAGATTCTAACAACACTGATGACGCTGAATTCAAAATCTCCCATGATTTATTATCAATTTCTGAATTTTTTTTAAAACGACAAAAACGAGGTTTTGAAGGCCTAAACGATGAAATTCAACCCAAAACTTAAAGGAGTTCATGGTAAAGTCATGAGTTTTGATAGTTGGCCCGAGCCGAATCAAACGTCACTGATCTCAATTAATTTTAAGTCCGACTCATTTTCTCAATACTATCACTTTTTGACTTTTAAGTCTTGAACGTGCGACGGTTTTCCTTCTTTAAGTAATCAGCTGGCACCTATTTTACATCATAATGGCATTTAACTTGATGCAAAGTGAAAAGAGGAGCTTATATATTGATGCTTTCCATTAAAGTTATGATACTGATCTGCCGTCTATTAACAAACTTTTGTTGGCTTTTTTTTTTTTTTTTCTTACCAGTGCATAAAGCCAAGGGGAGCCTATGCCTTTTATACTATCTATTTATATCGTGGGAGTTCATTATCTACGCCAAATGTCGATCCCATTTTGGCCAAGAGTTACATAAAATACCGAACTAATGCCTTATCAAACACAATTTTACTTTCCAAGGCTCTCACGGGCAAGTGTAAATGATACCAGACAGTTTCCAACCATCTTTGTTTATGAGACCAAGGCGAGCTTCTAATAAACGAGAGAGAAGTTCACATCTTTAGGGTCGGTCGTAGCTGTATCTATATCCTAATGTGTATTGCTTACATTTTTGATTTTATTTTCAATTCGAAATTCATACTACAATCTCAAAGACGAGGAGAGCACAAAGGGAGCTAGGGAATAACAAGAGCAATGGAGAACCAAGTTGATAAGAAGACTCACTATAAAGAACGACTGAATGACAATTATCAAAACTTTTCGTGACTTGCAAATAAAAGATAAGTAATTAATGACTGATGATGCTCAAAGCCTTCAATTAATGAACTGTAAGATTTGATGGTAGCCAGGGAGTATTAGTCGTTGTAGATAGGATTGATAATCAAGCCGAGTTTTGTGAGTCAAGTCTGTTGAACTTGTTTTTTCAGTGTGTTAGTAATGAGGGGGAAGGTTCACCAGATTAAGAGGAGAGGTAGCTTGGACAAAGTCTTCTAGATTTCTACGTTATTGAAACTGCCAATTACAAAGGTTCTCTACACTAGGAGGAGAGATAGTTTGGACAAAAAGTCTGCTACCTTATTGAAACTGCCAATTACAAAGGTTCTCTACACTAAGGGAGGAGAGATAGTTTGGACAAAATCTGCTACTTTATTGAAACTGCCAATTAGAACGTAGTTAAAAGCTTTAGAATTGTCTCCAGATTAATAGTAGAGGTAGCTTGGACAAATAGTCTGCTTCCTTTCTACTGTACTGCCGATTACTATAAATAAATAGTCTGGTCCCTCTCTCTCTCTCTCTCACGCACACACACATTCACACTCAGACACACACATAAAACAGAAGCAGATCCAATACCCACGGCTGAAACCCACAACCACTGCTAAAAACCTAACAACACTGTGTGTGTTTGCGACTGAGAGAGAGAGGGAGAGAGGAAGACGGAGGTTCTACAGAACAAAGGTGATTCTGTGTTTGGGTGGTGATTCAGGACTGAGTATTCTATCTATATCTATACTTTTTTTTTTTTTTTGTGTGCTACAAGTTGTGGAGATTTATGCAGACTACTCAAGATCGGCTGGACATAAATGGAGGTCCTATGCAAAAACTTTAAATGGGCCCTTTTAAAATTTAAATAATGTCGTGCAAGATTAACAGTCGAGTGTGTGATAAGGTGTAATTAATGGACAATAGATAAAGTAATCAATGACAATAATATAAATATTGAGTCAACAGATAGATATATAGTGGTTCAGTCCGGGTGATTTACTCTACTCTGAGAAACAGCAACGGTGGCCGGGAGGGTCTTTATTGATGAATAAAGTAAGAGAGAGAAAACTCCGAGAGAGATGTGCTCCGGGAGAGGTACATTAGCTAGGCATTGTGAGAGATATAGAGGAAAGAAAGTGTGTAGAGAGATATAGATGTGTAGTCTCATGTGAAGAGAACTTACAATTTATAGGCATTGTGAGGCGGTGACGTGAATGTGAGGGTAATAATTCTTCGGGGAGGATAGTTACAAAAGGTAAGTACAATTATGATAACCTTGATCTTCGAGAATATGTATCCCGATGATCTCTCTCCCACGTGCTCTTTTCTTCATGGACTCCTTGGATTTTGGACTGGGTCGGATTGATGAACTAGACTTAGGCTGCCTTCCTAGTGGATCTTCACTTACTTGATTTACTGGGTCTAGCCCGGTTAGATTTGGGTTCATCAATAAATATATTATATAATTAATATTTTTTTAAAAATCATTCTTGTTGCTTTTTATGACACAAATTTAGTGATTTAATTTTTACATTCAAGTTTCATTAATTTTGAAAAACTTCTTTCAACAGAAGTATTTATTACGAGTATTGTCAATACTATTTTATAAGCAATGCATGCATTTAGAAAAGAATATAACCTTTTGATATAACATAATATTTCTATTGGAGTGTTGCAATCTAACTTAATAACTTAATATTTTTTATATAACTTAATAAATCCAATCCATCGATATCGAAAAATTGGTCATGTTTTAAGAAGTTATCAAGGTTAAAACAATATTTTTTTAAACTCTCATCATCTAATAATTTTAATTTTTTAAAACTAAATAAGGAATTAAAAATATTTTAATATGATTTAAATTCTTTAAATCTATTTTCAATTGAAGAAATAACTTGACATATTATATATAAAAAATAATTATTTCTAAAAGATGTTTTAAGAGAAGAGAATAGATCCGTAGGTGGGTAATTTAATATTTTTTTTGTTTGTGTACAATAAGAATTGTAGAGAGGATGAAATTTTTTTCTGTGTAAAGAGTACAATAGGTTCAATGGGAGAGAGAGAGAGAGAGAGAGAGAATTTCCTGTCACGATGTAGGTATTAATTGTGTTCCGTGGTAAAAATTGGACAAGAGAGAGTTTCTTAAAAGCCAAAGAAAATAAAATATCGATTAAAAAAAAAAGATAATTGAATTTTTTTTTTGATATATGTTTAATTAGCCTTATACAGACTAAATTTTTTGAGTCATATATAATATTAATTCTCAAAAACTATAACATTATTTGAGACTCTTTTTTTGGGGGGCCCTATGCAAACATTTAAGTTACCTACCTATTGAGTCGGCCTAGGACTACTCTCTTGAGTTTAGCTACTGACCACCGTGACTCTATATATATATCTATCTATACTACTTATAAATATTAGCATTTGTGAAAAAAAAATTAATTTCTTATTTTATCTCTAATTATTATTTTAAAGTCAATTATACCCATATATTTACTTTAATCAATTTTTTTATTTTTTATATCTATTTAACTTTTAAATTCTTTTGAACTCTTTTAATAGTATTTGAGTTTTAAATTCTTTTGGTTCTTTTGAGCTCATTTATTAGTAATATACTTACATACAATTTTCTACGAGGTCTATATTTATACGAAAAAATAAAGTTCAATCTATATTCTATTATTATATATATGTAGTTTTCAGAGTAAATTTTACGGTCAAATATATGCCATATTTAATTTTTTGATACACAACTTTATCATAATATTATAATATAAATAATAGTATTACAATTTAATCAATCTCTTTGAAAAAAAATAATAAATTTATAATATACTTAGATATAAAAATACTCAAAAATAAAAATCTTACAATGAAGTTTTATTATAAACAAAAGAGAAAATGGCTGAAAGAGTCGGTGAGATATCTAAAAAATGACAAATTAGTTAAAAAGAGAGGTAGAATATATCTATAATTAGGTTTAATAATAATTAAAATAAGAATTAATTATTTGACATGTAATTTATTATTCAATTTAATTAAAAATATAATTATATTTTTATGTAAAATATTATTTGAATATATTCAGGTGCAACACACATCATGCATGCTAGTAATGTACCAAAAGAGCAATGCTATTAGAATATAATTTGGGGACATAATGGTATGAACATTAAGGTAGCATTTGATAACCTGGGTGTTTTTTTTTTCGTTTTTTTTTATTTTATAGCTAAAAAAACAAAAAAAGTGTTTGGTGAATATTTTTATTTTTTATTTTTAACTCCTCCGTTTTAAAAATAAGGCTAAAATATGGAAACATCCAAAAAAATAAAATAAAATAAAATAAACGCGCGGATCTAAAAGGGGATTTAATGAGATCTTGATTTCTATCCCCCTTAACAACAAAAAATTAATTTTCTTAGTTGAGTATATAAAAAGCCCCCTTCACTTCATTTTTTTTTTTCCAGATCTCCTCCTCCCCCCCCCCTCTCTCTCTCTCTCTCTCAACCTTCTCTGTTTTGGTGGTGATGATGGGTTTTGGGGGGGTGGTGCTGGGTGGTGCTGGGTTTCAGGGGATGAGGGTGGGTTTCGAGGATGGGGATGGGTTTCGGTGATGGTGGATTTCAAGGGATGGGGGTGGGTTTCATGGATGAGGGGGTGGCTTTTCAGGGGGTGGTGGTGTGTTTCGGGGATGGTGGTAGGGTTGGGTGGTGCTGGGTTTCAGGGGATGAGAGTGGGTTTCGGGGATGGGGGTGGGTTTCAGGGGGAGGTGGCAAGGATGGAGCCAAGATTTTTGTTTATCCCGAACTAAATTAAGCATTCATACGACTAACAAAATACAAATGTAAACTCATAAACATATATACAATAATACAAATGTAAACTCATAAACACTTACTAATGAAATTGGACTCTTCGATTCTTCCTAGAACAAAATGCATCTATTATTGAATCTGTATCGATTACTTCCGTTATTTCTCTTTCAATGTAGACAAGTAATGAATCAGTCAAATACTCATCTTCCATCTTGTTACGAAGAGTACTTTTGACATGTTTCATGGCTGAAAATGTTCTTTCTGAAGTTGTCGTAGAAACGGGAAGAGTTAAAATAAGACGAATCAACCTATCAATCAAATTGTAGGACTCTGCCTTATTTGTTTATACTAAACCACGACATAATTCTGAAATTGTGGACATACTTTGAAACCTCTCATGGCGAACCACATCAAATCGATAATGATCCAGTTGACATTTCAAATGATGCATGTCTTGTTTGTCAAAATCAGCTGCATAATACTTCTCAGCAAGTAAACAAATGCGATCAGGATTGAAAGATTTAAAGTTGTCCCGAGGATCTAAAGCAGAGCTGAGCATAAGCAATTTCATTGTCTCTTCATTGAATCTACTATGTAACTATTTTAACTGATGATCAATCGTAGCATTAAATATGTCCATGTGATAGTGATGATCAATTGTAATGTTATCATTCTGTTGACATGAACGTCTTGCCCCTTTGTACTGAGTGCTTATATCAGGTATATCGACATCAAATTTCATGCAAACTGATTTCACAAGGTCAAGGAGATAATCAAAACCTTCTGCTCGCAAGGTTTGAAGCAATGATTTTGTCGATGGATCTAAATTCATTGCATTCAAAATATCTAATGATTTATGCTGCAATGCCCGACAAAGCATATCCGTAATCCCCATAATTTTGTGCATAAGATGCAATATGAATATGAAATCGAAAGATTTAATTGCCATTAAAGAACCACCAGCTTCCCCACGAATTGTATTTGAAGATCATTCGTTAACCATACATTCAAACACACTAATGATAGCATCATACATATCTATCAGACCGCAAATGGATTCAAAATGTGAGCTCCAACGAGTAGTACCAGCTCGATGCAAAGTACCCATCTGATTAGCCCCTTTACCAATCTCTCGTTCACCACTAGCTATCCCCCTTTCAATCTCAGTAGCTTGGGCAGATCGCAGCTCTGTATGACGCTTAGGAGAAACACTAATAAGATTGACAATGCATGTCAATTTGGAAAAAAATTGCCATATTGAAATCTCATCTTCAGCAGTTGCAACTAATGCAAGTTGTAAACGATGAGTAAAGCAATGAACATAGTATGCATACTCACAATCATTGCAGAACAAAGCTTGCAATCCATTAAATGCACCACGCATGTTGCTAGCACCATCATATCCCTGACCTCGTAAATCTCGAATGTACAAATTGTGTCAAGTAAGAACTTTTGATATTTTCTTCTTAAGAGTTAAAGAAGTGGTATCTTTAACATGCTCAATCTCAAAAAATCTCTCCTGCAAAAAATCCTGAACATCAACAAATCTCAGAACAATTACCATCTGTTCTTTATTCGATGCATCCTTTACTTCATCAACCAAAATACAAAACTTGACATTTCCAACTTCTTCACGGATTTTTTCTCTTACTTTAATAGCTAGAATATGCAAAATATCTTTTTGGATCATATGAGACGTATACTTTGCATTTCCTGGAGCTTTCTCTAAGACAACATCATTTATCTCAAGATTCAACTTTGCCATCAAACTAATCATCTCAATTAGATTACCAGGGTTCTTTGATATCACAGATTCATCACGACCTCTCAAGGCACATCCCTGTAAAGTAAGCCATTGAACACTATCAATGGTAGCCTTAACACGCAATCGATTTCTTTTTATTTCTTCTGAACTTTGAACATTCATAACTTTATCAATGTGCACTGATATATTCTTCAACGCCTCAACATTTCTCACAGCATTATTGTGTGTGGAAGCAGGACCTCCCATATGTGACAAGAAAACACATTTGACCCCATTATTCACTCTCTTCTAGCTACTAAAATCATCAATGGTAAATGCAGAATGTAGAGGTTCACGACCTTGAAAAACAAAGCATGGAAAGCAAAATGTCGCATCTTTTGAAATAGAATACTCTAGCCATGGAAATTTTTTGTACCAACTTTCCTGAAATCTTCGATTTTGAACTCCAGTTTTAGTTCTCGGATTCTCAGCCAAGATATATTTATTTGGTCCCCACTTTATATAAGCACGTCTAATTTCATCTTGATTATAAGCAAGATGTTTCTATATCGGAATACGCAATGCGGGATCTCGTTCAAATTCATTCTCATCAAAAGGAATCCTTGGAACTTTTGTTTGAGGTTAAGGACCTTGAGGTTCAACAACCACAGGAATCATATGAACATCAAGATTTGTTGATGTTTCTACTAGACTCAAAGGTTCAAGAGTAGAATTTGATGTTTCTTCTCCACTTTTCTTTTTGAAGAACGAAAAAATTGTTTTTGCCCTTTTTCGTTCTTGATTTTCCATCCTAATAAAGTAGAGAAAGGCTGAAAATTAGAGAAACAAATCAAAAAGACAACAATGATTCTACTATTCTAGTTAAAAAATAATCAACAGAAAATCAGAGAAAACAACTCAAATAACGTCTGAATATATGATCAAGGAGACAAGGAATGAGTCATGGTACCTCACACAGCTTAGGCATAATCCCTGTTTGTGGTTCTTGGAAGAGGATTAGTCGAGTAGAATTAGAGGACGAATGGACGATACGGACGAAATCGAGGTGCTTGGCGTTGGCGTAATCCCCTTTCTGTTCAAAAGCCTGAAAACTCTGAAAAACTCTCTCTTTCCATGATTATTGGGGCTTAAGTCTGAAGGGCTTTGGGAAATTGGGCTAATGATTAGTGATTTAGTGGGCTGGTACTGGTAGCCTTATATGAAAATGGTAATTTTTTTTTTTACTCTGGGCTTCAGCCCACCGTAGCCCATTAATGGCTCCGTCCTTGGGAGGTGGTGGTGTCGGGTTTCAAGGGATGGGGATGGGTTTCAGGGGATGAGGGTGAGTTTCGGGGATGAGGGTGGGGTTTTGCAAAGGGGTTGTGGGGGTAGGTTTCAGTGATGGTGATGGTGATGGGTGTTTGGTGGTGGTGTTATGGTAAATTTTTGGTATAGTACCAAACATATTTTTTATTTTTGTTTTTATAATTTTTTAAATATAAATAACTACCAAACATGTTTTATATTTTCAATTTTTATCACAAAAAAAAAAAAAAAAAATTATTTTTTTTAATAAAAAAACTTAAAAACGAAAAACGTTACCAAACATACCCTAAATTATCAGAGTCAAAATATTAAATACACTCATGTATCAATCCAATGATCATAATACATTATATCCCAATAATATTAGTGTTCACGAGAACACAAAATATCACTTTTACAACAAAATTAACATCTCTCATTCTTATTCAAATTTAAATTTGAGCAAAAATATATTTAAACTAAATTTTAATTTTTTTTTACTCAAATTTATACCAAATTAAGAGAAACTTAAATTTTTACTCATATAAAAAAATATTCAAATTTTTACACAAATATTTAGTAGTCAAATTTTATCCTTAAAAAATTCAATAATTATATTTTACTCTTCTTTAAATTTTAGTACTGTGGAATTAAATACCACCGCATAAATGGGATATGGGCGAAACTATTCATTGTGGGCCACCATTTAACTACCTCATTATTTATAACTGGAGTAATGCTACACTGACCAAATTTTGGGACCAAATTTGGAGCTCAAATGACATGGCAGCTGACTTGAGCTTCTTTATTTGGTGTCATGTCATTTGGGCCCCAATAAAAACTCCAAATAATATGCTGCCATATCATTTGGGCTTCAAATTTAATCCCAAAATTTGGTCAGTGTAGTATTACAGTTATAACCAAGTCGAAAAATGCAAAGCAAACAAGATAATAAGTAGGGTCAGGATTATTTTAAGCTTATCCAGACCCGTTATACCAGCCTTTGAGTGTAATGTTGTTTAGATCTAAAAATTTGATCTAATTTGTTGACCTAACGATGTGGTTTCATTGAAACCATTGGATCAACACCAAGTTTCAATGTTTGATGGGGCCTATAGTCAATTCAAAGATCATAACAAATCTTAATATCGGGCCAGATGGCCCAGATCAGCCGGGATCTTATCATCTAACCTTAAGTCCAGCTCAGAATATATTGGGCTAAAATGCTTAGCCTAAGCCATCAGCATGGACCACTATCAACCCCTGAAATTTATGGACTGGGTTTTGGCAGGCCACTTGGCCCATAAACAGCCCCAGCTCCAAATGAAGTAAACCATCACAAACTGTTTCCTTAGTTTCCCTGATTACCCAACTAATCGAACTTTCATACAAATGTTCAATGAATTTTATTTTCAGAGCTCATTTCAAATCGAATAAAATTATAAATAAAAAGCCTCTCTGTATAAAAATATTCCCAAATTTAAAAAAGAAATCAGTAACTTTTTTTCTAAAAAGCATTTCTATTTTGTTGTTTCTGTGTTTTTTTTTTTTCCAAACATCACTACACATACATAAGTGTATAATTTGGGCATCAAAATGACCATTTGTTATTTTCGGGAAAAAAAAAAAATCATCAAACTGTTTTCATCTTTATACATTTTTAATAAAAATTATTATTTTTTTTTTAAAAAACATAAGATTTCTAACTTTGACATCTTAACTTCAACCACCTGAGTTGTTGGTCTAGTGATAAGTCGTATCTATTTAAGTTAATCTCTAACTCTCATATGGTTATCAAACAGGGTTCAATTCACGGGATCAACGCAGTTTACTACTTAGTTTTGGTAATATTGTTGGTGAGTGGTGACAGACTGTCCTTTCAAGTAAGTAGTTATGACTCAAACTGAATATTCCATAGTAGGTGAACCCTCCTGGTCACACCAATTTACTACCTACTGGTCGTCCCTTTTCCTTTTTTCCAGTTCCCAAAACAAAAAACAAAAAAATCGTTCCCAAATGTTGTATCGACAAATGACAAATGTTTTTTGTGAAATTTTATTGTCGATGCATTGATTATGATATTTTATCCTTTAAAATACGATGATCTTTAGTATTAGTCACTAATTATTTACTATTTACTAAAAATATTCCAAAAATATTACCAAATTAACAATTCTGTGATCTTACCCGTGTGATATGATGCACTACACTAGTAACCTATGAGACCGATGAGAAGATTAATTAAGATACACGTAAATTAATTTAGACATCTCTGATCGTTAAAAAATAAAAATAAAAATAAAAAATTGCTCGGGAGTCACAATGGTACTACAATTCAAACTCTCTTTATTTCATATGTCTCCTTTCGGATAAATTTCCATCTTGGTTTTTCACTTTGACCTGCATGTATGTATCATCCTTCATTTAAGACATTTATATTATGTCACATACGCGTATACAGCTTGTGAAAATGACACAACCTCACCATGACAAGTTTGTTCGGGTGTTTTGAACTCATTGAGTCTCTCTATATGTATAACTCTTGAAAATAACAGGACCCGAATCACCCGACTAAGGTAAGTCTTTGCGGGTTTTTAAGACTCGTTGAATCTTATTAGAAGATTAGGGATTGTTTGGTTGATTTTTCGGGAGAGATTTGGATTAGTTTGTTCAAATTCTTTCAAACCTAAACTCCTATTTAAAAAGATGAGATTTAACATTCAATCATGTTTATACTTATGTTTGGTATGCGCACGGATATATCACTGTTATGATAATATATTTGTATATAAATGACTATTGTGCCCCTTAACCAATCTAATCCAAACCAATGTTTGTTTACGTACATTTTCTTGTGTCCCTATGATTTTAATATATGTATGCCATTTTTTCTTCCTAACTTATGAAAAAAATCATGAATGTTGATAAAATATAACTATTATTCATAACCATAATAAAGCACAATAAAACATTAACTCAACAAGAAAGTGCAACATTCTAACATTTACATATACGGGGATACACACAAAACTTGTCCATTCTCCAATACATTAAAGCGAACTGATGTGTGAATAGGGTAATATGGGATATATGAGATATATAGGAATATAAATGTCATTTGTATGTTCAATCCTTTAACCCATATATGAAATCGACCTCCCCCTCACCGAATTTCATGAAATCCATGAACTTGAGTTTAATTTCTGTGCCTAAAGCGAGTTGGGTTTCAAACCTTGAGCTAACTATGTATTTACCAAACATAAATTTATTGGGTTTTATTCTTTAACCCATATTTCAAACCCCCCCCCCCCCCCCCCCCCCCCCAAAATGCACGTGCCAAACAGGGCCTAAGAGTTGGAGTCTTCTCTAATTGCAGCAATACACAATTCTTCTTTCAGGTCAGTGCGTTCCGCAAGAGGAATATTTTCTTTCCCAAGGCAAATATAATTTCAAAGTACGGAAAGGTGATAGATTCCATGTGACTCTGATTCCTTGATTAGGCAAAAGGTGTATATATACTTTTTAGTTTCACTAGTGAGTTAGTAAATTTGAAAAAGTTTCAAAGAAATTGTTTACGGTATTTAAAAAAAAAAATTGGCATCGTACCAATTTTTATTATATTTATGGGTATTTTTTTATCACTGTTATGATAATTATTTTAATCACTTTTTTTCGGTAAAAATAATTACTACAACAGTGATAAAAATAATCACAAATGTGATAAATCATTCACAAAAATGATAATATTTTTTTGTACCGAAAAAATTAGTAAAAATAGTTATCACAACAGTGATAAAAATACATACAAATATAATAAATCACCAACAATACAAATTTTTTGGTTGTTAAATAACCTACAAAAATTATAAAAATACCCATTAATATAGTAAAATTTAGAGGAACGGTATTGAAATTTTTTCATCAATGCCGTAGTCAAGTCCCAAGTTCAAATATTTGGATTTTAGCATCAACAATGTCATACACTCCACCTTTGTGCACTATTTTTGTACATCATCTCAATATGAATCTTTAGATTAGAGGATTTCATTGAATTCGTTAAATATTTAAAAGTTTAATATAAAATCAATCAATTTCTTAAATATAGAATCACCCATCATCAAATTAAATAGAACCCGCTGTATATTAATGGGTTATCTATAAATACATAAGGACAATTTAAACAGACAAAAATCGAGAAAAAATATATTAGAGGGAATGTAAATCCACGAGAGACAAGCGGATTCATGGTGGGGATTTCAGTGATTCTATTTGCAACTTGCCACAAGGACCATGTGTCCGTATCAAAGCTCTGTATTCATTAAATGTCAGTGGCGGATACAGCGCAGGTCTCTCCTCCTTGACAAGCTCTTTAGCAGGTTCAATGAGGATATCGCCCTTTGGGTTGTAGAAGAAGGCAAGAGACACTCGTTCTTTCACTGAATTCACAATCACCCTGTGTTCCACGCTCTTATAGGCTGCATTACTAAGCACCTGTCCTCATACATGCAACAACAACAAAAAAAACCCAAAGTAATAAAGTTATCAGTATGCCAAGGCATTAGGTCTATTTAGAGTTGACATTTTTTAGTGCAAAACAGAGAAAAAAGTCAATATTAAAAAAAAATTTAAACCTATTTGAAGTGTTTCCAAAAAAAGTCGATTTTTTCTTGAAATCCCTTGGATAAGTCTCATTTTTCAGCTTTTCTTTAGTACTGATAAAAATTGTTTTTGTTGATGAAAAATCCGTCCAATAAACCTGAGTCCAAACAAATTAGACTTCTTTTTCTTTCAATCCTCCAAAAATTAAAGTTTTCAATTACCTCCACCATTAAATAATTTGGTTGGGAGTGACATCATGTGAGAATAGTTGGTGAGATTCCAAAACTTATCTGTTTCTTGGGTTACCAAAGAAAAAAATTTATTTTTGATGGAAGTGTGCATAAATTGGTCTAAACACGTCATAAGAACCAAAAAAAAAAAAAAAATTTAATTCTAGCCTATCTTCCAAGCAACTACTGGCAGAAGTAGCGAGGCTGAATTCAGGAGTGTGTGTGTGTGAGAGAGAGAGAGACCTGGATTTGATCCCCAATGTTGACGATGAAGGCATTAGGTACTGGTTTAACCGTGATCCAGTTATCGCCTTGACGGATTTGCAGGCCAGAAACGTCATCGTCCGGGAGGAGAAGGGTCAAGGCACCAGGGTCGGAGTGTGACGAGAGACCAAGCGTTAGGTCTGGTTGTGGACACTTTGGATAGAAGTTTACCCTTAAGCATGCACCAACGTCGTCTCCTCCAAAAGCTTGCTGAAGATAATCCTCTCCTAATCCAAGATTTACTGACAAAACCTTCATCAAATTCTCAGAGAGTTTAACCACTTCTTCACCATACTCAGCAACCAGTTCTCTAGAAGCATAACGAACAGCTCATTATTTTCCACATGTTTCGTAGGTATTGCATGAAAATAATTATCTTCAGACATGAGAATGTCACAAGAAAACGATGTGCATTATCATATGGTCTATAAAGTATAAAGTACAAAGACAAGATGGAAAAAATGTGCAATTGTTTTGCTTGTACTGTGATTATAAATCTCTTATTAATACCTTAGTTCTTGCGTGAATGACATGTCTTTCATTAGATCGGAGAGAAAATTAGTTGATATACGCATAAACTAACACTGACACCTCTAACCATTAAACCAAAAATATATGAGTAATGCTATATAACTCAAATCTGCAACCCAAATTTACATCATAAATGAAAGGAGATCATTGGATCAGTGAGTCACATTTAAAAAAGTTAATGGAACCTACTCATCCAACGGACCCCCTTCATTTGGGATGCAAATTTGGGTTGTAAATTTGGGATACATAGTATTTCCCAAAATGAGTAATGCTATGTAACCCAAATCTGCAACTCAAATTTGTATCCCAAATGAAAGAGATCATTAGATCAGTGGGTCCCATTTAAAAAAGTTGATGAGACCCACTCCTCCAATGTCCCCCATTCATTTGGGATACAAATTTAGGTTATATAGTATTTCCCAAATTAAAATAACACATTCTTTTCAAAAGCAACTGAAAAAAGTTACCCAAATCATTAAAAACACTACAAAATCTAAAAAAATTAGATATATGTACTCTTATATTCTTGTTTGGAGAAATTATTATAGGAAAATTCTATGGTATTGAAAAAAAATTCAGTAACGTCCCATCGATTACCATTTTTTATGGGTAAAATTATAATTTCGAAACAAGAAGTCACAATTTTTCACGAAAAAGCCAAGATCGATTACAGACACATATGATCGATGATGAAAATCTCGGTATGTATCACAACTTTTTATAATCGATCGTACCTTTTAAAATTATAGCTTATAACTCAAAAAAGTTATAGTTTAACATTAAAAAATTATAATTTTTTCGGTAGGTTTTCTCAATCATCGTAAAAACAAACTTACTAGGGGTATTAATTGTACGGGTACCATGCCAAGTGTAAGAGAATATGTCAGCAATCAAGGTAATCTATAGTTCTGTGATCATTAAATGGGAAATAGTATATAAAAGAAAATTCATAACTTACGATACAAGTAGGGTCGATAATTAAATCGAGTTTGTTAATTTTTTTTTTAAATGAGTTTAAAAAATTGTTCAAACTCAATTCATTTAAAAAATGAGTTGAGTTTGAATCGAGTAGCTCGATTATTTTACATATAAACGAGTCGAGTTTTGTAAACTTAAATTGAACATTTTTAGTTAGTTTTCGAATTCGAACTGAACCCGAATAGTTGGATTCAATTATCGGAAACTGCAAGACGTGATATTAATTTACAAATTAAAGGGATTATGTAGAGCACAAATCTAAACTTATTTGTGAAGTTAAATTTGGAAGCGCCATTACTGTCCTACCGTCTACGTTCTTATCTTATCTCTCCCACATACACTGGTGGCGCGTACCTGCACGATGGTGGCGGACTTGGCCACTTATTCTCATCCCTTACATACTCAGGAAGGAAATGAAGAAAGAAGTAGTCACTCCAATCCAACTTGGCACCCTTTTGGACCCCGAGGCGGCTACCGTAACCCTCATATGTAACCGGTGAGTTGGCGAACACTTGCTTCTCTTCAAGAGGAAGCTGAAAGAACTCGCGCCACACCTCGCGTGTGCGGGTCATCAGGTCATGGCTCACGCCATGGTTGACAACTTGGAAGAACCCCCAGTGGCGGCACGCACCGGAGATGAGGCTCAAAGTGGTGGCGCGTAGAGAGTTGTCACCGGAAGACAAGTTTTGGAGATCAATGACTGGGATGTTCACGTCACTGGATGGTAAGTCCAGTGACCATGGTCGGTCGGCCGGCCGTTTAACGTAGCGTTCGGGGAGAACCCTTATTCCACTGTCCGATAGAGATTGCACTCGGACCACTGGTTCTGGCCAGTTTTGTAAGCAGGACATCATTGAAGAGCAGGAGAGAGAGAGAGAGAGATGGGGTGGGAGGGAAGAGGAGGGAGGTGGTGGCGGTTATGGGATAGTGAGTCTAACTCTAATGTGATTATTTACGTGAAATAGACATGAAACTGAACGTGGAGAGAGAGAGAGAGAGAGAGAGAGAGAACAGCTAGTTTGTGTGTAGTGTAGTGATGGATGAGAGCTAAGCAGCAAGATGAGACATATATATAAACGCGTGAGAGAACAGCTAGCTTGTGTGTAGTGTAGTGATGGGTGAGAGCTAAGCAGCAAGATGAGACATATATATAAACGCACGCGCAAAGATTATATAGAGGGAGCTAAGCTTAGTCCAGCGCCGTGAGGAACTTGATTTGCTTCCTTTGAGTGGGGTTGTGTCTTTAGACCAACATGCAATGGTCGAATTAATTTAGGTTTTTTTTTTTTTGGAAAGTCAAATATTCAATTGATACAAAACACGCCTAATATACCATTAGAGATATGAATATTTACTTAGATATTGATGATTTTTTATTTTTTTTAATTCTATCATATCTCTAATATATACATCTGTATACAAAAACAACACGGAAGAATTAAAAAAAAGATAATTCCACAAGTTTCAATTCAGAAGCGGGTGCAAGCCATCCACAGATACCTATCTCAAAATTAAACTATAATAGCAAGGATTTGCTTATATTCTAGCTAGTATGAAGTTGTCGTAAACAGTTATTTAAATGTATACGATGTTCTTTAAAGCCATTCCAACGTTGAAACAAGAACACTTCTCAACCATCGAATGTACGGTTAATTATATATACCGACGATGATGGATTTCAGTTTGAATCCCCTTTTTTGAGCTCGAAACATCTAGTAGACTCATTAAAGGCAACCCAAGCGGTCCATATACATAGCATTCATCGTGTCCGACCTAAGCCACAACTCAACTCCATGGAAGTCCAGGATCGTCTAACTCGGGACATACGTCAGCTCGGCCCCAGCACACTAGGTGATAAGCATCTGCGCGGGAGTCTGAAGCTCGGCACAAGGCGGATCTCAAGTAATCCTATCATGCCACGTGGACATGAGACAATGGGACAATACCTGACAATTCTAACAAACGAATATTCACCGATAGTGGAGATACCTAGTACATATCGTTCCAGGTGTAGAAAGCACAGAAAGCGTCAGGCTGACAGGTTCAACTACATGACAAATGAGGAGGGGACCACAAAATCAACCAAAATAAGAAGCATTGTGGAAACTCTAGTAACAAGATGTATAAATAGAAGACGATATTACTATGTAAGATATAAAAAAAAAAGGATAAGAAAGAGAGAGAATATCAGAGGCAACATAGAAAATACTTTGTAAAAGGTGCCCAGCCAAATCATATGTATTTGTAACTTTCTTCAAGTAATACTATCCTCAAGGAACAATAGCCTCTCATTAAAGTAGATGTAGCCTTAGTCGTTCTACAGAGGCGAACCGCTCCTCTGTCTTAAGCACACACTAAGCCCCTCTGGGCCTCACATCCCATCCTGTTCTGTAGTCGAGTAATGAGATATACGAGCAACATCTCTCACCCCCATTACAACCGATGCTTAAATTCATTTATCTCTCCTCTATGTTTGTGATTTGATTTTGGATATGAATACAAATATATTTATTGTTTACTATTTTTTATTACTCTATGCCTTCAGACACAAGTAATAACTAGTACTATTCTATATAACAACTCCATTTTTTTCTTGTACCATCGTATATCTAGAGTCGTGACCAAATAATGCAAGTTATCATGACGGGATAATGTCAGAAGGGTTAAGAAAAAAAGGATATGGTACTATAACAATAATATTTTTAATTATAGTTTTATTAGTTTAAAATTAAAATTTAATTTATAATATTATTACGACGTCATTTTATTCATATTTTTGATATCAGACAGCGTAGTCCGGTCCCGGCAGTACGTGGGAGATTCTTCCTAGTCATAAAGATGGAATTTAAAGGTGTGTTGTCCCAAGTATTTGAGAAGGTACCCAATGAATTTGAATTTCATGTTCTCAGTACTAAAAGTCCAAGATAATAATATGGTTGGCCGACATCACTGGGATATTACCAACCCACCTTTTCGATTTTCATCACGTGTCAGTCATTTCCACATATATATATATACATATATATATATATGTACAACACGTGAGTTTTTGTAGTGTGGTGTGACTCTGACTGTGACTGTGTGGAGCTAAGGCTAACCCATCCTTTCTCTAACCCATCCTTTGTCTTTAGTGTCGTTCATATATATATAGACAAAGTATTATTAACGGAATATTAGGCGGCTCGCGAATAAAAAATCGACACGTGCACAGCTACAGCTGTCAAAAACGTATAGATATATGTATGAGAGCAAGCCCAAAGTATTACCAATATATCCTAATCAACAACTTGCTAAGACTTCCTAGTGCAATAGTATATAAGGCTTGTTTGGTTAAGAAGAAAAAAATGATAGAAAGTGAAGTAAAAGAAAAGAAAATGATAGAAAATATATTTTCATACACGTATTTGGTTAGAATGAAAAATTTACCAGAAAGTTTTAAAAAAATTTCATTCTATTGTTTGAAAGAAAGAAAAGTTATAGGAAATTTTTTTATAATTGTCTAAATTACCCTTAATTATATTAAATCAGTCTAAAAAAGAAAAAAATATATGTAATTATAATTGAAAGTTAAATTTTTTTTAAAAAATAACTCGAAACTTAAGTTTAAGACAATCACCACTACAAAGGTCTTTGGGCCAAATTATATGATTAATTAAATTCATACCAAAATTTTTTAGACTTAATAACCAATAAAATATTTTAAGAAAAATAAGGATAAAATAGGAAGTTAGTTAAAAATCACAATTTTCTTGTATTTCCTTGTGTTTTTTACAAGAAAAAAAAGTTGGTTATTTGTGAGAAAATTCAAGCATGAAGGAAAATTATTTTTTTCATCATTTTCCTTTTCATGCTAACTAAACACATAAAAAATTAAAAAAAATTATCTTTCTTGTATTTTTTATCATTCTCCTGCTAAACAAACGAACACTAAGGTGAACAACCTTTTGTTTTCTAATGAATGTGGGATAGGATTAAAAGATAAAGATCACTATAAAGTTGTTTAACTTAAATAGGTATATAAGACAAGGGAATTTTGGGTAATCAAATAGGTGTTAAGATAAGGGACTTTTGGGCTTTTGAAATACGACAATTAATTAAACAAGAATTAAAACAAATAATACCTTGAATGAAAACACGGGATCAAATTATATTTATCTATTCAATTGAGATCGTTTTGGAATTTTTCTTATTTTCAAAACAATTCCTTAATTTTTATTTTTTTTAAAATCATGGATATATGCCGTTCGCCTAGTGACAATCGCACTATTATTCGTGGGTTCGATCCTTATTGTCCTCTCTCCATGTAATCTAATAGAAAACAAAAGGCAAAAACTTTATTACTCGATGCAAACTATGTTGGAAGTGATATTGATTTCAATGAAGTGCCTTATTTTGTCGTTTTTTGGCAAAAATTATACAAATTAACCTAGGGATAACGATAAGGAAACAACATGATGACTTATCTGCTACAACTAGTTTGATGTTTATCCAGTTCAAATTGGTTTTGGTCACCTTTAAAGTTGGAGCATATACTTCAAATTATTCAATATTTTTTTCCCTTGATCGAGAACCGTCTCAGTCACTTATTTTTTGGACTAGTGATTATCACCTAAATTTGAGATGCTCAGAATCACTTACTTACAAACCACGTATATTGAATAAACTAATTTTTATCGTGAAACTCAAACTTATAAATTCCAGGCATTAATAAACTCTTAAAATTATTCCCAATAGTATCTATTGGGGTTGAAACCACTTAGTTATATTTGATTTGATGTAAATACACGACAAAGATAATGCTTCAAACCAGAAGTTGGTATCAATTAAGACATGTTTATAAAAGCCCAAATGAGGTTTGGTGTGCGATAAAGACTAGACTAAGGGGTTGTTTGGTAAAAGGGTATGAGGCGGCTTAGCAAGATGAATTTGGAGAAAATAGTTTAAAGAACTCTCAAATCTCATGTTTGGATTAAAAATTCAATCATGAGTTTTCAAACCCGGCTCGTAATTGACCCGAATATTAAACTCGTGATCATGAATTTCGTCAAATCTAGGGAGATGTGGGTTCGGAAAGATGGATTAAGGGGTTAAGAATACAAAAGACAAATATACCCCTTAACATGGATATGAATTAGATTGATCAAGGGTAAAATAGTCATTTATATGACAAATAATTGTTAATAATAATGATATATATGTGGGTCCTACATGTATCTATGTTACATACCAAACATGGGTATGAACCGGATTTAATATCGAATCCCATCTTTGTAAAGAGGGGTTTGGGTTTGAGTTTGAGCTTGAGCTTGTTTGGATGAATTTTTTGGGACGGTTTGGATTGACTTTTCCAAACCCAAACCCAAACCCGCATCCGAAACACACCTCCCCCGCGGGTTTGATGAAACCCATGACCGGGGTTTAAGATCCGGGCCAATAACAGGCTAGGCTTGGTAACCCAATCCCACTTACAAAACATCCCCTAAGCTATGTAATCTTAAGAGTCTAAGATTACATATTTCGTCTTGTTAATCATGCTAGGTGAGGTGGGTTCGTCTCGGATTTTAATGGGTTCGTATTAAAAAATACTTCACTCATACCCTATTCGTTTATTAAACTGTCTCTAATAAATCGTGTTATATCGGTTTGGTATCATATATGAATCATGTATAACTGGTATATACATGAATCAGGTCATATATTCCTTTTGATTGGTTTTACTCATACCAATTCATTTATTAATCATATCGTATTGAGTCTGCCCATTTACAAAAAGAGTGTCTTAAAGAAGACACAAACACTCTAATTTCATATTGTGTTAGTAGGTCGTGTCATATTTTGACACCCTTATGCATACTACTATTAGACCCACCCAAATGCCACCCCTAGATAGGGGTGTTCAAATTTTCGAATACCCGCAAATTCTAATTCTATCATACCCTACCCAACTCTATTAATCGGCTATCCAAAAAAATTGAGTAGGCCAACGGAAGATCTTTTGGTATTCCATAAAAGATCGGGTAGGAATGCGAAATACCTACAAAATTTCTATATTCCTACCCTACCCTAAAAATTAAAATCCAAAAATTTAGAAACCTTAATATTTTATTGATGTTTATGACTTTCTTATATATGATGTATTGATATTTATGATTTTCTTGTTGTATTTTATTGTAATTGTTTATATATTATCGAATTTTCTGTGTTTTCTTTAGAGTTATTGATTTATTGTGTTAGTTAATTGGTGCAGGTTACTTAATTAAATTGTTAAAATGATCTAAAAATTAATAACTGAAAAATATGTGTTCACTCGATTTCTTATCCAATTATTTTAGACGAAATTCGGGTAGAAATAATACACTTGATTGAGTAGGGTAGGTTAAGAAAAAAAAATTCATAAAATATCGAATATGAAGATGAAATATCATAATTCATAACCATAAGGTAGGGTAAACATCCCTACCCCCAGATTCTTGAATCAGTTGAGAGGGAATGAACCATGGATATATGTTACTATATTTGATTCGTTTTTGCTTTCTTTTAGTCCTACAAAGTAGGTAAGCATTACAACATTAAAATCCAATGTAACTTTGAAAATGGATATGATTCCCTACGATGTGATTTCTATCAATTTGTTTTAACTCGAACCCATTATTCTCCTATTAATGCACAACACATTTGAAAAATAAATAAAATTATCGTGGAAGAAAATCAAAAATCCAAAACTTTAGACAATATACAAATAGCTTATTACTACTAAAAGACAACGAACACAATATTATAAAAACAGAAAGATGAAAACAACAACAACAACACACGAGACTCCTGAAATTATTGCGGCTAAAGATGATCAATTGTAGAAAATCTTACCCTCGATTGCAATGTTTACGAATAATAGAGATAACTTTAATGTTACGACAAGGGTGTGTCTTTCTTTCACCATGGGCATTGTTATGGCAGTATGGCTTCAGGCACTTTTACTTTTTTTAAGGTATTGCATCTTGTCCACACACTTATTTTTGTTCAAAACCCACGTGGTTATTAGTTGAAATGTAATTATGAATTACTAAAAAGCATAGTGGTGAAAGGTACAGACCCTCTACCCGTAGCTATCACTTTAGAAATCACTAACCCGAAAAGTCACTTTCAGTCATTTTAATCTGTTTTGTCTGCAACAAACACCATTCTGTAGTGGCCACTGTACCTCTATGATGAGGCTATGATGCCAATTCATCTAGTAGTTTATTTTGATTTAGAGAATTTATAATTATTTATTAATAATGATAAAATAAAAATAAATTATACGAATCAAAACTTTTTTGAGTAAAAATCTGAGATACAATATCAAAAAATATTTCTTTGTATTAGATGCTATACCATGATTTGATTTTTTTTTTTTTCAACGATTAAGAGTGTCTAAGTCAGTTTACTCGTAGTTTGATTAATTCTCTTTTCAGTTTGATTAAAAACAGACTATTCATTCCGAAATTAGGATATTCATGAGGAATAAATCTGTCATAACTTGATTTCAAGAAATTATCAAGATTTAAACTCAAATTATCCGAGTTTACAGATCACAGATCGTCTTTGTTATAATTCGAACTGCACGTTGTTGTTATGCTCTCTCTTTCTGAGTTGTTCAAATGCACGTCACCTCTTTGTCACGTGAAAATTGCATGGGAAATAGCAGTTTCCTTCCCAAAAAAAATATATGGTGAAAGGATTTTATACAGTTTCTAGTAATGAAAACGAGTAAAAGGTGACCTGATGAGAACCACTTTCACATTTTCCTAACCACAATTCACTAAGATATTTGGGTTGTACTGTTTGAGACCACTTCGATCGGTGGATTTTGTTTAATGATAATTTTTAGTATCGTATTGAAAGTTATAATCTAATCAAGTTATGTTATAACTCAAGGTGAACGATGCATGATTGTTTTGATCCCCGAATCAATCACAAATTTTCAAACATTATCGTTGAGTAGTTCTAACTTAATTGAACCTATACGATGTGGTTCAATGATCGAATAACCTACAAGGCGTAAACTGGAAAGTCTTGAGTTCGAATTCTCCCAAACAAATAAAATTTGTGTTAACCCGATACTCTTGGTTTTCATATGATTATTGTATCAGAATGTTACAACTATGAGTTTAAAGGGTATATGGATGAAGTTGTGCCCGTTATCAAAGTATTTTAACCTTATTAAGTTGACGAATGCTATTAGGATCTTAAAAATTGGTTTAATTTGCAGACATTATAATGTGATAGTAATATGGTCTAATAGTATTATTGTGACTGTAATTTTTGGGTTTTTTCGTTGATATTCCATCACTTGACACATCATATTATTACTTAAACCTAATTTACTGATATAATCATTCATAACTATTAGATTAATAGTGGACCCTAGTATTTATTGGTATTCGCAACCAAATTCAATAGTTATGATGAAAGGAAACTCTAAGGTGTCGGAATTTTTTTTCCCGTACCAGTACCGTCGCTTATTATTTTTTATAGTAAAATTACAACTTTGAAATGAGAAGTTATAACTGTTCAAAATAAGGTCATTATCGATCACAAACACTCATGATTGATCATGAACTCTCGGTATCGATCTCAATCTTTCATGATCAACTATACCCTTTAAAATTGTAACTTACACGTCAAAAAAATTATAATTTAGTCTTAAAAAATTGTAATTTTTAGTATGATACTGCTAGCAATACCGTATTTTTTTCCTATGATGAAATGGAGTCCAAATAACATTATTAATCATTAAAATTATAATTTCAAATACAAACCCATCATCACTTTTTTCTATAGGATAGTTAATATTTCCTGGGTTTGGTGGGTAGATGTATGGGGTGACACCAATTAATGGTGAAGTGGCATGGTTGAGAGTCTTTTTCTTTCACCTAGCTTGTGCCTCCCTTAGAAAGGAACTAATTGATGCATTATGCACGTGCTTGTACAAGTCTAGCTAAAGAACTCCAATCACTTGGAAACCAACTCTTCTTCATCCATATCAATGCTTCACCATGTTGGTAAAGCTCACCTACTGGTCACAGACATACCATTTCTCAAAACCACGTCATTTCCCATTCAAAATGACGTCATTTTTTAAAGCAAAATAAACGTTGTAATGATCCATGCCCTCACGCCTTCTCTCTCGATCTAGCACAAATACATCAATCCCCCCCCCCCCCCCCCCCTTCTCCCCACTCTATCCCACCCAACTCCACCCCACCCCACCCCAAAGAATTAAATTTGGTTTTAAAACGTCCAAAACGTTCCGTTTTCATGAAATCGAATTGAATCATTGATTGACTAGTAAAATTCTTATGTTTCGAGGTGTTTCAACATGTTTCGGTATGTTTTTGACGAATATTTTAGAAATAGATTTTTAATTTTTTTTTTTGTTTCCATCTTATTTCCGAAATGTTTCTAAAACATTACTAGAACGTTTCTATTTCCAAAATGATTAGTTGTGAGTTATAATGTTAAGTGAAACCCACTTTCAATCCATTCTAATCCAATTGTTAGATTGAATTAGTTCCCCAGATTACGTCTCCAAATTATATCCAAAATAGCATTTTTCAATCGTTTGTCAGTACATCTTATATTTAGTAAATTGATCTAATTAAAGTTAACCTAAAAATGACACAGTTTGAGCTAAACATGATAGTAAATATCGGGTATAACAGTTACACCGTGTCAGCATTATACAACTGAGTGGTTATAAATGAATTTTAGTGGAACCCATTTGCTAACTCATTTATAATAGTGGACGATTACACTATGTAACACTACTGACGTGCTGTAACGGTTATACCAAATATTTTTTCCTGATTTAGTTAGGCAACAATCACAATTTATCCTCTCTCTTTTTCTTCAAATTCTACCCACGCCTTGCTTCCAGTGGGCTTTCTGTCAGCAATGAATGAACCCATATAGTGCTGTCTTGTAACCAAAAAATGTGGCACAAGATACACGAGTGATGCTTATACTGGTTAGTGCTTGAACCACCTTTTGCTAGGATAAGGTGTTGCCTCGTTTGTTTGGTGACAAGAATTACAAAGAAGTACTGACAAGAATTACAAAGAAGTACTCGTTTTTTAACACTTTACATGTGCATCAGTAGTATTACATGACTGACAAGCAAACACTATATTGTGGTTCACCTTCTCTTCTACTTTCTAACCTCTTGATATTTTAGAAATTACTTGTCTTTTTATCTTTCTAGGATTTCTATGGTTGTTTTGGCAAAAGGGTGGTCCATGACTAGCCATGGTTTTTGTGTCACAGATTGGTTTCACACCCCCCAAATCTTTCTAGTGTTTGACGGTGTGAGGTTCAATACACGCTCGTGTAATCGTTGGAACCTCCTCCACCCGAGAGTAGGGGTGACAATTTTTAAGATAACATGAAAATATGACTCGTAATTAGTAGGTTAGTGTTGATTATTTCTCGACATGAACTCGTATTTGACACGACCCGTTAACACGAGTAATAAATGAGTTGGGTTAGTGTCTAACACGAACAACTCAAAAAAAATTGACATAACCCGACCGACATGACACGATTGTCACCTCTACCCGAGAGTCATTGATTCTCCGAGTCTTTTTTAAAAAAATTAAAATTAAAAAATAAAGTTTTGTACCAGATTGCCGACTTCAAAATTATTGGAAAAGGGTGTATGCACACAGTTTAAATGTGATGTAAACTCCATCTATACTTATGCCATACTTCCTTGACCTCATTGACAACGACAAATTACATGAATATTACCAAGGCGCTACCTGTTTCGCTTATTTGGGGAAAAAGTTGCTTTCTAGCTTGTAGTTTCTGACTGGCACTCTTTGAGACGAAGCCTGGCCATTCCATTGGCGCAGAGACAAGGTGGACCTGTACCGAAACGAAGCTGGCAGCTATATTGATCAGAAGGCTTTTGGCACTTTATGCTCCGATAAATGGAAAAAATGGAAGATTGAAAAGTTAGAAAAATAAAAAATTTGAGAGATAGATAAAATATTATATTTATTAAGGAAAGATAATAAGAAGGATAAAAAAGTAGACGAATTAACTTTCATTCCAACTCATCAAAATCAATCCCTCCAAAATTGGGAGGAAGGTGGATGAAAAATTAATTATGTGTGTTGAAATGTATGTTATTTGTCTATATATATATATACACATCAATTATATGTGTTTCATTCATCCTACCAAAATTAATAATTTCTACTTTTCATCCATCCTACCAAACACAAAGGAAGGAAAGTGTATCATTCATATTTTCCTTTTTTAGAGGATAGAAATTGTATCATTCATATTATCCATCACTTCTACTTTTTATCTTTTCTATCAAACGGAGTATTAGAATCTCAAAGATTAAATTTCTCATATTACGCCTTCAATGTATTAAAAGTGTTACAATATAGTCCTTCTGTTAACTTCCATTATTTTTTCCGTCAAAAGATGACCCATTGACACTAACGGAAAGTTAACAGAAGGGTCACATTGCAACTTTTTTTATACACTAAGGGTGTAAAGTTAGAATCTTAAAATTTTTTAAGGTACAAAGTGCAATTCGCCCTAATTAGAACAATGCTTATATTACTTAATTTACTAATCTAATTTATTAACCTAATTATTCATAACCATTGGATTACCAGTGAATCTCAGTATTTGTTAGAACCCGTAACCAATTTAATGATTGTGATAGATTACGTATATAAATTATATTAATAAATTAAGTTCAAATAATATTATTTTATTAAAAAACTAGTTATTCCCCGTGCCTGAAGGTACGGAGTAATAAAAAAAATGGTCAACATATTTGTATTCACACCCAAAATCAAATCACAAACATAGAAGAGTGATAAAGAAATTTAAGCACCGATCGTATTGGGGGTGAGCGGTGGTTGTGGTGGTGGGCGACAGTGGTGATGGTGGGAGACGGTGATGGTTATGGTGGGTAAGGCGACGACCGTAGTAGTGGTAGCAGCCGTGGGTAGCAATGGTGATGATGGTGGTGGGTTTTGAATGACGATAATGTTAGGGGCAGCTGTGGGTGGCAACGGTGGTGGACGACGGTGATAGTGGTTGGCAGTGGTGGTGGTGGGTGACGATGGATACTTCTAGGCGACAATGTGATGAGTGGTGACGAATGAGGACGGTGGTAAGTGTGATGGGGGTAGATGACAATGGGTGGCTGCAGTGGTGGGCGATGACAGGCAGTGGTGGTTGGTGGTGGTAAGTGTGGTGGGGTAGGTGACAGTGGTTGGTGGCGACGGTGGTAGTGGGATAATGGTAGTAATGGTAATAAATATAAGAATAAGATGATGATGGTGGTGGCCATGGACGACAATGGTAGCAATCGGTGGTGGGTGGCGGTGGAGCACTAAGGGTGGGGTGGGAGTGGAGGTGGGGCAATGGCAATGGTAGAGGTAGTTGTGATGGTCATGAGGGTGATGGTGGGGCGGTGAGGGTGGTGGTAAGGTGCGATATCAATGGTGGTGATGGTAGGGTGCGGCACCAGTGGAGGTGGGGGGGCGATGGAAGTGGTGGGACGGTGGTTATGGTGATGATGGGGCAATGGTGATGGTGGCTGTAAGGTGGTGGCAGCAGCGGTGGTGGTGAGTATGGTAGGATGACGATAGTGATGGTGGCGGCAGCGGCGGCGATGGTGGGGGTGGGGTGGGGGTAGTGGTAGTGGTGGAGCGGTGGGGGTGGTGGTGGTAGAGATAGTGGTGAGGCTGTTCCAAATATTATTATTATTATTTTAAAGTACTTATGAAAAACAATTCTTAGAAGTACTTTTAAAAAGTCATTTCAAACACACTCTTATGAGCATATTTTTCCTATTAAATTTGGGGTGCTAATATTAACCGTTAGATTAACTTTAAAATAAAATTTAAAGCGATCTCAATCACGAATAGCAAAAATCATTTTGTTTGAGATTTGAATTGTATTGTACTTTATTATATAAATATTAATTTTTAAAGTAATAGATGCAAATTTTGATTTTTATA
The DNA here is from genome assembly GCA_951799425.1 of Ilex aquifolium. NCBI lineage: Eukaryota > Viridiplantae > Streptophyta > Magnoliopsida > Aquifoliales > Aquifoliaceae > Ilex > Ilex aquifolium. The sequence continues at coordinate 30,611,871 of OX637405.1, forward strand.
AGAGCAACATTTGGCACATTGGAGTAGTGTGCCTAACAAGTAACAACACGAGAATTAAATGATTCACCGACATAGATAGATAACTAGTAAGACTGCTGCACCTGCACGCCAAAACAAATAATATATCTAACAAAATAGTGCAATGAAAAACATGAGACAAATTAGAACCAACGATGGTTCAGATGCGGTAGTGTTTGGTCTAAATTGTGTGTGTGTTTTCTTTTTTGGATAAATTACACTTAATTTTTTTGAAGTTTGTCAATTAATCATTTAGATCTTCTTATATTTGACATATTACACTTAAAACTTCTAAAATTTGTATGCGTGTAACACAAAAGCCCTATCGTCAGTCTTCGATAAGGTAGCTGCTAAAAATTCGCCAGTCTCTATTAAAAAATTATTTTTTTTACGGATTTTAAGAAAATAACTCAGAAGTTTAATAGTATGTTTTTAGTTATTTGCGGCTTTGTTAGAACATACTGATTAGGACATTGTTAAAATAAATTAAATGTTTGTTCGATTATTGGTGTTAATCCGAATATATGATGTGACGGGGCATGAGTTTTGGTACATCAATATTTTAAAAAATAAATAAATAAATATGTTCTAATTAGGGTTCTTGTACATCAAGGTTTTTTTTTTAAATATCTGTTCTCATTAGAGTTTTTGTACATCAAGGTTTTTTTTTTTTTTTTTGTGAAATATTTGTTCTGTTTCATCCCTTTTTTTGATTTTCTTATATCCACTGTTTGTTAATAGAAAATAAAAAAAGAAATCACTCACTATTACTGAATTTTTAAATGATAACAAACAAATATATGTTATGTTTCATGAATTTTTAATAGTTACCTTAACGAAAATTGGCGATATGGGTTATGTGCTTCATGTGCACAAATCTCAAGGAATCTAGGTGTAATATTTTAAATTTGAGGAGATCTAGGTGAGTAAGTGGCAAACCTTAGGAGAGTCTGGTGTAATTTTCCCTCTTTTTTTTTTTTTTTTGGTTACAGGATGTTCAAGTTTGTGCCGACTATTCCATTGAATTCGAATGCTAACCACCGTAGTCCAAACAAAGTTAGAACATGTTCCCTAAAGAACAATGGTGGTTAGCCCTTGAAGAGTATGAGAAATGTTAAACCTAAAACCTCTGAGTTATCTGTTATTTAATTCATCCATAACTCATTCATAATGGTTCATAATGTAATTCATATCGTATAGCGTCCATCATGCATAAAAATTGTGTACAATTATATAACTGGATTCGTACCATTCTATTTATTAAGAGAGGCTGATGAGATATTAAAGTTATTATTGAAGCACACAACTCAGAACCAGTTTACAAGAAGTGTAAAAAACAAAGAAAAATACTATGTAATTCAAATTTTCAACTCAAATTTACATCTCAAATGAAGGGAGACCATTGGATGAGTGAGTCTCATCAATTTTTTTAAATGGGACTCACTGATCTAATGATCTCCTTTCATTTGGGATGTAAATTTGAATTACAGATTTGACTTACATAACATTGCTCAAAACCAAAAACCCATAAGGTTCAATGCATTAAATTCGAAGATGGTGTTATGTCGATGTGGGACAATCTAGTAGTTATAATCCAAACCTTACAGTTAAACACATACCGGTAATTTCGTGTCTATTGGATTGGATTGACATGCTCGGAATTATAGGCCTTAGAGAAAAATCCCATCAAAGGGTCATGTCTAGGCACTGCTACTTCAGATTTCAGAGGTTGGGGGTAAGAGAAGTTAGCAGTGGCCTAATGGCCCCGCAACCCACCTATAGATTTAGGGTTCGAACTTTCCCAACCCCTCTCTTGTGAACTTTACAACAGTGAGAAAAAAAAGAGGTTGGGGGTAAGAGAGGAGAGGACAAAACACACTATTTTCAAGGTTGATTGCCTCTCACAGGAAGGACTAGAACGAAGAAGCAACTCTAGAACAGCACCGTCAAATGTGATCATCAAGTTCATTTGGACCAACTCCAGTAGAACAAATTAAAAAGCAAGCCACTGCTTTCCCATAAAACCAACCTTAGGCCAGTAAAATTAGGGATATCAAAAGAAATCATGCCACGATAACGTGGAACTGCTGAGAAAAAGGGCAGCCAGAGAAAAAAGCGAAGTGAAAATCGAAACCAAAACAAACAGGCAACGCGAAAACAAAACATCTTCATAATCAACTCGAAAAATTTTAAGAGAATCTGAAGCACAATAACATGACCAACCCCTGATGGCATCATATACACTACCCTCACATTGCTGTTATGTCGAGTGACTCGTATAGGTGTTAATGTGGGCAATTACAACGGAAAAAGAACTGTGGCCAGTAGCTGAGTGAATCATTGTATTTACAAAACAGAAAGACAGACGCGCACACACACAAGAAGGAACCCCACCCCCTTTCTACAAGATATTCATATTTTTTTGACAGGACTATGATGTTCAGAGTGTCTCAGTGTCAACCAGAAACAATAAAGAAAGTTGAAAGAGGCAAACAAGACAGAATCATACATGCTGCATCTATGGCCACAAGGCGATGTTTTCTACACAATCAACATTTTGCAGCGGCAAATCACAAATGCTTATCTCTCTGCGATCCTCATAGGCCACAAATAACCAAGAGAACCCCACAAATAATCACAAAAGAAACAAGTCCAATATATTTGATGAATGAATGCCGCACTACTATGGATGAATGAGACAGTGATGCATAGAACTCACTCGCTGCCCAGGTTAAGTGAACCATCCTTCATCAACTTAATGCTCAGACTGTTAAATCTACCTCTTGAGTAATGTCGAGATGCTTTTCTCCAATCTGTCCCAGTTTTCATCATGGCCACAAACTCATCATAGCTGATTCGACCATCCTGCATTGGAAGACAGTAATATGATTGATATTCAGATCTGACAGGCTCAAAATTGTAAAATTAGCAAACTATAGAGTCTTCACCTTGTCTGTGTCAACCTCTTGAAAAATGTCATTTGCTACATCTGTACAATCCTCTGCTCCATCTTCCATCAAGGCATCTTGCAGCTCCTCTGGCTCAATGTAACCATTACCATCCTTATCGAAGTATGAGAAAGCTTTGTGAAGATGCTCGTCATTGGCCATCCTCTGTAGATGGAGGGAAACAGCCATAAATTCTCCGTAGTCCAAGGTTCCTTTCCCATTAGTATCTACCTGTAGACAACAAACTTTAGCCTTCATTCGAAAGAAACAGGATGCTTAAAAAAACCCTAAATACAGCCCTAGATGAAAATTCATCGACATTTGTATCATGCAGACCAAGGAAAAACATTTTAAACCAAAGGATGTCCACGGAAACAACTACAATGGAAAACACCTCCACAAACCACTGGATCAAGATAATAGTGAATTACAAGTAACTGACAGGCATGGTAGCAAATAGACTCACAGCTTCAATAAGCATCTGCACTTCAGACTCTGCAAGCCGTGAACCAAATGTTTGAAGTCCAGCTTTTAGTTCTTCGATTGAAATAATACCATCATTGTCAGTGTCCATCTTTCTGAACATTTCCTTGATGCCTTCAATTTCTTCAGTGGACAAGAAATCAGCAATAACCTATATAAGAGGAACATTATCAATTTTTCACAGCACAATATGAAAAGAAAACAAATTATACAAATGGTACAGCGCAATCAACTAACCCTCAGGGCCTTTCTCTTGAACCTATTCATCAACGAGAACTGCTTAAGTCTTGACTTTACAATATCTCCAAGTGGAACATTAGACGCCTTTTTAGCATTTTGGAGCCAAGGATGCTCTGAGAGCAGAGAGAAACCACAAATTAGGGATAGAATAACTGAATAAGCATCCAACACAAATGGTCAAATGCTACACCTACTCTCCCATTTTTAACTTTTAACCTGCATAGAACAAATCCTACATGGCTTTGTCATAGGAGAAGTTCATAGAAAGATCGATACAAAATACAAATGACACAAAAACTATTCAGATACAAGAATCCCAGATTCTATACAAATCAAAAATCGCCAATATTCATCATATCTTAAAAGCTTGGTTAAACAGAAGCTTCTAGTGCTTAAAGCCTGAAGGGAAGGGAGTAAGGTTTCTGGTTTGCCATGCAGAACCATTGGACTCTCTCTCTCTCTCTCTCTCTCTCTCTCTCACACACACACACACACATATATATACATAAAGAGGGTAGATTGCCATTCCATATTTCTTTTATTGGATCTACATCATCAACTTTGATCCAAAACTACAATGAGGTTATGTATAGTATTTTGCCAAACAAACAACTGGACCAGGGGCCCAACTAACTATAGCTTTAGTAGTCCACTACTCTGAATGGTAGCAGTAACATACCAACTTATCCACATTTTACAAATATTGACATGATACCTCAAGTCCAACATTTAAAATGACTATTTCAGTGATACAAACTTTTTTTCTTTTTGGTTCCTTATGAGAAAACATTAAGTTCAGTATACCCTATATCTCATCCAAAAATCATTGAAAAATAAATAAAACTAATCCAGAATTGCAACTTCTATTGTACTTGTCCCTGAATCTTAGAAATATAAGGAAAATTTATCTTCATCCATTATTTCATTTAAATGATAAATGTAATCCAACCACGGTGAGAAGTTATACCTTATGCAAGGAATATAAATGACAGAGGCCATTACATACTCTTGGACCCACCATATGCGGTAAAAGGATAGGTAGACTGAGAAAAACCTGAACTTTTACAATTTGAAGTATAAAAATAAAAGGGGGCAAAAGTCCCAAATATAACCAATTAACCGTGGAAAACGGATGTGGTGTGCTCTCTGATTTACGGACTGTATCATAAATGACACACTGCCACACATATAACAGGTGTAACATGACAACTCCTAAAAATCTAACTAGTCATGGTAGTGTGTTTGCCAGTATGATTCATAGGGTGCATACATTCAAGTATTCACGGGAGCTTATCTAATTGAAGACTCGCCAAAATTGCATTCCAAATCTAAGTCTAGTATGTGCACAATATGAAACATGTCCTTAACAAGATGCCGAATTTTCCGAAATGCAATGCATCCTTAACAAAGAAAATATGCAAGCAGAGATAAGAGTTAGCATACCAAGCACTTGTTTCGCTGTTAGTCGCAGCTTTGGATCTGGCTCCAACATTTGGCGGACAAGACTCTTAGCACTTTCCGAAATACTTGGCCATGGCTCTCGCTTAAAATCTATTGTCCCTCGTAAAATGGCCTGTGCAACCCCTTGTTCAGACTCTGTATTAAAAAACTTGCTTTAGGCACATGGGAAAGCATTTGGATTGAAAGGACAAAAATAACTGCCAAAACTCAAAGAACTAGGAAATATAGGACAAAACATAATCACGGAGTCATATTCAGCGGCCCACAGATAGGCTCCAATGAGATAATGTGACACAAACATAATAATATAGAAATACTAACGCTGAAACTCGAACACACACACACAGATGTAGGAATGTATTTACCAGCCCAAAATGGAGGAACCCCGCACAATAAAATATAGAGGATTACTCCTGCACTCCAAATGTCTATCTCTGGTCCATAGTTCCGCTTGAGTACCTCTGGAGCCATGTAGTATGGGCTTCCAACAATTTCAGAAAACCTCTCACCTACAATTTATGAATTTAGTATTAGATAACATCAGTGGGAAATAAACACGTCTAGGTTTCTCAATAGTGCAACAACCAAATGAGACGTTGAACTATTAGAAATAGTGCCATGCTAAATAAGCCTTGTGCATATATTGTGCCTCAATCTGTAAACAACATAGTCTCACTAGTATTAAAAAAGAGATTGTCAGAACATACACATTTTGCAGGTTTAGAAGTGTAGAACACTAGAACTTAAAAGCATATTGCTATAAAGTAGAATTTCCAGAGAATTATGTTTCATAAATCAATTTGCTTCTCCTCATGAAACTATGTTAGTATTAGGTAGCCTATTTGGAAGGCATCAGAATTGGCTCAACAACAGTTGAGTAGGACTTCAACTTATAGGCATGACGGTGAAAGATAAGTAAAGGCTGTACAGCATGCACACCATCAAACTTTTCTAAACTATGAGAAGTTAGCTATCTCTATAGCAGGCCACCGGATACAGGTTGGCCTGAATCCAATCTCCAAAGTGACCCTTTGTCTTGTTAAGTAGTCCACCATTCTCATCAATAATTTCTGTGCCTAGCTAATGCAGTCAAAAGAAAGCTAAGCATTGTCAATTTGCATTTTGGAGCATACCACAATAAACAACTTTTCCAGTTTCACAACACCAAGTTCATCGATTCGTCTAGGTATCCTCTTTAACACTTCATCCGTAGCCAAGGTAATCTAGAACCCTACAATAGAAAGGTTTTGAGAGGAAAGAGGCAAGTTGGACAAGGTTTTCCATCAACTAAGAGGCATGTTGATGTGGATTTAAAGCACTGTGATTAGCCATCTAGCATCTCTATGTCCCAATCACTACAATGGTTAATACAGTGGAGAAGTTGTAGCCGAAATTGCTGTAAGGTGAGAAAGAAGGTGAGTCTTAAGTAGCATAAGTTCGGGCAAAGGCAGTTGGTTAGAATAATGGGCCATAGGCAAGTTGAGGTCAATGTGATTAATCAGGCTTTTAATTGGGTTGTGGAGGGGAGTCATTATAGACATGAGGTGGATGGATAAACTTGTCAGGAAGGGTGGCATAAGTATGGAGTGACAGTGGAGGATTAATAGTAAGGGAAGTACAGAAGTGCTATGGGATAAGCTTGTGAAAGCAGGGACTAAAATGTAGGAACGAGATGTCCATAAATTGGAGAGCAACTCATCATAACTAAGGCTATTCCAGTTACATAAGCTCAACAATTTTAGCTAAACTATGCAAAGAAATTGCTATTGATCTATTTTATAGGGCTTATTCTAATTGATAGCGAAGTGTGTCCATTCTAAATTCAGCCAGATATATTCTCCACTTTTTAAGAGGAAATTCAAAATTCATATGCCTCAATCTAACCTTCCAATACTGCACTAATACCTCTTTAGCTGGTAAGTATAACCCAGTAAAACCCACCAAATCCCTTTTTAAATATGACATAAACCCAACATAGCTTTTGCAATACTAATTTATACATAAATGTAGTCAGTTTCTTGTGGGTAAGGGTAAAATTCCTTCCAAAGCTAGATGTGATTCCTTATTAGATTCAGATTTCAAGGGACATTATGCAAAATTGTAAAGAGACTGGGCCTCACTCAATTGAAATGAGAATGAGTTTCTCATATCTCATAGAATCCATGGTGGTGATTTGTGGAGGACGAGAAGGGGGTAGCGCATGCCTACATTCAGTTCCGACCATGTGGTGTAATGGTGTTATGGAAGTTTGGGATGAATTTGCAAGAAATATCAATTCGATGCCAAGAAAGCCAGAGGGTGAGTTCAAGTGATGTACTTTTTTGACAATCACCACTGACAGTACAGTTCACTTATTTGTTCATCGTTGTCAAGGACCGAAAAGCATCTTATGTGAGCTGTACCGAGGATTGTGTAATATGGGCACGCAGGTTCAGTCAAACATCGCATGATTTGGAGTTGCAGTTGGTAAACCTTTGTCAAGTTGAAGCAAAGGGCACAGAACATTTCAAATATTGAAGTGTGAATAATTGACAAGTGACTCCATTAGCAGTATATGTGCCCTAAATGAGTCTGCAAAACTACTCAAACTCAGGCAACAAGAAACGCAGGTTCATAAGCAATCAAACCTATCTTACCATCATATCTAACTACAGAATGTCTTTTGATATCTAAATCTAAGAAACAATAAATCTGACAAATAGAAGTGCCATTCATGTTCTGAACAATGAGCAAACAATATTTAACAAGTTTTAACATATCTTCGTTCTTCACTTAAATAGATTTAGCATCCGGTGACAATCTAAATTATTTACCAGGCTTGAAGAAGATTGACAACCCAAAATCAATGGCTTTCAAAGGTGAATTCTCCTTCTTATTCGCAAACAGAAAGTTCTCTGGCTTCAAGTCCCTGTGGATCACTCCGTGCTTGTGACATAGCTGCACGACCTCCACAATCGTTCTTGTAACCGCTGCCGCTGCCCTCTCCGTGTAATGCCCACGGGCTACAATCCGATCAAACAATTCGCCGCCCTCGCATAACTCCATCACCAAATGCACCGCATTATCATCCTCACAAGCCTCCTTCAAGCTTACAATACTCGAATTCTTCGGCAAATGCTTCATTATCGCTACCTCTCGTCTCACATCCTCCACATCCACCGCCGTCCGAAGCTTCCGCTTTGAAATCGACTTACAAGCCAGTAACTCCCTCGAATCGCGTTCGATACACAAATAAGTCACTCCAAACTCACCACGACCGAGCTCTCTATCAACTAAATACTTCTCCTCGATATTTTCCTTCGACACGTCAGTTAGTACAGTGATCGTCTTTTTCCCAGCGCCAGCAGCGGAGGACTTGTCTTTCCGTCCGTCTCCGTGGCCGGAAAAGTTTGATGACTTTACGTCTTCTCTGGCAACAGCGGCCGGAGATCTGCAACAGTTTCCCATCAAATCGAGTCCAGATTTGAACAGAAAAGGAGCCCCAAAAGCCTATCCCTAACACTAACTAGGGTTACACATAGGAAAATACCCTATCATTACGAATAGAGATACGAGAAAAGAGGTCGAGGCAGAGCTGTCGAGCAAAAATTGACTCAAATTCCAGTGTGTGTGTGTGTGTGTGTGTGTGTGTGTGTGTGTGTGTGAGAGAGAGAGAGAGAGATGGAGGGAGAGAGAGAGAGAGGGTTCTCTGTTACTGGAGTTTACGTTAACGGCTCAGATCGTTCGTAGAATGAGGAGCTTTCGTGATTTTTTTATTCCAAAAAGTTCAAAAAAAAAAAAAGGCGAATTACATTTTTTACCCAAAAAAAATTAAAAATTCTTTAAAGATTAAATTTTTTAAATTTTATTTTAAATGCATTAAAATTATTGTAATATAACTCTTTCGTTAGGTGTCATTACTCATTCCGTTAATATTAATGGGATGATTTTTGACAAAATAAGTAACATAAACTAATTCTTTTAATACATTGAAGATATAATATGAAAAATTTAATCTTTGAAAAAATAAAATAAAAAATTTTAAAATTTTCGTGGACAAAGTGAGATTTTCCAAAAGTGTGTGTGTGAGAGAGAGAGAATTACATTTCTTGCTGTTGCGGGCAGTGAGGTTTTTGTCGGCTAGCTGAACCATCGGAACGGGACAGTGAGGGAAACAGAGGGGTTTGGGCTTTAGTGTTGGATCTACATATATTCTTCGGGGAATCTATTAATTTTTTTTTCTCTCAGGGGCATTTTGACAAACACTTTTGGGAAAGAGACAAAATGATGGGGGGGCCTAAGGAATATTTGTGTTATGAAATTGGGACATCCAACTTTGGCATATTGGAAATTTTTGGAATTGGAAACAAAAATATTTTGGCATATTTCCATTTTGTTCATAAAATCATTTTAATTGAAGTTGGCTTAATTGGAGATTTAGGAAAGATAAGGTTGTCTCAAATAAAAACTTCGGAATTAATCTCAAATGATAGCTCAAATGATAATAGGAACGGACTTGAAATTCAGACGTCATGAATTCGAATCTTGACAACTTTTTTGAAGCAAGTCATTAGGAATTTATCTTTTATGAATATTCTATACCTGACGCAAATAGTCTGTCTTTGACTGAACGAAAGAAGATTAATCGAACTGCTCATAAGTTGGTTCAAACGCTTCTGACCATTGAATAAAAAAAAATAGAATAACAACTTCGGAATTCATTTGTACCATTTGTTAAAATGAATTATATATATTCAAATTATTTTTTGATTTAATATAATAAAAAAATAAATTTTACGTATTTTTGCACTTAAAGAGTGGTTGATGGGGTTTTCTTCTATTTATGCAATACAAAATTAAAAAAAAAAAAAAAAAAATTGACTATTAAGTGAAAATCAAGGTGGCCTTAGCCACTAATGTGGCCCATCCGTGGCCCGAGGAGCCGAAAGTGGTTTATTTTTGTGGGCCGACTTTTACCCCACAACGGACCCACCTGACTCATGGACAATTCTATCAATGGATTTGATTTCAAAAAGGTTGAGGAAAGCCTAAGGGCGTGTTTGGTTTGTATTTCGAAAACTGTTTTTTGTTCTCAAAATTTCAAAAACACCCAAAACCTGTTTGTTTAGCTTTTTTGTTCTCCAAATTTTAGAAAATTTTGAGAATTGAGTCAAAGAAATAGAAAACAAGTCTAGCTTGTTTTCGGAGTTTTCTTTGAAAATTTTGAAAACAAGGAGAACAATTTTGGACTTTAATGAGGTCTGCCCTTCGAGTCTCCTTAGAAGCAAATTTTTTCATTCTTTTTTTTTTTTTACTTCTTCCTCTCTCTCATAATATATAATATATATATATAATAGATATTATAATATAATATATTATATAATATTCTATTATATTATATATTATATTATATAATATTATTAAAATTCGTATATAAATATATATATTATATATATAAGAATTTATATGTATATTATAAGAATTTATATGTATATTATATATATATGTGTTTATATATATATATATATATGCCAATTTATATATATATTATAAATTTATAAATATATATATATATATAAATATATATATATATGTATAAATATATATGTATATATATATCTAGGAATTTATATATAAGAATTTATAAATATATATATATATATATATATGTATAATATATTATATTATATATTATATTTTAAAGTTTGATTTATTGAATTTTTTTTTTATGAAATTATCAATCTAAAAATAACTTTCTTATATTTTTTTATTAATGTTTGAATTAATGTTCAAACATATATTTAGGCTGTCCAAACAGGTTTTACTATTTTCTGTTCTGTAAAATTGTTTTTGAAATCATCTAACCAAACAAGTTTTTTATCTCCAAAAATATCAAAACCATTTTCTTAAAACTCTTCTCAAATACTGTTTTCGGATACCTGTTTTTGAAACGCAAACCAAACAGGCCCTAAGTTTGGGATTTGATTTCAAAAAAGGTGTTTTTTTTTTCTTTTTGACAGAAAAAAAAAATCGCAGAAAGATGTTAGGGTGTTGTAGAGAGGTCATCTTAACCTTAATGTTTTATCAATATTAGAGTCGAAGTGGGTCGGATTGGACACACTAGCAATCGCATTCGTTTTCACTCTCTATGTTGATTGTGTTTTGAGTAGAAATTGATTACGATGTGTAAATTGATTGATGGAAAGTGAAATTTAATTGGGCTGGTCACCGAGGGCCCAATTCAACTTCTTCTTCAAAAAGTCTCAGCCCAAGTTAGATATTTATACTCCAGAATAATACATCAAGTTTATTAGGATGATAAATATTGCAAGATATCAAACTTGAGTATAGTGGAAGGGCGGCCCAATACTATTAAGGGCCTTAGATGAAAATTATTAATGTGGCATTTTAAAATTTAATATTATTATATAAGTAATGAAATTTTGTTTAAAATTTATTTTTTATATTTTGAGATGTAAAAGTACTAATTAATCTTCTATACTTAAGTTTTATTATTATATCATTTTGAATATATAATATGGATAATTTACTCAATATTTTTGTGACATAATTCATCACAAATTGAAATAGTTTTAATTTTAAAAACTAAAATTTGCAAGAGCAATTGGTACTAAAAAAAAGAAAAGAAAAAGTCTAGTCTTTGTATACGATTTATTGTTCTGATTGAAGTATTATGATTCGTTTGGTACAATAAGAAAATAGAAGGACAGAAAATTGGAATGATAAAAAGTTAGAGGTATAGATAAAACATTATATTTGGTAAATAAGGAAAATAGGAAGAATGAAAAAGTTGATGGATTAACTTTCTTTCTAATTCACCAAAATCAATCTCTCTAAAATTGGGAGGAAAAATAGACATAAAGTTAATTATGTGTATTAAAATGTATATTATTTATCTATATATCATTTGATATATACATATATATCATATTTATCAATTACATATTATGTATACATTAATTTCATATATAAATATAATGCTAAAATATGTATTTATATTTTTTTTAAATAAAAAATATTTTTTCCATCTTATCAAACACAAAAAAAATCAGGGCCTGTTTGGTTTGCGTTTCAAAAACAGGTATCCGAAAACAGTTTTTGAGAAGAGTTTTAAGAAAATGGTTTTGATATTTTTTGAGATAAAAAACTTGTTTGGTTAGATGATTTCAAAAACAATTTTACAGAACAGAAAATAGTAAAACCTGTTTGGACAGCCTAAATATATGTTTGAACAGTAATTCAAACATTAATAAAAAAATATAAGAAAGTTATTTTTAGATTGATAATTTCATAAAAAAAAATTCAATAAACCAAACTTTAAAATATAATATATATTATAATATATAAATTAATATAATATTTATATATTATAATATTCTATTATATTATAATATATATTATATAATAGTTATATATTATAATATTCTATTATATTAATATATATATTATACATACATATATATATATATATATATATATATATATATATATAAATTCGTATATATAAATTCGTAGATATATATATACATATATATACCAATTTATATATATATTTATACATATATATATTTATATACGAATTTATAAATATATATATATATATATATGAATTTATAAATATATATATATTTATATACGAATTTATAAATATATATATTTATATACGAATTTTAATAATATTATATAATATATAATATAATAGAATATTATATAATATATTATATTATAATATCTATTTTATATATATATATTATGAGAGAGAGGAAGAAGTAAAAAAAAAAAAAAGAATGAAGAAATTTGCTCCTAAGGAGACTCGAAGGGCAGATCTCATTAAAGTCCAAAATTGTTCTCCTTGTTTTCAAAATTTTCAAAGAAAACTCCGAAAACAAGCTAGACTTGTTTTCTGTTTCTTTGACTCAATTCTCAAAATTTTCTAAAATTTGGAGAACAAAAAAGCTAAACAAACAGGTTTTGGGTGTTTTTGAAATTTTGAGAACAAAAAACAGTTTTCGAAACACAAACCAAACACGCCCTCAATCATTCCTACTTTTCATCTCTATTACTAAACACAAATGAGGGAATAAGTGATTCCACCCTTGAAGGAAGAAAAATGTATCACTTTTACTTTTCATTCTTCCATTTTTTCATCCACCTTACCAAACAAACCATTAATGTTTGTTTGTAAAACCACTTTTATATTTTGAGCTCTGCAAATAAATCTAACTTATGAATATCAAAAAGTTAATCACATTTTACAAAATTCTCAAGATTTTCATAATATGCATTTTGATAATGCACAAATCGGTCTTCGTGCAAGATCAACAGTCAAGTATATGAACATGTGTAATTAATAAGCAGTAAGTAGGCAATCAATGACAGATCAATGACAAAATAGTAAATATAGAGTAAACACAAAAATTTATAGTGGTTCGGTCCGGGTGACCTACTCCACTCTCGGGAACGGCTGCGGTAGCCGGAGATCTTTATTGATAAGTAACCAGGAGAATATACACCGGAGTATTACAATTCTTTAGAAGAGAGAAGTAATGTGCATAGGGAGGTGTAGTGTGTGTAGGAAAATGTATTGTAGAGGTGTCAAGGGTGTTGTCCAGATCCCTCTCCTTGTGAAGAGAGCTTACATTATATAGGTTTAGTAAGGCGGTGAGGCGGTGAGGCGGTGATGTGAGGAAGGGGTCTTCCACTATTTTGGTAAGTACAATCTTAATAGGAATAGATCTCTTTGACAAGCACAGTTAAGGTAGGAACAGATCTCCGTATCCCGATTTTTTCTCCCTCGTGTTCCTATTCCTTCGAAGGAGGATCCTGAGCTGGGTTGGACTTGAGTTGTCTTCTTGAGCTGGGTTGGACTTGAGTTGGAGTGACGGAGTCAAGAGGAATGGAGAGAAGTCGGTGCCCAAGGGACCTGCCCAGGCGGATCTGCACCCCAGGGACCAGGTCCCTTGGACCTGCGCCAAAGGGACCTGCCCAGCGGCGCCTAAGTGCAGCCATGCATGGCGCCCAAGGGTTGCCATGTCTTCCTGCTTTGGGCGTTGGCCTCTTGATGCCTTCTCTTTGTTTGGGCTCTTCTTTGGGCTTTCTTAGTTTATTTTTATTGGGCTCAGCCTAGGCAAATTCGGGCTCGTCATTTGCCCCCCATTCCCCAAGCCTCTGACTTCTTGCGAGAGGAAGGGGTTAAGGGCATGTGCTTCGTCTTCGCTTGAGTGAGTAGAAATTTTCTTGATTCCTATGGTGCTTTTTCATCTTCGGAGACTTGCTGAATTTATCGGTATCGGATATAATTTTTTTTTTTTTTTCCTTCTTGATCGTTGGCCTCCTCTTTTTTTTTTTACTTTCTTTCTTCCTTGCTTTGGCTTGGGCGTTGGCCTCATGGCCTCCCTTTTTTTTTGTTTTTTGTCTTTTTCTTTCCCTTGCTTGGGCGTTGGCCTCCTTGGGCTTTGACTTCCTGCATATTTTTTTTTTTCTTCTTCCTTGCTTGGGCTAGGCGCCGCCTCTAACATTCTTTTTTTTTTTTTTTTTCTTCTTTCTTTTGGCTTGGGCGTCGCCTCCTGGGCGCTGCCTCCTTTTTTTTTTTTTTTGGCTTGGGTGTCGCCTCTTGGGCTCTGCCTCTTTTTTTTTTTTTTTTTGCTTGGGCGCTGCCTCCTTCCTTCTTCTTTTTTTTCTTTCTTTCTTGGGCTTGGGCGCCGCCTCCTGGACTCCCTTTTTTTTTTTTTTTTTTTGGTTGGCCTCCTTTGGGCGAGAGGGAGAGCTGCTGTGGGCGCCACCTAGAGGCTGGTAGGGTGTTTTGAGTGACGCCAAGAGGTTGGCAGGGAGACGCCAGAGGCCTTGAGCGCTGCTATGTTTGGGCAAAGCCTTGAGTCTTGCTATGGGCGGCGCCTCTTTGGTGCTTGGTCATTAGCTGACCTTGTCTCTGATTACAGTCGTCCTGTTGATAGGGCGATTTAGGGTGGTGTCTTCTCCTCCTCCCAAGAGGTATGATGCCCCCAGTGCTTCTCGGTCCAGGTCCGATGGCTAGATTGTTTCCTAGGAGATGGGACCCCGTGGTGCCCCCACTCCTTCTCTGACTATAACTCATGTGTGTATCAGAGCTAGCTGTTGTACTACTATAGGAGTTGGGGCTCCAGTGCGGACAGCTTGAGTTTCAAAAGTGTACCTGGCAAAAACAATGTTATCCCAATATTAAAATATTTAACATGATTACCTGGAGAGAGAGGCAGACTGATTGCATGAGAGCAAAGTCATGGTACACGTCTCGTGGGAGGGCCGCATGAGCTGAGGCCGAGCTACTTTTAGTCTCGAAGGATGGTTGCCGTGACAGACTACATAGGCCGAGCTACGTATAGTCTCGGGAGATGGGCCGGGCTACGTATAGTCTCGAGAGATAGTTGCCGTAGCAGAGGTGACTACTGGCGCGAGAGCAGAGTCATAGAGGCCGAGCTACGTATAGTCTCGGAGATGGCTACCGTAGCAGAGGCTTACAAAGTGACTACTTGCACGAGAGCAGAGTCGTAGAGGCCGAGCTACGTATAGTCTCGGGAGATGGCTGTCGTAGCAGAGGCTTACAAGGTGACTGCTCATTCCATTGAGATGGAGATGAGGAGGGAGCTGGGCGCCTGAGGTGCGCCTGGTGAGATGGGACGAGACCCATTGTCTAGACGGCATCATTGGAAACGCCCAAGGTGGAGAGAGCGAGACCCCTTGTCTAGGCGGTATCATGGGGGGCGCCCAAGGTGGAGAGAGCGAGACCCCTCGTCTGGGCGTCTGCTGCTGGGAGCTGTTTGTAAACTTTAGGAGAGCAAGACATTTTGGGCACAATAACCTTTGCAGAGTTTTATTTCATAAAATAATGAATAATGAAATAAATTGATTGAAACAATAAATGATAGATAAAATCTTCGGATGTCGACATCCCATAGGTGGGCCGAGGCTTTTCTGGCGGAGTTACAATCACCTTCTCCTAACCCTTAGGCGATCGTTTGGATTTCTCCAAGGGGTTGCTGACGTTCTTAGTCGACCTAGTTCCGGCCAGGTGGCGGGGCTTGTCCTTTACCAGCAACGTATTGCCTCAACTGGCCACGTTGTATGAGCTCCTCAATCTGCCTTTTAAGATCAAAGTAGTCGTCTATGTCGTGGCCATGGTCACGGTGGAAGCGACAGTACCTGCTGGGATTTCTGCAGTTTGGGGCGGACTTCATTTTTTCAGGCCAACGGAGCGTGGGGTCATCCTGTATCTGGAATAGGATGTGCTCCACTGAGGCATTGAGTGGCGTGAGAGCTTGTTGCTCTCTCAGAGGTGGGGGACCAAGACGGTCCTTGACAGAGATTCTCTCTATCCTATTTCTTTTGTTCTCTACCTCCCACTTGTCTTCGCGGGTGTCGTTCCTTTTCCCCCCTCATCGGGAGGACTCACCTCGACGAGCCTTGGAGACGTCCTCGGCATTCATATACTTCTGGGCCCTTGACAGCAGCTCAGACATGTTGGAGGGCGGCTTTTTGAGGACTGAGAATATGAAACTGGAGGAGCGAAGTCCAACAATAAAAGCGGCTAAGACCACCTTATCATCTGGCTCCTCAACCTGGATGACCTCCTTGTTGAAGCGGGCAAGGTAGCCTCTGAGGCTTTCATCCCTGTCCTGCTTGATAGTGAGCAGGTGAGTCACTGGTTTTTTATGGCAGCGTCCCCCAATGAAGTGGGAGACGAATGACCTACTCAGCTCTGCAAAAGAGTGGATGGAGGAAGGCTTGATCTTGGAGAACCACTGACAGGCAGACCCCTTCAAGGTGGTAGGGAAGGCTCTGCACATAACCTCTTCAGGCACATTATGGAGTTGCAAGAGGGATTTGTAGGTGTCCAGGTGGTTGAGGGGGTCTTTGGTGCCGTCGAAGATCTCGATGGTGGTCATCTTTAACTTCGAGGGCAAAGGGTAATTGACAATGTCAGCAGTAAAAGGCGTATCAGTACGTTTTACCAGGTAGTCCACGACTTCAAGCGTCTGTGCCTTGATGGTGTTGAGGGCATCACCGAGTTGGTTTTGCACCTCTTTAATCTTTTCATCCCACTGGTTGGGGACATCTTCAATCGGATGATGGTTCTGGCTTTCGTGGTCACCGTATTAACTCTCGCCTTCGTCCTCCTGCGTAGGTACATGAGGAGGGACTGTTGGGCGAGAGGCACCCGGGCGTGGTCCTGGGGCGCTCTGGCGAGGGCCCCCATGGCGGGGTGCTGCTTGGTGCCCTGAGTGAATAGGCAGTGGTTCTCCTGTTGGAGGGGGCGGGACTCCTCCCACGGGGTGAGGGGCGACGCCGCCTTGGACAAGCATCAGCTCGATGATTTGCTAGTTTTGGTTCACCAGCAGTTGCATGGTTTTGAGGAGTTGTTGTCCAACAACGGGGGTCGCCGTAACAGACGGCTCCGACGGTGCGAGGGGAGACGAAACTTCCTCCAGGTGGGCTGGGTTGTTGTCTCCCGGCTGTTGACTCATCGATCTGGTCGTGATTGCCATGAATTGAGTGAGAACAGGAAAACTAGTCGTTTCCCACAGACGACGCCAAACTGATGATGCACAAATCTGTCTTCCTGCAAGATCAACAGTCAAGTATATGAATAGGTGTAATTAATAAGCAGTAAGTAGACAATCAATGACAGATCAATGGCAAAATAGTAAATATAGAGTAAACACAAAGATTTATAGTGGTTCGGTCCGGGTAACCTACTCCACTCTCGGGAACGGCTGCGGTGGCCGGAGATCTTTATTGATGAGTAACCGGGAGAATATACACCGAAGTATTACAATGCTTTAGAAGAGAGAAACAATGTGTATAGGGAGGTATAGTGTGTGTAGGAGAATGTATTGTAGAGGTGTCAAGGGTATTGTCCAGATCCCTCTCCTTGTGGAGAGAGCTTACATTTTATAGGTTTAGTAAGGCGGTGAGGCGGTGACGTGAGGAAGGAGTCTTCCACTATTTTGGTAAGTACAATCTTAGTAGGAATAGATCTCTTTGGCAAACACAGTTAAGGTAGGAACAGATCTCCGTATCCCGATATTTTTTCCCTCGTGTTCCTATTCCTTCGGATGAAGATCCTGAGCTGGGTTGGACTTGAGTTGCAGTGACGGAGTCAAGAGGAGTGGAGAGAAGTCGGCGCCCAAGGGACCTGCCCAGGCGGACCTGCGCCCCAGGGACCAGGTCCAAGGGACCTGCGCCCAAGGGACCTACACCAAAGGGACCTGCCCAGCGGTGCCCAAGTGCAGCCATGCATGGTGCCCAAGGGTTGCCATAGGCGGCGCCCAAGGGGCCTGCCTAGGTGGCTCCAATGGGTTGCCATGCCTTCCTGCTTTGGGCGTTGGCCTCTTGATGTCTTCTCTTTGTTTGGGCTCTTCTTTGGGCTTTTTTAGTTTATTTTCATTGGGCTTGGCCCATACAAATTCGGGCTCATCACATTTAATTTTGTGAGTTAACGTATAAAAATAAGATAACTTATTTGAGAGAAATGTTGTTGAGACCTAAAAATCTGACATAATTTAATTACGCAGTTGATATGACCCAATAATATTATTCTAGTTGCAACTACTGAACTTCTTAAATGAGACCTTATGACTTGACATATCATTAAATCGTCAAATTAGATATCGATAATATTGCTCATGACTTAATAGTTTGACACCAAAAAAAATAAACAACATAGTGTTGAACTTGAAGTTATCCTAAAAAAAGAAGACTTTCTATATATTATGTGAATAAATAAAAAGAGAAGTCTAAGATAAAAAAAGTACTCCTAAATTTATAATTAATCATGAAAATAATATGAGCCACTATCAGGGGAGGCCCTAAGCGACTGCCTAAGCTACCTTACACTTGAGTCGGCACTGATATCATGGAAATGTCAAAGTTCACAATATGTCTGTTATTATAAAGTGATTATATAGATTCTAAATTTATAAAATAATAAAAAAAATCCAAAAGTCACGTAAGTGAAATGGTTATATTTTAGCCAAAATAACACAAAAAAAAAGTCTCCTATTTGATTTGGGCCTGCAAATAGAAAGAATATGACAGCTCAAGGTATCTTGGGAAGCATGGGCCTCGTTTTAGAGGTCAGCCCAATAAAATTTATATGGCTTTCCATATTAAATAAAGAAAAAATCGGAGGTCGGTCCTATAAGTCAATCATTGATTTTTATAATTGACTATACTTGTTTATGATTATGCTTGATGGGCCGGCCCAAGGCCCAACTTAGATAATAGTCCTGACTTAGATTAGACCCAACTCGGATAATTGGCCCAACTCAGACAAGACTCAATGGGTCAGACCTACAAGAGACTCAGATCTAGTCAAACTCACCAAAACCTCGAGAGTCACGTCATCTTAAAGTCAAAGAGTCAACAACGCCATGAGAGACCCTCATTCACGCCATCCTGGAGTGAGGAGGTCTGCCACGCCATCTTGAGACCAGGTCTTGAGGAGATCTCCACGCCCTCTCTATAACAGCCTCATTTGTTGAGAGGATAGTGCCTACTTCACTAAATCAGTCTTTCTGTTATTGATAAGACACTTCAATCTGTTAGAAAATGCATATAAATTGTCAGCCCCGCCTACACATGGAGGCATCTCTCATATCATGTATCTCGTCTATTACTCACACTTGAGCACCCTATATTCCTTGAAACAATAAAACACTCGGACCATCCTACTTGCTAGTCCCGCACATAAGCCACGTGGAAAGCCTTGACCGCGCACATAGATTCATACGATTAGATTAAAAATCTTGGACAGCCCACAACAATCCAACATTTAATAATCATCTCTTCTTTAGATCCTCAAAATCCATGATCAAATTTAGAGGGCACATTGGAGATTTCACTATCAATCTCCAAGTTTTTTTTCTCTCTCTTTTACTCACCCCAACACACGGTTTACACATTCTATATTATATAATATATACATATATAAATATGTATAGTAGTCACTTTTTTTCAAATTACTACACTATTTTAATTAAATTATTTTTTTTAATTTTGACATACTTTAACCTTGTATTCGCATAACGGATTTACAGATGTGTTACATAATTTTCATGTAAAATTTTATGCTCTACGCACTAGTTTTAGTATTTCATCCTCTGTAACACGATAATAGTAAATTATACTTTAGTCTACTATCTCGTATTTGGACAATTTTGTTCCAAAACATGTTTATTGATGGGGTTTTTGGAAGTCGGTACACCTAATTAGAGTTATTTGGCAAAAAGTACACATTAAAAAATGTCTTATTCAAAGACCTAAATACCCCCTTTAGGGTCATTTAATTCAAAATCTCTTATCTTTAATGCACCTTGATTCATGTGTACTAACAATTCAAAATATCTTATATTTAATGCACTTTGATTCACATATATATATAAATTCGTATATTATATATATACACACATATATATATATATATATATATATATATATAAATTATATATGTGTGTGTGTATATATATATAAATATGAGAACTTTAATATTCTATATTTGTATGTCCTCCCTTGATTCATGCGAATTTTTTTTTGAAAGTGATTTTGTTTGTAAATTATATTTAATGCACCTTGATTCATGCGTTTTTTTTTTTTTTGAAAGTGGTTTTATTTTCAAATTAATTTAATATCCGGAATCGTGTAATAGTGTAACAATAACAATGTAACAATAAAAGTGTAACAGTGTAACAATAACAGTATAACAAGCTATATACACAAAATATTGTACTATTACATTTTGTTAAACATATATTTGCACATAATTTCATTCAAAACAGTCCATCTCCGTTTATAATTTATTACCACATGTACAAAGTGTAACAATAAAAGTGTAATAGTGTAACAATAACTGTTACACTGTTATTGGTACACTGTTACACTTTTATTGTTACACTGTTATTGTTACACTATTATACTATTTCGGATATTAAATTAATTTGAAAATAAAATTACTTTCCAAAAAAAAAACCGCATGAATAAAGGTGTATTAAATATAATTTGAAAATAAAATCACTTTCCAAAAAAAATTCGCATGAATCAAGGGAGGATATACAAAAATAGAATATTAAAGTTCTAAAAAAAATTCGCATGAATCAAGAGAGGATATACAAATATAGAATATTAAACTTCTCATATATATATGTATATATATATATATATATTCGTACACACATATACACAAATTTATATATGTATATATGTAAATATGTGTGTACGAATATATATATATATATATATATATATATATACACGAATTTATATATGTATATGTGTGTACGAATATATATATATATACACACGAATTTATATATGTGTGTATATATATATATATACGAATTTATATATATATATAAATTATATACGTATATATACATATATACGAATTTATACACATATATACGAATATATATATATATATATATATATATATATATATATATATATATATATATATATATATATATATATATATATATATATATATATATATATAAATTATATACATATATACGAATTTATATATATATATATAAATTATATGTGTATATATATATAAAAATTCGTGTATATATATATGTGTGTGTGTGTATGTATATACTTGTTTGAATTTGTATATATATTCAAACAAGTATAGACACGAATTTAATGCACCACTTTCCCATAAAAGTAGGAGATGTTTAATGCACCACTTTCCAAAGAAAATACACATGGATCAATGGAGGACAAAAATGTCACAAAAAAATCAATAAAATTCAAATAATGTACTTAAATACAAATAAGTATCAAAATTAAAGACTTAATTACCCAACATTTTTTTCTGTGTACTTTTTTACAATTAAGTCTAATTTGGTGTACCCCCTTCCAATTTCCCCTTTATTGATCTAATAATACTTCTTACCTTTGTGAAAACTTTATTTTCTTGAAGTCAAGTGTTCAAGTCTCTCTCCCCTTCCCCTCCCCCCCAAAAAAATATATATATTATCAAGCTTATTAAAATTCTAAAAAAAAAAAAAATTTTTGAGTTTAGGATAGTGTTAAACTAGTGCAAGAAATTCAATACTTGATGGGGTAAAATGTAATTTTTCTAATTTTTGAATGCATCAATTTCTGTTTATAAATAGACCAACGATATTAACAAGGCATGTAGAACCAATTTTCCCAATAAAAAAAATATTATTTATATTTAAATTTGAAGACTTAATTTATAATTTTATATAATTATAATTGTTGAATTAATAGTGAGCTTGCTCTAATGTTGAAATTCACAATTAATTCTATAATTACAATAAATTAAGTCTAGGATCGATCCAACCACATAAAATAGAGTAAAATATTGAGTTTAACGGTAACACCACGTCATCACTGTCACGTGGTGTCATCATTTAATAATCTATATAATAAAGTAAAGCGAAGTTTGAATCCAAAAGACAAAGAGAGGTCCAGATCGTTTTGAGACAAAACATAAACATATCCAACGGACAACGTAATCCCAACATAAAAGACGGTTCAGATCATCTCAAAAATTTTGATTTGACGGTCTACGGTTAGTACTGAATTTTGTTTTCCCGCCCAACAACATTTCCTTTTTTAAAACTTCTATCTCTTTTTTAACTCTATTTCCCTATCTCATCTATAATAATAAGACAGACTTCTATCTCTTTTTGAATTCATTTTCACTTCAAAATTTAATCTAATTTTAATTTTCAATATAAAACGACTCAGATTAATATTTTTCGCCCAAACCTTATTCACTCCTACACGTTACACGGTACCCAACCCAGACTCCCACTCAGTCACTCACCTCTCTCTCTCTCTCTCAGTTCTGCCCTGCTGAGCCCTATCACAAAATATTTCCCGCCCAGCTGAGAATCACGTCTCTCTCTCACGTCTCTCCCTCTCAGTTCTGCCTCTCCCTCTCTCTCACTGTCTCACGCCTCTCTCTCTATCACGCCTCTCTCTCTCACAGTCTCACGCCTCTCTCACTCTCTCCCTTATCTCTTTCTACCTCACTCGACACCCAGCCAGCCACTGTGACTTTGCGCTTGCAAAATTGATGCACTGTAACCTTCCAGCAACACCGCCAGCAAGGAGTCCAGGTATCTCCCTGTGGATTTCTTCCCTTCTCTCTCTCAATTGTGCGTGTGTTTTGGATTTTTTGTGTGTGTTATGGATTTCTATTGTGTGTTTCTGGGTTTTTTCCCTTCTCTCCCTTTCTCTCTCTCTCTAACTGTGCATGTGTTTGGGTTTTTGGTGTCAGTGTGTGTTCTGGCGTTTTTTTTTTGTGTGTGCGCCTGTGTGCCGGTGTTCATTTGGTTGGATTGACAGTTTTGGTCCTATGTTTAGTTGTTCATTTGGTTGGATTGGGTTTTGTTCATTTGGTTGGATTGGATCTTATGATAGTGCACTCATATATGTTTGGGTTTTGTTCTTTGTATTTTGGTGAAATTTTCAATATAAAAGGATTTTTGTTTTCAATGCATTTTTGGATATGGCATAGCATATTTTGATTTGATAGCAACCATTTTCTGTGTATTTCCTTGAAGTGGAGGGATTATTTTCCTTTAAACTAGCAATATAATTTTGGTGAATTTAATTGTTTAAAAGATTTAGCTATACTTTTTCAAACATGTGCCGATCTGTTCTTCGGATGCATATCTTAGTTATAAGCGCTTCAGCCAGTAGAATTATAGAACGTGATATCTGTATTAGTCATTTTAGATAGAAAGCATTTCGAGTAAGAATAAATTAAGTTGGGGTTCTGGGTACATGTTATGTTAGAACGGTATTGGACTAATCTTTGATTTTTCGATTGCCTTCATTTATCTTTTTTTCATTATTTTTTTATCGTAAATAAAATCTGTGGTTTGGTCGCTGTTTGAGTTGAAATATATATCGTGTTTCATGTGGCAAACTTTATCTTTGGTGGTATATTGTTTTCAGTCCTTAATATGTTGCTTATGCTCGCTGGTATGTTTCGAAGGGCATAAAATGTAGAAAATAATTTGGTTTTGAGAGAAATATGAATGAATGCCTGTGTGTAGGCTCAGCTTGGTTTGTTTTGTGGACAAGAGGTTGGGAATGTGACAAGCTTTGCATCTTCAAGTGCACCTTCCGACCATACTTTTATATTTTTTTAGAGTATATAACGATATATAAGACATTAGATATGCAACTCACTCCTTTATCCTATTGCTTCTGCAGATTGTGGAATATGCAAAGAAGAAGGACTTCACTTCTATTATAGTTGTCCACACTAATCGCTGTGAACCAGGTAAATGTTCTCAGGCTTAATGTCTCGGAGTGAGTTTTTATTTGTTTTTCTCTGAAATTATATACTTATGCGAAATGAAAACTGGGTAACTCTAAATTGGGAAATTTGCATTTGTTGAAGTTAGTTTTGTTTAAAAGGTCTCTCTATGTATTTATTTCCATGTATTGTACTTGCCACTTGGTTAGTTTTCTTATTGTTTTGACTGTATGAGGGAGTAGCTTATGGTTTGATGAGCTTAGTATTTTCTTTTGAGACCTAATAAGGGTCATTTTGAAATATGTAATTGGAACCATTGTTCTTGATAATTTTAGTCTAATTAGTATTCACATAAAACTCCCCGTGGTCATGATTATCCGTTGTAATAGTTTTTGTGGCTGCATTTGTCACACTGTATGTTAAGGGTTGACAGTTTTCATAGGATTTTTCATGTGGATTCAATCATTGCGTCATAGCAATGTTGCACTTTGTGCCATAAGCGGAATTGAAGTCATTAAAGTACCTACCATGTGCTCTGATGCTTAAACATGACAACTATGTTGACATATGAGTATTGTGTTCAGTCTTTTTTATCCTTGGAATTAATTAAATTTGGTAGATGTAAGATATGAGAAAAATGTTACTTTAGCAAGGAGGTTGAATGTAAGATACTCCTCAAAGAAATAAAATGGGATGATGTTCAAGTCGAAAGATGTAGAAACAATAAAGATGCACCAGAAGGTACTAAGCTCCACATGTTAATGTCTACATAGTTAGTTCATCCAAGATTTGAGACTTCCCTTATTTATATTTTGCTTTGAGACTTCGTTTTCGTTGTCCAAGCCATTTGATTGGTATGAAAACCTTTGTTTACTAAGATAACATAAAGTTGTGTTATAAAATTGCATTAGGAATGTTGAATGATGCTAGGGTTATGCGTTTTGGATGTCTATTTGATTCTTATGCTGTTCAAGTTCTAAATTTGGCGATTCATTTGTTGGGGTATGTGAGGTTTTGTCATTTTTCAATAAAATTTATGTGTTATGCAAGATCTTGATATTGACCATATGTGATTTGATCATTTTTCTCATTATGTGTATTAACCAAGTTGAATCTTGATTTTCAATCACCGCTCTCATCACCCCAATAAAAGGTAAATTCAATATCCAACTTCGGTCAATGTTGGAACAACCTCGAAGTTCAGCTCTATTCCTCGATTTGCTATTTGGAATTTTTGGTGGTGTGTTTTAAAAAGCTTATTAGGTTGGTTATTGTTATTGGAATTGAATTGGGTTTTGATTCTATGGTTTTTGGTTATCTATCTAAAAACTCAATTAAGACTGCAAAAAGATGGATAATTGTTAGACTGAAATTGAAGTTGGATTATACGTTAAGGTTAATTTCAGTGATAGTTTGTGGAGTTTTTGTTTTATCTTCACACTTATGTGATTAAAACATAATTTTTTTATTGGAGTTATGATTATAGAATTGGTTATAATGAATGATAGGCGAATATAATTTTTTTTTTTTAGGTCTGCTTCAAAGCATGATCTTGGAGTGGTTTTGTATGATTCTTGAATGGAATAGAGTTTGTGTTTACTTCTGTGATTTTGAAGCTGTGTGATGAAATAAATGCTTCAAATAGTTTATTCAGTTCATTTTTTTGTTGATTTTATTGTAAATGTAGGAATTCGAAAAGAGACCACTTTAGATTAAAAAGTTTAATCTCATCAAGCCAAATTATTATTTATTTTTTTAGATAATCATGCATCACACGAGTTCTATATTTTGAATGATCATCTTTGTTTTTAATCAAGACAAAGATATGGTCAACACTGGCATTGATATATGATGGCATGACTCATCTTGCTTGGTATAGCATTGGTATATCTGTGTATACTTCACTTCCCCCAATTACCTATGAGCATTTTTTCAATATCATGCATTTAGCAACATTAGCTTGAAATCCTATACTTGATTTGTTTTTGGTAAATGGTTTGTGTTTAGGGTATGATTATGAAATGTATAAATTGTGTGTAAAGATTAAAATATTTTTGGAGTCCTATTTTTTTTTTAAAAACTCCTGAATATTTTAGAACATTAGTGGACCCAAATTGATTTCAAATTGTGCAATAAAAACAAATAAATTATTATTTGAAATAGTTATATTGTATGACAGGTGCTCGATTTTTTTTTTCATATTGTATAGTACTTTCAGGCACGGATACATTGCAATTTTGACAAGCTAGAAAATGGATGAATGGATGTTGACTAAGCAGGATGGAGCATTGAATTGAAAAAAAAGTGAATTGGTTAGGTTTGGTGTCATGAAATTGGATTAGTTGTTATCAATTGAATGAGCATGGCATTTCAACATTTATATTGCTATTGCTTTATGCTAGCTTTCTTTGATATCACGTGAAAGAAATTGTAATTCTTTTGTGTTCTCTTTTAAAAATTGAAAATTTGATTGCACTCATTTATGAAAAGTAAATAGGTCTGTTGTGTTGAATTCAAGCACAATCTACCTTTTTAATATTAGAACTTAAGTGCCGTTTATTTTGTTCTACAATATGTTGGGCTAGAAATCAAAATTGCAATAAACTCATGGATTGTGATAGATTGGAATTAACATTGAATTAGAATCAGGCACGTGTACACTATGATTTTTTATTTTTTATTTTTATTATTGGAGATTTTTGTGTTACG
The DNA here is from genome assembly GCA_951799425.1 of Ilex aquifolium. Lineage (NCBI taxonomy): Eukaryota > Viridiplantae > Streptophyta > Magnoliopsida > Aquifoliales > Aquifoliaceae > Ilex > Ilex aquifolium. The sequence continues at coordinate 30,639,012 of OX637405.1, forward strand.
TAGTGTCTTTGGGCATGAGCAATTATTTGCGATATTTTTGTTTGTTGCATAGTGCCTTCAGGCAGGGGTAATTACTAGTAAACTTATAAGTGAGTAAGGTGAACCGTACTCAAGTGATTATCAAATAACATAAAGAAATAATTAGTATAATAGGTGGGATCCATTTGTTTCCTTGTTATACTGTGATGTCACCGTTACGCGGAATATTTTCTCAAATTACATAACCTCTCCTTCGTGGTAAGCGTGACGACATTGCAACGCAATGGAAACAAATGTGGAGGTCAAACTTTTACATTTGTTTATCTGTGTGTGTATAAATAAATAAATAAATATATATATATATATTTATAGAGAGAGATAGATATATATATATTTATAGAGAGAGAGAGAGAGATGAGTTTCCGCGTAGAAGGATGAGATGAGACTGAGGGGAACTGTAGAGAGGAAGAAAAGAATGAAAGAGGAAGAGGGAAAGCTTTGTGTTGGTTGGTTTTCGTTGTGTGATAAACTCAAGGAGCAAACCAAAACGCTCCCTTTGACACCTGGGCGCGCAATTGAAATCATTCTTTTTAGACGATTCACACCTATATTCACACACCGCCCCCCACATAAGTCTTTCTTTTTCTCTCTCTCTCCCCACACCTATCTTTTTCCATCCGTTGATCTATCTATCTACCTTCGTTTTGGTCGAAGTGATGGAGGGTCGTCACCGTATCTCTGTTAGTATTGATACAGTTGGTGATAGATTCCCTCAATGGAGTATTCAAGAGACAAGAGACTTCTTGATGATTCGAGCCAAGCTCGATCCAACTTTCATGGAAACCAAACGCAACAAACCTCTTTGGGAAGTGATCTCCACAAAGATGAAGGAAAAGGGTTACAATCGCAGCGCTGAACAGTGCAAGTGCAAGTGGAAAAACCTTGCTACCCGATACAAGGTCCATATTTATAACAGTCAATACAATAATACATACATGTGTGTGTGTGTGTGTGTGTTTTATTAAGAACTATCTAACATGAAGTTTTTGTGCTGATGGGTTTTGGTATGTCACTTCATTGTGATCTATAGGCATGTGAAACGATGGAATCAGAAGGTATGCGCCAACAGTTTCCATTCTATAATGAGCTACAAGCGATTTTTGCTGCGAGAATGCAAAGAATGCTATGGATTGAAGCTGAAAGCAGCGCGAACGGGTTAAAGAAGAAAGGGGCACAGACACAGCTATCTTCTTATGATGAGGATGACGAAGACAGTGATGGAGAGAAAGGATTAGGAAGCAGTAAGAAGAAGAGGAAGATTAAGGGCAATAGTAGTAACCCTGGTAGTAGTAGTAGTTATATTAGTGGAAATATCAGTAGTTTGAGAGACATGTTGGAGGAGTTCATGAAACAACAGATGCAAATGGAGATGGAATGGCTGAAAGGCTATGAAGCAAGAGAAGAGGAGAGAAGAATGAAGGAGATGGAGTGGAGACAAACCATGGAGGCCTTGGAAAATGAGAGGGTAGTGATGGATAGGAGGTGGAGAGAGAAGGAAGAACAAAGAAGGATCAGAGAAGAAGTCAGAGCTGAGAAGAGGGATGCTCTTATTACAGTCCTTTTTAACAAGCTTAGAAGTTAGAAGAGAAGAGAAGAGATATATGTAATCAGCTCTTTCTTTGTTTTTCTTATTTAGAAGAGGAAAGCTCTAGAGAGGTTTGTCTTTCAACTCTCTCAATCTCATCTAGCTATAGGAGATATTTCATTTTCAGGTGTCAGTTAAATGATTCTCCTATTTGCACCCACATGTGATTGATTTGCTGGTAAAAACCTTCCATTGGATCATCATATTCATATTGTCTTTAAGCTTTTACCATCTTAATGATGCAGTTCTTTATAACCTAGGGATGACCATTGGCCTACATATTCCAAAACTCTCATAACAATTAGAAGCATACAGATTTAAATAGTGGTGCAGAGAAAAGAAGACAAGCTATGAACATTTAAAAGTAGTGCTCATGCAAAAGAGATTGTATTTATCCCTTGGGCTAGGTCATGAGGGATTTATCCCTCATGAATACCCTAATTCCTGCGTGGATGGTCTGTTTTCGACCTGATCGAAGAGGGGATTAATCGTAGTGCATGTAAACTAGTCCAAACACCCCTGACCGTTGAAATAAAAAATAGATTGCATTGAGACAAATATTTATAGTGTAGGTTTTAATTCAAAATGAAGATTAGAGAGATGATGCTAGATAATGTTTACAGAAAAGGATACAATAACATCCACACAACTAAAAGTTTAAGATTGTCTTTCAGGTGGTGGACATTCACATCATAGTTGTGTCCTAAATGTGGGAAAAAGTCCATTGATGGTTCTGTTTGCCAAAGGGGCATACGGTTTCATTACATCAAAAAAAACATGTAAGATCAAGTGACCTTCATGATTTCACAACAGCATAGATGCCCATTGTTTTGTGCAGTTGAAACATGAAATTATGCCATGGGTTGATGCTTGGATATATAATGTTACCCCTTTTTTAGATTTGAGCAATAGTTCATAAGCTTATCTAGCAAAATATACACTCCTGTAGCATGTTTAAGGTCGGGTCTTGGTGTAATGCTCAGGTTGAACCGTTGTGATATAAGTGGTATGAGTTTGAGTTATAGAAATAAGCTTTCGCATGCATAGATACGAGACTTTTTTTACTTGACCTAGACTTAGAAGAGCCTCGTACACTTAGCTTTATTATTAATATGTTGCTAGAATATGATCGAAGAACGATAACTAGAGTAAAGACAGAAAGATTATTGACTAAACATCCCTTAATATGAGGTGGTTTATGCTGTGCTGTTCCCTGAGCTAGCGATCATTGAGTTTCTTAAGTCATATGCACTAGTATTCATTGTGTACAAAACAGACTTTTAGTAGAACTACTAGATTCCGCATCTGACTAATATGAAGGTTTTGATAAGTGTAATATTACTCGACATAAATTAAAATACGATTATGTCTTCTTGTGCCATGGGTTTTGAATGGTATGGTGCCCAATGCTAACAAAATTATAAATAAATAAAAAATTCAGGTTTTTTTTCCTTAATATTCATGTTGAAATTGCTCATTAATTTATCCCATCGTTTAATTTCAGGATTTGTGGTGTTTTTGTGCTCCAAGTTTGAGCCCAGTTTTTGTTACCTCTTTCATTAATGCAGTGAGGTGGTGTTGGTTTCTCTTGGACAATGGTAGAATGCCAGGTTGAAGGCCCAGTACAATAGGTAGCAGGCATGTTGGTTTTGGCTCGTGAGCGAGAACGAGAAATAGGTGATGCACCATTCTTGTTGCTGTGTACGTTGTCCTTGACTTGGCAAATTCATCAAATTACCAGTGAACCACGCAAGATGGATAGTAGGGGTGCAATTTAGACGGGTTGAGAGGTCAATCCTAGCCCAACCCTAAGTATATAATTTTCAACTCTAATCTTAACCCGACTTCAGCCCGAGGTACTCAACCTGAGTATTGTCCGAGTTTAATTCAGGCGGGCTCGAGTTGATTTCGGGTTACTTAATTCGGGCTGATTTCTGGTTAAAAATCGAGTTATTTAATTCGGGTTGATAAAAAAGAAAGGAGTGACGAGTGAGGGAGGAAGACTGAAAGTTTGAGACAAGGCTCAGACGAGTGAGAGAAAGAAACTGAGAATCTGAGACCAGATGAGAAACAAGTGATGATTGAGAGAGGGATCCAAGATGATGCAGGTGTAGGGTGAATACTTGAAGTGAAGTAAAAGTCTGGACTCTGAAGAGTGAAGATAAATACTAACCCTAGTTAAATATATTATATATTTATGTATATTCCGGTTGAACCTGAAAACTCGAGACTTGCCTGAATTCAAATCAGGTTAGGATTTTTTTGTCCAGACTCAACTCAAGTATTACAAATTCTAATATAAACCCTATTTTTTTGGGGTTGAGTTCGGATTAAATTCGAGTTGACCCGCCTAAATTGCACCCCTACTGGAAAGATGTGTGAGATAGAGGGCTCATAATACCTGCTAGCACAGCTATGCAGTGGAAGGGAAGGAGCTTAAATCGACCCCTTTCTTTCTTTTCTTTTTATCAAAGAAAAAAAAATAGTACAAAAAAATCAGACTCTCGAATGAGATTAACCAACTACGGATTGTTCCGACGATATTATTTAACAACGGCCCATAGAAGACCGGGAACCAATGCCCATAGCCGCCGGCTGGGTAGTTAGGCTGTTGACTAATAAATGGACTATGCACATCTAGATCGCTTGAAATTTTACGACTCCTTGTGTATCTATCGGTCGGGTCGGTAGTAGTACAACCTTTGTCATAGAAAGTTGACAACCTAATATTATTTGAATGTAATCATTAGATTGAAACAGTAAATCTAGACGTTCTAAATTTGAATATTAATGTGAGAGATTTATCTCTCACAAATACTAATCCCAACGTGGATGATCTTTCTTTAACTGAGCTGGAGAGAGAATTAGTTGAGGTGCGCGTAAGCTGGCCCGAACACCCCTAATCGTTGAACAAAAAAAAAAAATGAGTTTTATTTAATGTTAAAACTTACTACTAATCAAATAACTGTATTAAATTAGATATTTAATTAGGTTCCCAAATTAAATTCTTGTAACATCACTCTTCAAAAAAGGTGTTAAACAATAGGGGGAGAGAGAAAGAGAGTTCAACAGTGAATGCTTCGAGTGGCTTAATAAAATTTGTTCTCGTTCGGGTGATAGTTAAAGTAATAACGGAGACAAATTGTAAAATCAGACTTCCTAAATTTGAATCTTGGTAATTTCTTGAGACCAGATCATGAGAGATTTATCCTCATGAATATCCCGAGTCCCGACATAAATGACCTGCCTTTGATCAGATCGAAAATAAAATTACTCAAAGTGCGTGTAAATAGGGGTGCTTTTGACCAGACCGAAAAAGAAATTACTCAAAGTGCGTATAATTAGGTCCAAACACTCATGATCATTAAAAAAAAAAAAATTGTTCTCTCACAATAAAATCTTCTAATTGGGGTCTTTTTACCAACTTTTTAGTGGCATCCACTATGCCAAGTCGATCGAAAGCTTTGCAATTAGACTGTTCATATAAATAGTAAAACTAGACTGATAAAACAAAAAAGAACAAAAAATAGAACCAAATACAATGGTGTTGACGTTGTAAATAAAATTAAATAAATAGGAATAGGATTAAATATATCACTATATTAACCTCACATCATTTTGTCTTATTCTTTTATTTTTGAATTTGAATTTGATGACATCAAAAATTATCTAAGATTAAGTTCGGCCCAGAAACAACTTGTAAACATGCCCCCCCCAATAGGATTCCACATGATGACGTCAGAACCTAAGTTTCAAGTCTAGACAACTAAGGTCAAGTGAACAAACTGAACTCCCAATTCCTATGTGCCTAGCTTGTAACCCCAGCTCATGATTCTTAGTTCAAAAACCACAAATCGAGAGTCAGCGCCAACATGACCCTCGTGCATACTGCGACAACGACAACGACAACTCACATCTTCTAGAAGGTCACGTCACGTTTAGAGAATTTAGTCTCCAACGACCAAATATTTCATCACATGGGTTATAACAGTCTTGAAAAGTTCACGTTGATTACACAAGAACCAGGCTCCTGCACAGGATAAATAGGAATCAATCCCTCATATTGTAAATGATCGAATATCTGTAAATTGACTCTCAGGGTCATTGTAATCATCTTCTCCAAGCAATAGAAAACTCCTCAAGAGCGAGAGACTTCATTAAAGTGGACTAATCAAGCTTTCAAACTAATGAACCACTATAAACCCCCTATCTGTAATTTTCATTCCCGAATATTAACTTTTTATTGAGTGTTTAACCATCGAGAGCCTAATAGCTCTAATTAGATATTCTAATGAACTCTATTAACGTCTCTTACGAATCTCCAATCCATTACCACTTTTTTGAGCCCCAAACTCTATGGCACAACCGCGTAAATCACACCATCAGAATCAATATAGCATTAGAAAGAGAAAACTAAGGTAATGTACTAGCTAATTAACGGAAATAATCAGATTGTGGACCCACTTCTCCATACCCATGGGCCATGGTGGCAAAATTTTCCTAGTCACTTCACCTAACAGAACTGCACATGATCTTGAGAGAGCGGGAACAAAAAAGTTAAAAATATTATTATTGAAGGATTTGCCTCTCTCTCTCTTTCTCTCTCTCTCTCTCTCTCTCAAATTAATAAAGAAAGAGCTTTCAAACTCGACCCATAATAATGCCTCTCTCTCTCCCTCTCTCACACAAGGTGTGGTCCTGGTTTCCATTGTTGTTTTCTTGAAGTTAAACTATTCTAGTCATTGACATTGATGAAGTTTGAATTGTCCACGATTGCGATTGGAGACAAAAATAGTGTTGATGTTGTTCGCGCTCGTATGAATATTTCTCTACTCATTTCTTATTGCAATGGCGTTATATATGTAATATAATATGTAATTATATATATATATACACACATAATTAGCAATAATCTCGTATTCAAAGATGTTATACAATATAAAAAATTGAACTATATTATAATATTTATATTTTAAATGATAATTTAATTTTTTAATTACATAATTTAAAATTAAAATGAAGAGAGTGGTATGCGTGGATTGATGAGATTATTTGACATTAAAGAGTGTGTTGATTGAATTGTTTAACAATGGAAGTCATACAAAGAATTTGATGTTTTTGGGCGAAAAAAATTTTTTTAGATGAATTTTATATCATTAGATCAAAATATATGAAGATTAAATCAATTTTAACCGTTGTTATGTTTTAGAAATTGACAATTCCACTTCCTATAATATTAGATAGATATCAGTGATTATCAATTCTAAATATCAAACTCAAAACGAGTTGAATTCAAGTTAAATTCGAATAATTCGGTTTGATTATCAATTTTAAATATCACAAGTGGGCAGAGTTGACTGATGCTTTGTTTTACCCTTAATTGAATTCCGTATCCTTCCAACTTGTCATCGTCATGATGTATTTTTTTTGCTATTGCATTGTCATGATGTTGAACACAAAGGAAATTGAAGAAAACTTGAGGGAAATTCTTTTATTATATTCTTTCTTTGAATTATGTAAGCTGTGGTCTTCTAACCTTTACCATTTTTTTTTTCTCTGTAGCTAATAATATATGATCTTTAATGATCATAACTTGTTTCTAGAAATGTGTCAAAAAGATATTAGAAATCAGGTTGTTTAGCACTCTTATGCGAGAGTAAATATTCAATGTAACGGTTATACCCACTATCATGTGACGATGAGGTGGATGAAAAATGTGACAAAACTATATTGAATATTGTGGGTAAGGTCTTGGGTTTGTAAATGATAGTGCTCAAAATTTATTGGACCTAATTACAGAACAGTCTAGGATGTAGTCCAGAGGATGTGTGAAAGTGTGTATGTGATAGAAAGTGTGTTAAGTGTTAAATGTAAGACGAAAACAACAATGAGAGTGGTTTACCTTAACTGAAAGACTAAGATTACATTCACTGTAAGAGAAACTCTTACTCCTTGAGAATTGTATTGTCTGAGAAAGAAGATTGTTGTTATTAGGTATTTGACTAGAAACCTTTTACAAAATATTACCTACGTTACTGTTGGGTGGTATTTTTTTTTCTCTCTCTCTCTCTCTGTGGCATCATTAGCTACTTATACATCCGGTTGTTATGATTTCGTGGCGATTCCCTTTTAGTTGATTTTGTGGTCCCCTTTGTATTTGTCTTGTTACGGGAGCTGTCATCCCTGACGCTTTTCTACACCCGCCACGCACCAATTGAAATACGTGAATCATCTTCATTACCGGTGGGTTTTCCTCCACCAGAATTTTCAAGTGTTGTCTCCAATCCACGTGTCGTATTGCAATTTTTGTCAATTGGCCTGGTACCATGCTCCCATTCTCCGACTTGGTACCTCTAGCGGGCTTGTCGAGCTGTCATCTATTCTAAGCTTGTTTGTTTCGAACTTTTATAAAATTGGACTGTGATCCAGCTCGAGCCCAATGAATGCCATCTGAATGAGATGTTTGAGTCGCGTTATGTGAGGCCAAAAGGTTTTGAACTATGGAGGAAGCCCAAACTTAAATTCATCATTATCAATAAATATTTTTGAAGACCTACCCTAATTGTTGAGAAATTGGGGTAAAATAAATTTGAATCAACACAATCCTCTCTCTATATATCAAGTACGTAAAGATAAGACGTGGGCCAAAATTAATCTCTATATCTATCATGCTCTCATGGACAGGGCAACAATAAGGGGATGAAAATTGTACGACCAAAATTTGAATGCATCATCCACCTAACGAATTTTAGTTTGAATTCAAATGCGACAAAGTCTTAGCAAACAATACTAATGAATGCCTGAGAGGGACGGTAGGGTCAAGTTGCCTCATCGAACAATCTTGAGTTGTTTATGCTCTCAAATGCATTTCATTTGGACATCATTGCACGGAATAGTTGAGAAGTTACGCTACACACAATTTAATTATTTATCAATCATTCATTAATTATGATTTATCGATTTTCTTATGGGATTATAATTTTAACCGTGAGTCTCAATATTAAATAAAATTTAATATCAATTCAACTTAAATCATCAAGACACGTGTAGTTGAAGGTTAACAATTCTAAATACATAAATTAAATAATATTTAATTTTGTTTAAGCAAGTTCCGGTTTTAATCGTGTTCGGATTGTATTTGAGCTAAAGAGTAAAGGACTTGATTAAGGTACAGAAGAAAAAATTTCGGTATTGTATCTCTAAATTTTACTATTTTAATGAGTGTTCTTATAATATTTTGGGTCATTTTACAATCAAAAAATTTATCATTTTGTGAGTGATTTATAACAATTATGGGTATTTTTACCATTGTTGTAATAATTCTTTTTACCAGTTTTTTTTGATATAAAAAAAATTATCACTTTTAGGGATAATTTATCACATTTGCGGGATTTTTATCACTTTTATGCGTATTTTTATTATTGTTGTGGTAATTATTTTTATCACTTTTTTTTAGTATTACAATAGTGTTAAAAAAAATCGGCAAATGTGATAAAAAACACCTACATATTTGGTAAAAGTCGGTACGGTACCAAAATTTTATTTTTCGGTCCCATAGACAAGTCCAAGACTCAAGTAATAACATGAACGGATTGTAAATTCGAACATTTTAAGTTTGAATTTTGACAACTTTTAGTGTAAGGGCATGACAGATTTATCCCTCATAAATACACTAATTCCGGCGTAAATAATCTGTTTTAGACCGGATAAAAGAGATGATTAGTCGAGATGCGCGTAAGCTGACAATGACACGCATGAGTGTTAAAAGTTGAAACCAAAAAAAAAAAAAAAAGGTCCAAGAGTTAATTTTGAAACAAGAGCTTACAGGAGTTGGGTGACCAATAGTCAGCCATCACGTGAAAGCCCCTATATAATGCTGATCTGAGAAACTACTGAACGAAGTCGGCAAACTCATTTCACACTAGACTTCGAGTTCACACTTACGCAAGAAAAAAAGAGAGAAAATTAATCTAAACTTTGTAACAAGTTATTGTCAATAGCTTTTTGTGAGAATTACATGTCTAAATTTACTTCAGTGAAGCATTACAAGTTCATGAACGACTTGGGTCAACAGTTGTTCAAGAATTTGTTGACCAAAATGGAGGCATATCTCTTCAAAATCTTCAAACTTTAGACTTCCCCTGCTACCCAGTTAGACTCTTTCAAATCTTCTTCTGTTAACATACACATCTGTCTGAGAAGTTTAGTGTAATAATCACTCTCTTGACTCTTAACTGGCTTGTCAGCTTCACCACTGATTACTCTATGTTCTTGATGATGATCTTCTGTATGTGATGACTTTCGAAGGAGATTTGGACATGGGTAGTCATAGTTGGTGATTTTTGGTGAAGATTTCTTCCTTGGATTCAAACCCATTAGCCCTGAATCTTCTTCTAGATTGGCATATCAAAAAAGAACATATATAATTTGGATGACTGATCTTACCTTGTAAAAATAACAAATACAATAATGTTTTAGATATACAGATTACTGAACTCCAAGGAACAGCTCAAGTGATAATAAGGACGAGATGTAATTCCATATTATGAATTTGAATCTTAGCAACCCCTTGGAGCCAGGATATCCTAGTTCCGACGTGGATGACTTGTTTTTTATCAGATAAAATAAACAATTAGTCGAAGATTAGTCGAGGTGTGCGTAAGCTGGCCCAAACAGTCTTGACCTATGAACTAAAAAAACAGATATACAGTATTGTGCAAGTTTAAGAACATGCATACCTGTTATAGGACCTTCAAGGTTATTTGGAGAATCTGGGACTGAAATTGTACTTGAATTTTCTGAGATACAAGAAGGCTCTGGCTCTACTTTCTTAGCTCCAAATCTAGTCGTCTTCTTCTTCGTTGTAAACTTAGATCCAGCAGACACTTCTTTGGGATTTATCCGTTTCACCGGGCTTTTCGCTTCCAAAGTTTCCCTTGGTTTTCTGGGAAGATTCTTCTTTTGAGGCACACCATTGCCAACTCTTGAAGGAGATTCACCAGAGACCCTCTTTGGATCCTCCTTTCTCTTATAGGACTTCTTATTGTTCTCTCGATTCTCCTTGTTCACACACACACTCTCTCTCATGTTCTTCTTCTTCTTCATACTTCCCTCCACCTTTTTCTGCCTCAGTTCTTGATACCCCACATCAGCTTTTCTCACATTCAATCCCCCCTTAATGGTTTCAACCCCTCTCCTACTAGAGTACAGTACAAAGAATTCATGATCTTGTGCATCTATGAACACCGGAACTTCTCGAAATGACACCGATGTTCTTACTCTTCGATGCTGGGCTTGTGACAGATCAAATTGTGGTAAGTAATCTACATAATTCACAGACCTGCTTCGCAGCATTGATTCGAGAGATCTTGGTTTTGGAACGGAGGTGAAATCTGGCAATGGGTCAAGACCCATTAGTCTTGCCACAATACCCATGGTGGCTGGGGCTTGACCTAGAGGCTCAGTCGTTGGCAGAGGTTTTTCTTTGGGAAGATTGGAATCGGTTGTGTTTGATACATTGAAGTGATCAGAGGGGTGTGTTGGGATTGGGAGACTGCTGGTGCATAGCAGCCGGCATATGACGCCTGAAAAACACTTGCAGGAAGTTTCTGAATTGGTCATGTTTGTGTGTGTGTGTGTGTGTGTGAGAGAGAGAGAGGAGCAATGAGGGTATTGAAAGAGAATAGTGAGTTGGTTAATCTCACTAGAAGAAGGGTATAGTCATTAAAAGGGATCAACAGCGTAGACGATTATTATTAAGCTTTGTTTTGGGTGGGTTGGGGGGGGGGGGGGGGGGGGGGGGGGGGGGGGGAGAGAGAGAGAGAGAGAGAGAGAGAGAGAGGGACTTGTAGTAAGACTAGAAGTCAACACTTCTAAAAAAAAAAGGGCATTGAAAGGAAAATAATAATTCGATTATGGTAATCAAAATGGCCAAGAAAAAGATTGGGGTAATGTATACTTTTGGTCCCCAAAGTTTGTGTTTAGTGTTTATTTGGTCCCCCAATATTTCAATTATGTCTATTTAGTCTTTAAGGTTTCTAATTTATATCTGCGCGGTTCAATCACAAACGTCCATCAAAATATCGTTACCAGTTCTGGTCACGTGCTATATGTGGGATCAAATAGATACAAATTAAGAATTTTAGAATCAAATAGACACAAATTAGAAACTTCAAGGACCAAATACACACAAAATTAGGAACGACTTGATTAGGGATGACAATGGACCGGGAAAAAATGGAAATTTATCCAAATCCGTCCCATTAGGACCGGGGATGGACCATACGTATTGGACGGTAGATGTATATGAAGACACTTGTATAAACCCGTACAAAAATGAAGATAGGGATGGACTAACACTTACCCCCGCCACACCCCTGTTAAACACGTGATATATATATTATATCTAATAGTAGACATAAAAAATTGAATTTTTATCCAGATGGACATAGGAAGTTCGATTTTTATCCCCCAATTCTGTCAAAGTCAAGGGCTCTCCCCCAAATTTGACTCTCTTTCCCCCAGAATTTTATCCCCCAATTTTTCCTTCTAAATATTATTTGGGGTTTTTGAGTCTTGGGTGAGATTTGATTTTACTTTCTATGCATTTATGTATATATTGGTGGCATGAATTTACCTTGCTCTAGGTAAAAAATGATTTTTTTTTGTGAGTTGTTGATGTATTTTTGTGGGTTTTTTGCTTGCAAGATGTTTGAGGAAATGTTTGAAAGGAATTTGGTTTCTTGATGAAGGGGGAGGGGTGGAGGTAGGGGCTGGGTGGCGGAGGCCAGGTGCGACGATTAAAATTTACTCATGGACGGGGATTGAGATTAAAATTAGCCTCATTTACGAGGGTGGACGGAGATTTTTTAAGTGGATATGGGGATGAAAACTACTCCCCCGCCCATGCCTTGGTCCGCTGCCATCTTTAGACGTGATTGGCACGTGATCAGAATTGTTACGATTTTCTAATGGACGTTTGAGATTAGAGTACATAGATATGAATTAGAAACCTTAGAGACCAGATAAACACAAATAAAAAATTGAGACCAAATAAACACTAAATATATACTTTGGGAACTAAAAAATGTATTTTATTACCCAAAATATTTTGGTAATCAAAATGGCCAAGAAAAACAAGTCACCACTAGGAATAATATTATACAAGTGTTAATAAGAGACGCGGAGAGAGACAGAGAAGAGAGAAGGGCTTTGATTTGAACGCTGTTGGAGCTGATGACACGAAACACATTGACAGAGACTTGGTCGTTGAGTTCACATTGACAAATAAACAAAGGCAAATACCACCCACCGCGTAGATTAACTGATTTGGGTTGTTCTAACTTACTCAAGGTCTTTGGTTTGAGACTTGCGAATGTAATTGCGTTTAAATACTTGGCAGGAAGAACTTTGCTGTTCTTGTGGTCCTGCCCGACTTGAATTCGGATTAATCGGAACCCGTTGTAGCTACAGGACACCGAATGATTTACTCCAAAAGTAAATAAATAAACAAAGGCAAATGGGTCTCCCAGCATTGCTAGAGCCGGATAAAATAAAAAGTTAATATCATAATTAGTTTTTAATATTTACACCATATTTTAAAATAATCTCTAAATTTTTAATTATCTTAATTTAATCCCTCAATTATCAATTTTATGTCAATAGAGTTTTTCAATCCATTTCATCCGTTAGAACAAATGGAGGTAAGTTTATATATTTGCCAAGTGATCGTTCACGTCATATATTTCGGTTTGCTCTAACGGGTAAAATGGACAAAATTACATTATTGACACGAAAGTAATAGTTGATTAACTAAATTGAGACAATTAAAAGTTTATTATCTATTTTAAAATTAGAGGTAAAATTTAAAAACTAATGGTAATATTTACTCTAAAATATATGAAAGATTTAGACCATCACTTGATCAACTATATAAATGTTTAAGCCGTGGAGTTTTCAGCTATGAACTTCTAATGGCAGAGACCACTTAATCCAGACTAAGAAAATTCAAAAGCAAGGTGTGCTTAAACAAGGGTACAAAAAGGGCATCAGATCCACGCAATCTATCCCCTTTTATGCAGAAATCGTTTCGAAACTCAAACCCGCAACACCGACATCACAATAGACTTGTTTGGAGTTGATTATAAACCTAAGTTTTTTTTTGTTTCAAAGAAAAAGAATCCTAGCTCGTTTGGACTCAAGCTTATTGAATGACTTTTCAATCATTTTTTTTTGGCAAAAACAGTTTTTATCAATACTAAGGAGAAGTTGAAAAAATGGACTTATCCAAAAACTTCCAAGAAAAGTCGGCTTTTTCGGAAATACTCCAAACGATTATAATAATTTTTTTAACTTTAATATTTCATATTTTTTTTCAAACCTTGTTTTACACCTAAAAAATCAGCTCTAAACAGTCCAATAAATAATTCTTACAGATATTACAACACATGTAAAAATAGAATTGTGCCAGGGTTTGTGTACTTGTTGTCTTATGACCGATTAACCTTGTGTTGTGTTGGGTGCAGCCGTAGTTGTGGACTTTTGATACTAGTAGTTATTGAAAAGTCCACCCTGAGCCTGAGTCACTGACGGTGTGGACCTAAACCCATCATCATGTCTTCATCCCCACCGACGTCCTCTGTATTCATGCTCTGGATTATAGCATCCTTTTTGGACATAATGTACTTGTGAGGACAGTTCCATTTTGATAGGCCTGCGATGGGAGAAAAAATGAAAAACGTGTACCTCGACGAAAATGGTATCTAGCTCCTCTCATATTTTTATTCTAAACTTTATCGCCACTTCTCGAGTTTAATCATCATTAAATCATTGAATCACAAATTCAACAAGGCTTAATAAAAAAATTTTTCAACAGTTTGTAGATGGAAGTAGGAGTGTCCATGAGCTTGGTTACCCACGAATTCCATTACCTGACTTGAAAGAAATAGGCTGATAGTTGGCCCACTCGAACTCGAGTTTAATATCCTTAAAAAGATGGCTTGGGTTTGTCCCCAAACCCATTACCCCGCTCAAAGCCCAGCCCAAGAGCCCGCCTGCCAAGCCCAACCCACCCACATAGCCCGCCCGCCCGACCCACCATTCTTTTGAAAAAAAGTTATACTTTTAGACCATTAAATTTGAAATTTTGAAATAAGTCTTCTAATGTCAGAATTTGAAGTTTTAAAAATTTAGATACTATAAATAAATGTATTATTTTATTTTTCATGTATTAAGCATACAAGTTTTAAATGGTAGAGTAATGCAAATTATAGATAAGTGAGTAGGTGTTAACCTAGTTGAGATGTATTCATTTTATTGGATGTAGTTCATCCCCTAATTAAAAATAAAATTATTCATTATTTTATTTTTATCTATTTTAACTATATTTTTGATTCAAAAATATAATTTATACAATTATTAAGTTACAAAAATATTTATTATTTTTAAATAAAATTGTATATAAAAAAGCCCGTGAGCAGGCTCACCCAGCAAGCCCGCCCAATAGGCTTGCGGGTTGGGCTGCGGGTAGCCTACCCCTACCCGAAATCCGGCCAAGTCCGCCCGATAACTCACTTAGGTAAGGACTTGGGCCTACACTACCAGGCCCAGCCAGAAAAAAAATTCACGAGCCTAGCTCGGCCCGGCCCATGGACACCCCTAGATGAAAGGGATGGATGAGGTTCGAACCCATAATTTTTAGGTCCAACGAAGTCGTGGTTGACCATTACCCTTAAGTCACCATTAAATCCTCCTAATAATTTTGTTTTTTGGACAACGGGAGAAATTTTTGATCTGTTCCCGACAAGTAAAGACGTGCTTATGTTGCTCAGACACGTGAGTCCGAATAAGACAGAGGGCAAATCCCAAATACATGAATCGATTCCTCAACTCATACACCACTTAAATAAGAAATTCCTCCTCATAAATTTACTAGTGGATAAAAGCGAACCTGGCCAAAACCGACAAAACTTGAAATTGCAATGATCCAAAATCCAGGAAAACCAAACCCACTCAATTCAGGTGTGGTTCGGTTTTAGCCCATTCTATAAGGCATGAAATGAAAAAAGGTTCTCCTATAGTTGTTAAACAATTCGTCCATACGAAAGAAGAGAGTGCCATTATGGAGTTTATGCCATCACCAGCTTAACAGTACAAAACCCAGGGCGAAAAAATAATGGGTGTGCTTGTTTGGGGTATAATGGTGGTATAAGAGGGTCAGATTGGAAAAATAGTACGTAGGACTCATTAATATTTTTTTTTTTGTTAATTATTTTTAATAAATTACTAATTTTTGGATCCTAATATCGACTCGATATGAACAGTGGCACTAAACCCATCTTCATGGATATATCTAACACCCATAAGAGGTGGTATTAACAATAGTACTAAATTAGTAAATTACAGTATTGACCCTTCTAATGTCTTGACTTTCAAGTGTCTATTAATCTTAATCAAACAGATGCTATTTAAGCCAATTACCAAATACAATCATTATTGTTATGTGGGACCCACATGTATTGTACAAATCATAAGTCAAAAATCGTATAGGCTTAAAAAAGAAATTAAATTATGGCTTTCATATACATGGTGTTGGAGAGGATGAGAAATAAACTCCTAATCTCATCCATTCTTTTTCTTAAAGCAAACACACCCAACATATCTATGAGAATTAGAGGTGATGGTGCTCGGAAATGCTAAGCCCAAGTCCATAATGATGATTTTATGGTTCAGAAAAGGGGATAGTATGAATATATGAATTGGCAATGAATTAAGCTATGATGATGAATCAAAAACAGTATATAAATGGTTCACCTTAGCCGAGAGATTAAGGTTACGTCCACTATAATGAAATCTTTTGCTCCTTTGGGGAGTATATTTCTTAAAGAAGAAGGTTACAACATGTTGTTTATCCTAAATCCTACTCATACAATGCTTTAATACTACCAGTATATCGATGGGTAAAATTGCTAATGTCCTTTTGTAGTGTAATAGTATTCTATTTATATGGGTAATTCTTATAAGGTTTCTTGCGACTTCCTTTTCCTTCTTGTTGATTCTGTGGTCCCCTCTTCTTTTGTCCTTTAGTCACCCCTGTCATGCGACGCCATTGTTTTCACGATCCTTGAACAGTTATGTGCACAAATATTCTCTTTGCCAGAGAGTACACGTTCGTCAGGGACTTCAGAAGTTGTTCCCTGGTCCCCCCTTGACACGTGGCGCGAATTGGGGCACTTGGGGACTGGTGAGTACCAAGTTCCTTTATCCAACGTTGAGCTTGCTATGATCGAGCAGGGTCATGCCGAGCTCGACTTTTTGCCGGGCTTCCTCATTTGGATTATGACTCATTCCTTATTACGGAGCAGATGGGCTATTAAGGGGTTTATTGGGCCGTTGTGCCCCCTTTTCGGCCCATTAGGTGATTTGATTTTAGAATGGACGGCCCACTCCAAAATCCTAGAGGTAACAAACTGATACAAAACACCCTTTAACCCCCCTTGTCCCCTGTCAACTACCGATTAGCTCATTAGTTGAAGCTACTTTTTTATAGATTTTAAGCTTTTTTAGGTTGTTTTTTCAGGATTTCGTTATTGTGGTTCCATACCACAGCAACTTTTGGTCTGTGTCAAACTGCTGCCTCCGATACAATGGAAGATTAGCCCCACCCAACCTCATGCTTCTCCCAGGTAGCACTAAGACCATTGAGCTCCAACAAGAGTAGAT
The DNA here is from genome assembly GCA_951799425.1 of Ilex aquifolium. Lineage (NCBI taxonomy): Eukaryota > Viridiplantae > Streptophyta > Magnoliopsida > Aquifoliales > Aquifoliaceae > Ilex > Ilex aquifolium. The sequence goes on from OX637405.1 coordinate 30,656,356, forward strand.
ATGACTCTCGAATTAGCAAAGTCTTCTCTCAACAAGATCATTCAGCTTAATTTCCCCATGGAACCTCTTCTCCTTTGGGCCGGCCCAACAGTATCAAAAATAAAATTTGAGTTTTAGAGTCCAAATTTTTAGAAGGCCCATAATTTTAGATTCAGTATTACCCCTAAAAAATGTTCCAAAAATTTAAGTCCAATCAAAATTTTTATTGTAATAATTTGGGCTCAAATCCAATCTATCTATCTAGCTATACTCTATACTACTATAAAATGTCAACAAAAATAAAAAACTTTTGATTGACTAAAATAACCTTAACAAAATAAGGAATGTCACTTGTATCCTATCTTTTCATGTTCCATTGAAGTGAACGGCCTCCCCTTTTCAAATTTTATCTAATATTAATGTAAAATTAAATACATACATATTAACTAATACACAATTCAAGTTAATTAACCCTATTAAATTTAAGACTATTAGTCTCCCATAACAGACACCTCTCTGCTTCCCATCTTGAGTAGATTGATAAAGAAACTCAATGCTCACATCAGCCCTCCAAAACTCACTGAGATTCATCTAGATCAAAAGAGTGTAACCATAATAGGTGGAAGCAAACGAAAAACTAATTTGATGCTCATCAGATTTTTGAAGTAAGTTTTGTTCAGATCCATAGTTTTAAGTATTTTTGTTATGTTTTCCCTACAATGAAACTAAGGATTGGTGCTTGATGGTGTGTTCTGCGAGGTTAAGCAAAAGTGAAACATATTGGGGATCTTGTCAAGGACGTTGATGAGGTTTACTGTGATATGCAGTCAGAGCTTCTAAACTCTTGGGAATTGACCAATCAATTCAGGAGTTAATAGTTACGAACAAAGATCAATAGACTAGGAATTTATAGTGGTTCGCCAATTCCGAAGTTTGGCCTCATGATCTCAACCGCGAAAAATAAAAATTAATTTTTATATTATATTTTATTATATAATTTTTTTTTATACAGAGTATTTAAACTTGCGTCACCTATTCTGTTAAGGTCTGAAATTAACCACTGTATGACCCTGACAAATAATGGTGGCTAGCCATTCGATAACATGAAACTGTCCCTGAACCGTGGTAAAGGACTGTAGTAACTACCACTGATCATTGCCTGAGGTCCAGCATTGATTGGTGCCGACCATACACACTCACATCGAGAGGATCGCATCATTTCATCCGTTTATATGTATTTTTTACGTTTTATTGTAAAATGACAGCACATATTGTGTGGCAACAAGATTTTTTTTTTTTTTTTTTGTGAGTTTCTAATTTTTAAATTGGGTAACATTTCCAAAAAAATTATTACAATTATTGAATTAATAGCATATTCTAATTAATACTAAAACCCACTTTTGATTTTGTATAAATAATGTGTTGGATCTGTAAAGAATTGGGAACCAAAAGGATTGCGCCATTTTATTTATTTATATGTATTTTTTAAATTTTTTATTTATCTTTAGTAAAGGATATCATTTTTATTGTAAATTGACAATAAACGTTTGAATTATAAAAATTATTATTTTTTGTATGTAACTTATGTGGCAACAAGAAGTGTTTTGTGTGAGTTTGTAATTATTAAATTGAGCAATATTATTTAAATTTTATTTGTCATAATCATTATATTAGTAGCGTGTTTCAACTAATATTAGAATGCATTTTCAATTTCCTAGCAATAATTCGTTAGATCTGTAAATTCAAATATCTATTAAATTTTCATCCCATTGTAACTAAAATTCATTTATTTTTATTTTTTTTGGCCTTTTCATCTCTTACCAACTATCATAAAAATAAATTACACTTATAATATGTTTAGTATTATGAATAAAAATAATGTAAAATAAGAGTAATATATTTTTTATTTGGGAGAAGTACACTCAGACTCCATAAAATTTGTTACTTAATCACTCAAACTCCTGATATTTGAAATATTACAAACAGACTCGCTAAGATTTGTACGAGCGTAACACTTAGACCCCTGCCGTCAAATATCCATTCGTATATTCGTTAGTAAATTATACTTAGACCCCTTGAAATTTGTAAACGTGTAATACTTAGTCCTCTCAAGTTTAAAATGTTATATTCAGACAAAAAATACTCAAATTAAAGATAGAATATCAAATATTTTAAATTTTATAACCAAAATTCATATTCTATTGTATCATTTATTGAAACAAAATTAAAAATAAAAAATCAATTTTTTCTTAAAAACTCGTAATTAGTATATAATTATATTATCTATTGGAATAAAACTAAAAAATCAAACAAGGGGTCTAAGTCATTCATAATAGAACATGAATTTTACAACTAAAATTCATATTCTATTATGTCATTTATTGAAATAAAATCAAAAATAAAAATTTAATTTTTATTAAAAAATCATAATTAGTATACAATTATATTATCTATTAAAATAAAACTAAAAAACCAAACAAGAGGCCAAACTGCAATGAACACAATATATTCTAGTTTTAGTTGGGGTAATTTGGTAGTTTAATTTGATCATTTAAATGACTAAATTAAATTCCAATAAATAGTATAATTATACACTAATTATGATTTTTTAAGAAAAAATTAAATTTTTATTTTTAAATTTATTTCAATAAATATCATAATAAAACATGAATTGTGGTCGTAAAATTTAAAATATTTAATATTTTATATTTGATTAGAGTATTTTTTATCTAAGTATAATATTTTAAACTTAAAGTGTCTAAGTATTACGTGCTTACAAACTTCAGGGGATCTAAATATAATTTACTAACGGATATACTTACGAACATTGACGATAGAGATCTAAGTGTTACACGCATACAAATCTCTAAAAGTCTATATGTAATATTTTAAATATTAAAGAGTTTTATAATTAATTAACAAACTTTAAAAAATTTGAGTGTAATTCTTTCTTTTTATTTTGTAATAACCGGGTAACGACAACGTCGCCGCCGACTGAAGTTGCTTGTAATTTTTTTCCATTAATGGGCACAGATAAAGGCAAAGAAAAAAAAAGGGCACAGATAAAGGCAAAGAAAAAAGTCTTGTTTGTATAGCAAGGCCGTTGCACACTGAGTTGTCTGATTCGCGTTGTCATTATCATTCAACAAACTCCTAAACTTGCGTGCCTCCACACTCCACATCTTCAAGTTGGCCATGGAAATTTCAGTCACCTCTTATCTTAGATCAATGGTATTAACTAAAATATAATTTTATTAAATTATTTATGATATATTTTAAAAAAAAATTAGTAACAGTCTCTCTATTTTCTAAATTCGGACCGATTAAAATTTATTTATTACGTATTAAAATTCGAGTCGATTAAAAATTATATTTTTTCAGTATTAAAATTTAAATCAATTAAAATTAATAATATGTAAACAAATAGAAAATGAATTTCACACAAGTTAATAATTAGCTATCCATGTAAGCAAAGAATTACACATTCTTCTTTCATGCAAGTCAATCACTATCGAAATAAAATTCATTTTGCTCATTTAAAATTTTATTATTAATTGATAATATCATATCATCAATTTCACATTATCACCATTGTATGAAATATTTTCTAAAAAAGAAGGAAACAATCTGCCGTTTGATCGTCAGCAACAATATTCCACCGCCCATGCCGGAAAAGATGAAGTCCGACGCTTCCGTAGAAGACGAAGTTTCGGGGATTGAAACGCCTGATCGTTTCCTTCTTGCCCTTTGTTTGTGCGTGTCACCGAACCACTTAACTAGGGCTGTTAATCAAGCCAAGCTTGAACATTATTTAAGGCTCGTTTATGTGTTAATTGTTAAACGAGCCAGCTCGTTTATGTGTAAATTAGGCTTGACAAAAGCTCGAATTCAGCTCGATTAACAGCCCTACACTTAACCATAGTTAGATTAAAGTGCGACAAAATTAGGTGGCTTGCAAACTAATTTAAGTCGGTGTGAAACTGTTTTAGCGGCTTTCAATGTTTCTAATAATTACTTGGGTTGACTTTGTCTTACCCATTTAAAATTTTATTATTAATTAATGATGTTATATCATCAATAATGTATGAAAATTTATTTTTTTATACCATAGAAAAATTCAGAAAAAATGATCAAAATAGTAAAATATTCAATTGCGTGACGTCGAATCTCGTGATCCGTGGGTATATAGTTTATATATATCTCTTTGATCTATCTCTTCTGGCAATCGTTTTCTTCATAGCCCTAACCTTGTCACAGACTGGGTTCATTCCATCGCCATGGCAGGTCAGTCAGCTAAAGCTCAAGGTGCGCTTCTGGCTTGTAAGAGTAGTGTTTCATTTGAATTTTTCTGTTTGTTATGCTATGTTTTGTTGTACCATTGGATTTTGTTTATTTAGTTTTGCAAATTTCATTTGGAAATTACGTTGGTTGTTATAACAGATGATATGTATAAGGAAGCGAAGAGCTCATACTTTGATTTACCAGCACTGGATGTTTCTGTTGCATTTCCCCAAGCTACATCGGCATCTATATTTCCTCCCTGCAGTAAGATTATTTGTTGAGCAATGTTATGTTTCTGTTATCAATTTACTGAACTCCTAAAATTACAGCTTCAGACTATTATCAGTTCAATGATCTATTGACTCCTGAGGAGCAGGCCATCAGAATAAAAGTGAGAGAGTGTATGGAAAAAGAAGTAGCTCCAATAATGACCAAGGTACTTTCTTATGCACCCAACTTTCTGACAGTTCTGCATCTGCTAACTGATACCGACATTAACTTTGGTGTTTCCAGTACTGGGAAAAGGCGGAATTTCCATTTGAAAACATTCCAAAGCTTGGTGCCCTGCGTATTGCTGGTGGGACGATCAAGGTAATTTACACATTCTGCTTTGGTTTTTCACTATGGCTTGATACTTATTGTAGGTTGGATGTTTAAATTTTCAGGGTTATGGGTGTCCAGGTCTCTCTATTACTGCTAGTGCTATTACTGCAGCAGAATGTGCTAGAGTTGATGCCAGCTGCTCTACTTTCATTTTGGTGCATTCTTCTTTGGCAATGCTTACTATTGGTATTGTTTATTTTTCTCTTGCTTCTTAGTCATTGAAGGTTTGATTTTTTTTTTCCTTAAAAAAAAAAAAGATACATAGAAATGATTGATAAATGATGATTTTTCAATTACTTGTTCATCTTCCAAGAATAGCACTCTGTGGATCAGAAACACAAAAGCAGAAATATTTACCGTCATTGGCCCAACTTAACACAGTAGCTTGTTGGGTGAGGATGTGTCACTTTTTTTGTAATCTGTAGACATTCCCTATACTGATTCTAGTCACCGCGTTAACTCATATCGTTCTTATGCATCTTAGGCTTTGACTGAGCCAGACTATGGAAGCGATGCAAGTGCTTTGAAAACCACAGCAATTAAGGTCCAGGATCTCAATCTTTTTCATATATTTTAAGTTGCGTGGTCCATCATTGGTTCTTCATTATAAGTTGACCAAATTTAGTTTTGAAGTGTGTTCTTTCTGTGACCTGGAATGGTCAGGTCTCAGGAGGTTGGATCCTTGAAGGTCAAAAGCGCTGGATAGGAAACAGCACTTTTGCAGATGTACTGGTTATTTTTGCTCGGAACACTTCCACAAACCAGATAAATGGGTAATTGAAACTTGTTTTATTGTTCCATTTGCATCATTATGCATATTGGTGGATTTGCAAATTAGTGAATAACTGATAAAATCTTCATAAACTCTAAAGCTGTGCACCCAAGGAGATGCTGCTAACTGTATATGCGCAAAGTCTCTATCACCTGTTTGCCAAAGGATATACGAGACTAGGTATTGTTGCCATGTGATGGTTCAGAATTGTATGGGTTTGAGCAGTAGGATGGTCATGCTAGGATTTGTGAGAAGATTGTTAATACGTATATAGGGGTTGTTAGTTACATCAATGACTAGCTAGAAAGTTTTTACAAGAATCTGCTGAATGATGCTGGATTTAACCCCTTCTATTTTATTTTATTTTTCCTTTTCTGATATGTACTTTGTGATTGCGAGTTGCAACGTCCTAACATATTAAGTGACTTAACCATTTATAGGAGTCCCATAATCACATTCTTATTCTTTCTCTAGAGCATGACATGTGCCTCTGTTTCAGGTTCATAGTAAAGAAGGATGCCCCTGGATTGCAAGCTACTAAAATAGAAAACAAAATTGGCTTGCGGATGGTTCAGAATGGAGATATTCTTTTGAAGAAAGTTTTTGTCCCTGATGAGGACAGATTACCTGGTGTCAATTCTTTTCAGGATACAAACAAGGTATGGCAGTGTGGAGCCAATATTGTAATGATAATTTTTCATCTCAGTAATGATAATTTTTCATCTCAATCACTTAAATATTATGAGTTTTTATCAAGACGTAATGTTCTCTTTGGTGAGTTTCCCTACGAGTAGTAGTGTAAATCTAATCCAACTCCTTCTGTAAACTTACCACCGTTCTCTAACTTCACCCAATCGTTAGCTTTACTTATATTGCACAATCTAAAAGTGTATGACACGGAAAAGAAAAGGAGATTTTGGAATCTGAATCCTCCTTCCTCATTCTCATCGTGAGTGTCAGAGTGCTGATCTTTCGACATATTACGTGGTTACTTTGCCAATTCGTTGCACATTGGAGAATTAAGAGGAGTTTGTATGATAGGTGACCAAATAAGGATAGCCATAGAGATGCCCGTGTATGTTGCAGGGACTACTCTAGTCCTTGCAAGATTGCTACGTCGACTAATGTTCTTTACAGATGCCATTATGGCAATATCTATGTATAACTCGTATCACAGTAAGGGAGGCTTCTTACATATTTGGAGCTCTCTAATATTTTTTTTTTTTTACGCTCATTATCCATGTCTCTCTCTTTTGTCATCCTTTCTAACTGTTTCAATTCTGATGAAGATGTGAGATCTATATAATTCATTGTTTGTGAATTTATGAGACGATTCCAGATTGTCTTATATCCCTGAATCTTGTTGGCAATAAAATGGTGTACAGCATACGTGGAAAACCTTTGTTTGAGCCAATTTCGCATAAATTTTTCCTTGTGGATTTCTAGATGGCCCTTTAGGCATAAACTTCCATGGTTGACTATGGATCTTTTGGTACATGTCACGTTTTCTTCTAGAACTTGCTTCAGTGCATTTTAGCTCCCATGGCTAGTAGTCTAAGTATTATAGCTGTTTGCAAGCTTAGTAGAAACTCAGGCTTATGAGCACGAAGTGATGTTCTCATTTTTGGGTGTTTGAATGGAGGGAAGGGAAGGGAAGGAGGATGTTATGAAAGAAGTGGATCTGTGCCAGGTCTCTTAGACCTTTATGGTCTGTTTCCTGAGATATTTTCAGTTATAACTGCCATCGATCTGGTTACTTTACTTTGCTGGTTTTGTCTTTCATTTGTTCTCTCAATTTTGTGTAATATCTATGCCACTTCATCCTTTTTCTTTGTAATTTATATACCTCTGCTAATAAACCAGCAAAAAAAAAAAATATACTTCTGCTAATCCATTAAGTGCTATATGGAAACAGGTCCTTGCTGTTTCACGGGTCATGGTCGCCTGGCAACCAATAGGAATTTCAATGGGTGTCTATGATATGTGTCACAGGTATCATAACAAAGAAATGCTCTACTTTTGGCAAGATATTACACAGGGGAAGTTTGTTAATGATGCTGTTACTCCCCGAAACTCACATAGTAGATTTTATATGAAGTAGTGGTAAAGAATAAGGAACTAGTTGCTGATAGATTTCTAATCTGATGCTCCACAGTGGCAATGTGTTGGCTCTACCCCTAATTTACCTTTCCATCTGAAGCAGTTAGCCCCTTAATTGCTTTGCAATTAGCAAAGCAAAATGGTCAACCATGATGTTCCTTCGAGCTAAGCTCACTTATTGATTGCTTTTCTTGTGCTCAGCCTTCATTCTCCGCCAAAACTCACTTTTTGTTGCTAGTTGTGAGATGTTCATATTCAAGTATCAGACTTCTTTATAATCTATTTTTCTTTTTGTTTGTACTGCTTTATGTGTTGGAAAGTGAGAGGTGTTTGAGATTTAGAATGAGTGGTTTCACATCCTTAACTACCGTTTTACTTAAAAAGAATCAAATGGTCTTAGTTTTCTAATCTCCGGTCTTCAGTCTCCAAAATAAGTACAACCATGATAGTGGCATAAGAATAAGCATAGGGACAGAAGTCCACTATTGCTTTCATTCTGGAAATCATAGTTGCTTGTAGAAGTAAGAAGGTAGGATAGGCTAATCCATTATTTAATATCAGCAGAGAAACAGATTTTTAGGTTAACATTCCCTAAAATATGAGCTAATCTATTCATTTGATGTGCTTTTATCTTCATGAAATCGAAAGGTACTTGAAAGAGAGGAAGCAGTTCGGAGCTCCATTGGCAACTTTCCAAATAAACCAACAGAAACTAGTTCAAATGTTGGGTAATGTCCAAGCAATGATTCTTGTTGGTTGGCGCCTTTGCAAGTTGTATAAGAAGGGTAAAATGACCATTGGTCATGCTAGCTTGGGCAAGGTAACTATTTTTTAGTGAACATATGGTGTCAAACATTTAGTGATTCTGCTTCAGTGATGAATAATCTTGTTTATATTCAGTCATGGATTACCTTGAGGGCCAGGGAGACTGTTTCTCTTGGACGTGAGTTGCTTGGTGGCAATGGAATTTTGGCAGACTTTCTAGTCGCAAAGGTTTGTAGGAAAATCTCAATTTTAAAGTTTTTTCTACACCTTGGCCAACAGGATGATTTGTTTTTGATTTAAGCAGGGTAAATGATAATGCTGTTTCTTAGTCACTAGACTATAGGTTAAGCCTTGTCCCATCGTAAACAGTTATAGCTAAACATTGAGGGACTATCTCTTGTCTTTGATACATAGACATGGTGATGTAGAACGAGTGGCGGAAATTTTGGTGTTATTTCTACCCGCTTCCCTGCATCTGTATGTTTAACTGTTCATCTTTAAGCTGCCCTTTTGTAATGTGTCAAGAAAAATTTATTGTGCAGGCATTCTGCGATTTGGAACCAATTTACACGTACGAAGGCACCTATGACATCAACACATTGGTTACTGGAAGGGAGATTACTGGTGTCGCTAGTTTCAAGCCGGCTGCATCGGCGCAACGGAGCCGCATGTAATGCTGTTAACTCAATTTCTTTGGGCTACTTGGGAGCTTTTTTGTTGTGAATTTTGCCCCATATTAGTTGGGATATGGCTGATATGTTACAGTTGTTGAATCAATAATCATGCTGAATCTAGAATAAATGATCGACAAAAATAGAAGTGTTGTAACGCTATTTATCATCCATTAGTGATGTTATGGCACTAAGTTAAATCAACCTACTGGACGCTTGTGGCCTCCTTCTCTTTTTGGGTTTAGAAAGTGCTAAATTGATCAAATTAGTGACCCAATCTATTTACTTGACCCACCCCTACCCTCTTAGCCCACCCCACTCCAATTTCTCCTCCTCCATATCAAATCAACGTCTCTCTCTCTCTCTCTCTCTCTCTCTCTCTCATGAGTCTTTGTTTTGTTTCTTGACCATTGATATAAAATAATAGGCCTCAAAAGTGTTGCATCAAGTTAGATTATTGACACAATTTTCACCACTACACCACAAGAAGCAAGGCCAAGTTGGCCAACAACAACACCACCATCTCTGAACCGACCCAAGCACTAAAGAAGGATTAAACTTCTTTGTACTGTTAGATAGCAACAACATAAAAGAAAGTACTATGCGACCCCACTTGCTACTACCAGATGAAATTGAGCCGCCACTAAGGCGCCAACCATTAGCAGCAGATACACAAGGACAAACTGCACCGCTTTGGCCTTACATGCCTATTTCATCCTACAGGCTGTGGAAGACGGTGACCGATTCGAAGACTTGCGTGCTTGTCATCATTCAACATAAAAACCAATAGAACAAAAGTTTTAGATTTAGACATCAGACATGACCTCAATATGAGTAAAATTGATTCAGAATAAAAATCTAATAAAAAACGACACGAATAGTATAAGCTTAGAACGTCCTTTTCCCAACTGAATTAAACCGCAGTAGGCCTCAAATCAAATCCTTTGGCGGCTGTTTGGTTGATTTTTTGGGAGGAGTTTGGATTGGTTTGTCCAAACCCTTCCAAACCTAAAGATGAGATTCAAAGACGAGATTCAATATTCAATGTCGTTCATACCCATGTTTGGTATGCGCACAGATATATGATTATTATGATAATATATTTGTATATAAATGATAATTGTACCCTTTAACCAATTTAATTCAAACTCATGTTTGTTTACGTATATGGGATATAAGGGAGTATAAATGTCATTTGCTAGCTTAAACCCATTAACCCACATATGAAACCTACTCCCGGTGTGTTTCATGAAACCCATGAACTTGGGTTTAATTCTCTAGCCTAATGCGGGCTAGGTTTCAAACCCTGAACTAACTATACATTTACCAAATATGGGGTTGTTGGGTTTTATTCTCCAACTCATGTTCCAACCCCCCCTTCCCAAAACTCACATACCAAACAGGCCCTTGGAGTGTCATTCGATTACATTTACGGCACCAATTTGTTTGGTCTATTAATTAGTGACGATTGTCTAAAACTCCATGCAACATACAAGTCGATTTATTCTTATATTGATTAAAAATAAAGTTTATATAACGTGACAACTTACATTACATAACATTAAACGATAAAAAAAAAATAGACGAAAAGCATCGGTATTATATTATCATAGGGGCTCAATACAATAAACTCCATTCAAAATCTAATTGTTGGAGTTTCTGAATTTTCAAACTTAGTGTGACATACACCACCATTCAAAACTCACCACCTCCATTGTTTGCCCTTGCTCGGCCTCTCTCTTCATTCCTAGCATCCGAATCCTAAGCTGAAGCTGAGTTGCGGTAGCCAAGAACTTCACATTTTGGATTGGATTTAGTATTTTCACCACGCTCTCTGCCACCGTCGTCCTCAACATATCCGCTGTATGAAGCACCGCCTCCATCGCCATCCTCAACATCTCAATCACCGAGTCCACCTCCTGAACCTCCCCATTCATGAGTTTTTGCCCACCGGCGGAGCTGCGACGCTCTCCTGAATCTTAGCCAACTTTTTCATCAGGGTTTTCTCTTCCATTTTAATCACAGCCTTCAATAGCTCCATTTTCCGAATCTGATCCTCCGACAAGTCATCCACCGAGTATTGTTTGTGGTATTCCAAATATAGTAAAATCACTTCTTAAAATTTCTGATTTGAAACATGTAAAGTATAACAAAACAGTAACAATCAAGTGCGAAACAGTTACACAGAAAATTGAAACAGTTACCGAAGAATTAATGAAACAGTTACAGTAGTTTTACTGAAACAGTTACACGTAACTGTTTGTCAAACTAATATAAATACTAACCCGGTTGCAGAACAGGAACTATTATTGAACTTGATGTAGATCAAGACTAGTGTTTGACACTATGTCCTTAAGACAAATTTCGCCCCCACACACGGTGCTTATGGAATATCAAGCGTCTGCTTCTCAGGATACAATAATCTTTACACGAGTAGAAGTAGCACTCCAATCTCGGATATAGAAAATTAATTTCGGTTCAAAAATTCTTGCCCAATTAATTAAACGAATTTTCTCAAAAAAGATAGGGTTTGGTCTATGATTAAGGTCTAATATTTACATTAATTATTGGAAAAGATTAATTATTTGGCTATGAAAGTTTGATAAAGATGATAATTTATTTAAGAATTAATGCTATGCTAATAAAAGATGAGTTGTGTTTATTTTGCAGGATAAAGACTATAAATTGTAGGAAAATAAGTTAAGTTAAGAGCATAGCTGATGAAGAAGCACACTGGAAGACGCATTCGGACGGTTGAAGGATACGCGTCTAGACGAGAGAGGCAGAGAGGTGAAAGCTGAACGAGGAGTATACTGGAAGTCGCGTCCGGACGGTAAAGAGACACGCGTCCGGACACGTGTCATCAATCTGCCAACATCATAACAGAATCCTAGTGCACTTCAATGTTCTCCTCACTAATCTTATAAATAGGAGTTGAAGACCGTGTAAAAAGATCTATCTTTTGCTGAGAGTCCTTTTGTATTTTATTTTTGGTTTTAGTTTATGATGTCTGGCTAGAAGGTTAAGTTAGGACTAGGGAGGACCTCTTAATGAAGTACGGTAATATTATTGATTTTTGAGCTTTAATGTTATGTGATGTTGTGTTAATTCAACTTTTGATTTCTTAGCAAAGTTTTTGCTCTGTAAAAATCCTTGAGTCATTGTGTCATGTACATTGATTGCTTGAATTTCCCTGCGAGTCAAATAACTGGTTATTCCACGCTTGAGTTGATTATCATTATTTCACTTATTAATGTAATTGGATGATTATTCAGGCTTCTGAATAATCCTTTGATTATAAATAAATATATTCTTGTGGTGTCATTGTTAAATTTGATGACTTAAATCAACCGACATCTGATTCTTATCTAGGGTTCAAAATTAAGTCTTTAATCATTATTGTACGGATTTGAGAGAGAGTTCCTGATGCTCTAGTATTTTTTTTGTTATACTGTTTTAATTACTTCAATCAATTTTCTCAACTCAACAATTTCTTAAACAAATCATTTTTACAAGTTTGTTATAGTATTTGTGTGATTTCTGTGTTTCCCAATTCCTTAAGGGTTCGACCTCGGTCTTCCGAGAAATATATTACTTCGCTCAACCTGTGTTTGGGTTTACATTATTAAAGTTGAAGCAAGTTTTTGGCATCGTTGCCGGGGAGTTGCAGACAAGGAGCCGCCATCACAACAGTTGAGGTTTTCGGTATTTGCGATTCGTCGGAGATACGATAACTTCGCTCCAATTTTTATTTATTTCATTCAATTTATTGCAATTTAATTTCTTTTTGTTATTTAATTTAGATTTCTGTTTTATTTATTTAGTTCGTTTATTTGTTTTATGAGCTCTTGGCATCGTGACTTGAATGGTCATTTGATAAGAGAAAATTTAGATACTCTGTTCGGAAAATTGTTTGATTCATCTGATTCAAGTCATAATTCTCATACAATGGTTGATGATCCTAATAATAATAGGCAAAATAATTTTCCTGAACATGAGGATTATGTTGATAGGGTAAGTAATCATAATGAGAATGATGTTGAAAATTTGAATGCTAATCATGGTCGGACTTTGCGTGATTATCTACAACCTGCACGTCACACCGCATCCTCATGCATCATTTTTCCATTAAATGCCACAAATTTTGTTTTTAAACCTGGCATGATTGCATTACTTCCAAAATTTTATGGCATGGAACCAAAAAACTCGTACTTGCACATTAAAGACTTTGAGGAGGTATGTGCCACATTCCATTATCAAACCATGTCTGTGAATACAATCAGGTTGAAACTCTTTCTTTTTTCACTAAAAGAAAATTTTAAAACTTAGTTGCATTCACTTAGATCTAGGTCCATAGGCACATGGCCAGAGATGCAAAAAAAATTTGAAATTTTTTTTTCTCACACATCGTACAAACTCTTTCAAAAGACAAATCATGAATTTTTCTCAAAAAAAGTGTGAAAATTTTTATTAAAGTTGGGATAAATTTAAAGATCTCCTTGCATCTTGTCCACATCACGGTTATGAGAGCTGGTGTGTGATAAGTTTCTTTTATGAGGGTTTGAGCCCGCAAATGCATCAGTTTGTAGAAATGATGTGTAATTGTGACTTTATGCATAAGGAACCATACGAGGTTTTTGACTATTTAGATCAGTTAGCCGAGAATGCACAATCTTGGGATACTTCTTCTCAAGATCCTCCTAGAAATAAGACCATACAACCGTCATCAAGTGGAGGTAAGTACCAGTTGAGGGAAGAAGATGACCTAGGGGCTAGAATTGTCACCTTAGCTAGAAGAGTTGAGGTCATGAAATTCAAAAGGGTTAATGAAATTAACACAGTACCTGTTGAAAAAAATTGTAGTATTTGTGAGATCCCTGGACACCCCCATGAAGGAGTGTCTAACACTACTTGTTTTAAAAGAAATCCTGCATGATCAAGTAAATGCTGCAAATACTTTCTCAAAACCTTACAATAATCCTTATTCGAATACATACAATCCGGGGTGAAAAAATCATCCTAATTTTAGTTGGAAGGGTGAGAATCATGCATCACAACCACCTCAACAAAATTCTTCTAATTTTGTGCCCTACGTTCCACCCCCAAAGAGAAATATTGAGGAAGTGTTGTCACAATTCATGCAAAGTCAGAATAATTACAGCAGACAAACTACACAAGCTATTGAAGATATTAGGAGTGCAATCACTAAATTGACTACTGAACCTTGCCATCAGAAAAAATGTAAGTTTCCAGCCCAACCTCAACTAAATCCACAGAGTCAATTTAATGTCAATGAGACATGCACTTTAGACATTATTCATGAGCAAGTAAAGTCTATCACCACACTCCGTAGTGGGAAAGAAATTGATAAAACTATTCCTACTAAAATTTAAGATCTGAGAAAAATTCAAAACCTACAGAGAGTGGTGATAAACTTGACCAATTTGAAATCATTAAGTCTGATAAGTATGTTATACCTGCACCATTCCCACAGAGATTACTTACCTCTATCAAGCCAAACATGCATAGTGATATTTTAGAGATTTTTAGGCAAGTAAAAATCAACATTTCCTTGTTGGATGTCATTAAACAAATACCTTCTTATGCAAAATTTTTGAAAGAATTATGTACTGTTAAAAGGAAATTAAATGTGCAAAAGAAGGCATTTTTTAGCTGAGCAAGTGTCTTCCATCATATAGCATAGGACTCCACCAAAATATAAAGACCCAGATTATCCCACCATTTCTTGTGTTATAGGCAACCACAGAATTGAACAAGCTTTATTGGATTTAGGAGCTAGTGTTAACTTGCTCCCTTATTCAGTATATGAACAGTTAGGGTTAGGGGAGTTAAAACCTACTTTAGTCATACTTCAATTAGCTGATCGATCTGTGAAAATACCGAGGGGTATGGTGGAAGATGTTCTAGTACAGGTTGATAAGTTTTACTTCCCTATGGATTTTATAATTCTGGATACTCAACCTGTACTAAGTACTAATGCTCAAATTCCTGTTATATTAGGAAGACCATTCCTAGCTACTTCAAATGCCCTAATTAATTGCAAGAATGGTGTGATGAAGTTAACTTTTGGGAATGTGACATTAAAACTTAATATTTTTAATGTGTGCAAACAACTAGGGAATGTTGATGAGGATGCGCATGAAATTAATATGATAGAGTCTCTTATTCCAAGCAGAGTATATGATTCTTCTTTATATGATCCACTTGAAGCATGCTTGTTGGAACAATCTTCTTTGTTAGAGATAAATGAAGATAATTTTGAAATTTTTGAATTGACTGACTTGTTGAATTTTTCACAGGTTCTTGAAGTAAAATATTTGAGACAGAAATTTGAGGAACTTCCACCAAGAACTAACCCACCAATCTCATCTAGTGAGAAAGCTCCCAAGCTTGATTTGAAACAATTACCAGTAGAGTTAAAATATGCATTCTTGGGAGATGATGAAACATATCCGGTAATAATTTTTTCACAGTTAAATTCAACACAAGAAGGTATGTTGCTACAACTTCTTCAAAAACATAAGAATGTTATTGGGTGGACTTTAGCTGATATAAAAGGAATTAGTCCATTTGTTTGCACTCATAAAATTTATTTGGAGGATAATGCTAAAACATCTAGAGAGATGCAACGAAGACTAAATCCACACATGAAAGAGGTTGTAAGGAATGAGGTGCTGAAATTGTTAGATGTAGGAATAATTTACCCTATTGCAAATAGTAAGTGAGTAAGTCCTACACAGGTAGTTCCCAAGAAATTTGGAGTCACTGTAGTTGTTAATGAAAATAATGAACTTGTACCAACTAGGACAGTAACTGGTTGGAGGATGTGCATTGACTACAGAAAATTAAATTCTGTTACTAGAAAAGATCACTTCCCTTTACCTTTCATGGATCAAATTTTGGAAAGGGTAGCATCACGTATGTACTATTATTTTTTAGATGGTTATTCAGGTTATAACCAAATCGAAATTGCCCTAGAAGACCAAGAGAAAACCACATTTATTTGTCCATTTGGTACCTTTGCTTATTGAAGAATGTCCTTTGGACTCTGTAATGCACCGGCGACCTTTCAAAGGTGCATGTTAAGTATTTTTAGTGACATGGTTGAACGTTTTCTTGAAGTTTTTATGGATGATTTTACTGTTTTGGTGATTCCTCTGATGACTGTCTATCAAATCTTGATAAAGTGCTTATACGATGTCAAGAAAAGAACCTTGTGCTTAATTGGGAAAAATGTCACTTCATGGTTAAAAAGGGAATCGTTCTTGGTCACATTATCTCTTTAGAGGGAATTCAGGTAGATAGAGCTAATATTGAATTAATTGCTAATTTACCAACCCCAAAAACCCTTAAGGATGTTAGATCTTTCTTGGGTCATGCTGGTTTCTATATGAGGTTTATAAAAGATTTTAGTTCTATATCTCGACCACTTTGTCATCTCTTAGGGAAAGACACACCTTTTGAGTGGGATGAGTCATGCTAAGAGGCTTTTGATAAATTGAAAGGCATGCTCATCACTGCTCCAATTATGCAACCCCCAAATTGGAGTCTTCTCTTTGAAATCATGTGTGATGCTAGTCACTATGTTGTAGGGACAGTTTTAGGGCAAAGAAATGAGAAAAAGCCACATGTCATTTACTATGCTAGTAGAACCTTAAACAATGCACAGATGAACTATTCTACCACAGAAAATGAATTACTAGCAGTAGTGTTTGCCTTAGACAAGTTTAGATCATATTTAGTAGGATTCCCTATTGTTATTTTTACAGATCATGCAGCTCTTAAATATTTGTTGACTAAGAAAGATGCAAAACCAAGACTGCTTAGGTGTATCCTCCTTCTCCAAGAATTTGACATAACAATCAAAGATAAAAAAGGAGTGGAGAATGTAGTGGCTGATCACTTGTCTAGACTTGTGAGCGACGTGCTTATTAAGACAGTGTCGATCAAGGATACATTTCCTGATGAACAACTATTGGCAGTTTCTTCAATACCTTCGTTTGCTGATATTGTGAATTTTCTTGTTACAGGTAATATGCCACCACCTTGGATTGTTTTGGACAAAAAGAAATTTTTAGTTGAGGTAAGGAATTTTTTCTGGGATGACCCATATCTCTTCAAATATTTTTCAGATCAAATTATCAGGAGATGCATGCCCGATGATGAGGTAAGTAGCATACTATCTTTTTGTCATTCTGGAGCATGTGGAGACCATTTTTCTATGACAAAGACTGCTGCAAAGGCTTTGCAGTGCGGATTTTATTGGCCAACAATTTTTAAAGATGCTTATAATTTTTGTAAGGTTTGCGAGCGATGTGAAAAACTAAGGGGATTAACCCGTAGAAATATGATGCATCTGAATCCAATTTTGATAATATAAATTTTTGATTGTTGGGGCATAAATTTCATGGGACCTTTCCCCCCATCTTTTGGATATATGTACATTCTAGTGGCAATAGATTATGTTTTCAAGTGGGTCAAGGCTATACCATGTCGAACAAATGATCATAAAGTTATTTTGAAATTTTTAAAAGAAAATATTTTGTCCAGATTTGGTATACCCCGAGCCATTATTAGTGATGGGGGATTGCATTTTTTGCAATAAACCGCTCGAATCCTTAATGAAAAAATATGGTATAACACATAAAGTTGCAATCCCCTATCACCCACAGACAAGTGGTCAAGCAAAGCTAGCCAATCGGGAGATTTCATATATTTTAGAAAAAACGGTTAACCCTGATCGTAAAGATTGGTCATTACGACTAACTGATGCGTTATTAATATATCATATTGCTTACAAAACCCCAATTGACATGTCTTCGTATAAATTGGTGTATGAAAAAACTTGTCATTTACTGGTGGAATTAGAACATAAGGCATACTGGGCCATTAAGATGTTTAATTTTAGTTTTGACAAAGTGGCACCTTACGAAAATTACAATTAAATGAACTTGAGGAGATCCGGAATGAAGCTTATGAGAACTCTAGGATTAACAAAGAGCGAATGAAGGTGTTCTATGACAAAAATATTTTGCGTAAAACTTTTACACCTGCACAGAAAGTTCTTTTATATAATTCTAAACTACATATTTTCAAAGGAAATCTTCGAACTAGATGGAGTGGTCCGTATATTGTTAAAGAGGTATTTCTTTATGGAACAGTAGAGATTGAAAATCTCAATAATGAGAATACCTTTAAAGTTAACGGACAGCGACCGAAACCATTTTTAGAGGAAGGTATTGCTGAAGTAGAATCCATCGAACTGGTGGACCTCCACTATGAATGATTCGTCTCTAACAATTTTGTGTATTTTATTGTATATTATTTTATGTTGTTTCTTTTATTTTTATTGCAGATACATGTGTACATTATATGCGCATCCGGTATGTCCCTCTTTACATGTGCCAAGTTGATTATCAACCTCATTCTTATAAAGCATAAATTTTTTTAATGTTTCATCTTTACTCCTTAGCAAATATACATAGCAATAGCTTGTGCAATCATCAATAAACGTAACAAAGTATTTCTTTCCACCTCTAGTTTGAACATATTTCAAATCACATGTATCACTATGAATTAACTCTAGATGTTCAGTACTTCTTTCAATATTATGAAATGATGTTCTAGTTAATTTTGATTCAACACATGCCTCACATTTATGATTTGCATCAATATTGAATTTAGGCAACAATTTTAAATTCATTAATTTACGCAAAGTATCAAAATTAACATGTCCTAATCTACCATGTCATACATTGGAAGACTCAAGCATATACGCAGAAGATGTATTCTTATTATTAAAATCAGATACAATTGTTATTACATTCATCTTAAAGAGCTCATCGCTCATATATCCCTTGTTTACATAAATCTCACTCTTGGTGAGTACAAATTTGTTGGACTCAAAAACCAACCTAAAACCTTTTTTACTCAACAACGATCCGGATACAATATTCTTTCGAATTTCTGGAATATGTAACACATCATTGAGAGTAAATTCTTTTCCAGAAGTCATCTTCAATATAATCTTTCATTTGCCTTCAACTTTGAAAGTAGAGGAATTTTTCATGAATAGTTGGTTTCCATCATTAACTGTTTCATATGAAGAGAACATTTTTTCATCCAAACATATGTGTCTAGTGGCCTCGGCACCATTTCTTTGTATTTTTCACCAAGTTCACTTCGGATACTACAGCAGAAAAACTCATGTTAGAAACATTTTCAAAAAAAATTTCTATATCGGTTATATTGTCTTGGACAGCCTTCCTCTTGTGGTTCTTTTATGCTTTGCGGCTTCGACAATCCTTTGCACGATGCCCTGGTTTATTGCACACAAAACAGTTGTCTTTAAACCTTTTGGAATCACCACCCTTGGCCCCTTGTTGGCCAACATACTTCCTTTTCTTGTTGGTTTTATATCCCTCTTCAATCACGTGTCTTTGACTCCATGAAATGATTACCAACTTTCTTTTCGGAGACTCTATTGTCTTCCTCAATCCTCAATCTCACGATCAAGTCTTCAAGTTTCATTTCTTTGCGTTTGTGCTTCAAATAATTTTTGAAGTCCTTCCAATTTTGCGGTAATTTCTTAATAATTGTAGCCACTTGGAAAAATTCACTAAGCACTATCCCTTCGGCATGAATCTCACGTAGGATCACTTGAAGATCTTGAACTTGACTTATGATAGTCTTGGAATCCACCATTTTGTAGTGAAGGAATCAGCCCACAACGAATTTCTTCATTCCGGCATCCTCCGTCTTGTATTTTCTATCCAAGGATTCCCACAGCTCTCTAGTCGTCTTGATTAGACTATACACATTATATAATGTGTTATTCAATCCATTAAGAATATAGTTTTTGCACAGAAAATTAGAATGTTTCCATGCATTTACCGCAGCAACAACTTGGCGGTCGGTCTCATTTTCACTACAAACAGGAGCATCCTCATGAAGAAACTTTGCAAGATTCAACGTAGTGAGATAGAACAACATTTTCTGTTGCCATCTCTTGAAATCGTTCCCATTGAACTTTTCGGACTTCTTCCCATGAGACACATGAGTAGGTACATAAATAGGCACCACAGGCACAACATGATATGTAGTAGCAGGAACATTATTATCATTTGTAGACATTTCTGATAAATAAAGATTACAAAATATTCAAAAATAGGAAAACAGTAACACTTTTTTAAGTAAGTTATTAAAACAGAGATAATCTATCTTACTATTAAGTGTCACTGTTTTGAAGTTATTGTTTTAACATTTCTATATGGTATCACTATTTGGTGTAACTGTTTATATCATACGCATAAACAAAGTCACTGTTTGGTATAACTGTAACAGTTTGTTGTAACTGTTTGAATTAAACAAATAAACATAATATGCAAGTTTTCACAAAATTTTTGAAGTCTTTTCAAAATATCACAGATTGTAAAAAATAGATTTTAACAATTTGTAATATTTTACAACAGTTTAAAACATTAAAGCATGTATCAGAAACACAACAAGCAATTATATAAATTCGAAAATCTGTCTTAAGATTGTTGTTTGTAGTATTCCAAATATAGTAAAATCACTTATTGAAATTTCTGATTTGAAACATATAAAATACAACAAAACAGTAATAATCAAGTGCGAAACAGTTACACAGAAAATTGAAACAGTTACAGAAGAATTAACGAAACAGTTACAACAGTCTTACCGATACAGTAACACGTAACTGTTTGTCAAATCAATATAAATACTAACCCGGTTGCAGAACATGAACTGTTATTGAACTTGATGTAGATCAAGGCTAGTGTTTGACACTCCTTTCGACAGATTTCGCCCCCACACACGGTGCTTATGGAATATCAAGTGTCTACCTCTCAAGATATAATGATCTTTACACGAGTAGAAATAGCACTCAAATCTACTCGTCCAGCGAACCAGAAATTGTGTTGTGTACTCTCTAAATGCAAACTTCCTTAATGTCGAAATGCAATGCACTAATGTCTGGCTTAACTCTGAACATGAACTGATGAATGAATGCAGAATGGTAATAAGAGTCTGGGTATTTATAGACATTCTGGTGACTTTTCGGACAATCATCATACTAAAAGACACAACCCAGAAAGACAAATGCAAGTCAGAAGACACCACTTGTGTAACTGTTCTCTATGAACAGACACAACTCAATTTTGGACTGGAGGGAAGCAACAAATCCGAACCAATGCAATCCAACGGATACCGAAAATTAATTTCGGTTCAAAAATTCTTGCTCAATTAATTAAACGAATTTTCTCCAAAAAGATAGGGCTTGGTCTACCCACACCCAAGCCCGACCGGGTCAGGTCGTGGTGTGGCGGGCAGCGCACGTGTGTGGTAGAACCGAAGGCATATAGGTGCTCGCTCCGCTCATAAAATTGTGGTACCTTTTGGGGCCCAATCTCATAGAGCAAACTTGGCCTATATATGCCCATGTAGAATTTGTTCCTCAACCAATGTGGGATTGGTGTCAAATCCCACATTGCACAATCTTTATTTTCACATTTCAAGAAGATCACTTTGGATCGTATTTTTTTATTCATTTCTTACTCGATTTAAGCAAGTGAATATACTAAATTATTCTCTTATGGAGTAGAATACGAACCCAGGAAAGTTTACTCGAAATAACGAACGGGTCCCACTTTAATTTAGGCTCAAAATCGACCAAAAATTCAGTTTTTACACTTAAAAAACTGTTTTGGTCCAACACCGAGTTCATCCCCAGTTGAACGAATTTTCTCCAAAAAGATAGGGCTTGGTCTACCCACACCCGAGCCCCAACCGGGTCGGGTCCTGGTGTGGCGGGCGGAGCGCATGTGTGGTAGAACCAAAGGCATATAGACGCTCGCTCCGCTCATAAAATTGTGGTACCCTTTGGGGCCCAATCACATAGAGCAAACTTGGCCTATATGTGCCCATGTAGAATTTATCCTCAACCAATGTGGGATTGGTGTCAAATCTCACATTGCACAACCTTTATTTTCACATTTCAAGAGGGTCACTTTGGATCCTATTTTCTCATTCATTTCTTACTCGATTTGAGCAAGTGAATATACTAAATTATTCTCCTCACGGAGTAGAATACGAAACCAGAAAAGTTTACTCGAAACAACGAACGGGTCCCACTTTAATTTAGGCTCAAAATCGACCAAAAATTCAGTTTTTACACTTAAAAAACTGTTTTGGTCCAACACCGAGTTCATCCCCAGTTGAATTGCAAATCCGGGTTTGAACCCGACAATCCAAAAGAAAGATCTCTCGAACTGACTGAACCAAGTATTTATGATTCGATTTGCATTACAAGCATACGATTCAACGCAGGTTCAGGAACAATTAAATAGGAGTGTTAATCGAGACGAGCTATTCGGGCTCGGCTCAAATAAAACTCGGCTCGAGCTTGACTTATGTTCTAAACGAGCTAAGCTTGAACAATTTTTTAAGTTCGTTTAGAAAAACGAGTCTAAAAAGTTTGATTTAAACTCGTAAAATTCGACTCGTTTATATGTAAAATAGTTAAGTTACTCAGGTTCATCTCGGACTCAGGCTCGGCTCAAGTTCTAAACGAGCCGAGCTTGAACAATATTTTAAGCTCATTTAGAAAAATAAACTCTCCAAATTTGAGCTCAAGATTGCAAAGTTTGGTTCGATTAACACCTAGGATTGAGCTCAAACTTCACCACATTTCAAATGGTCAAATTGCGGCAACCTACTGGCAGCTTGTGGCCTCCTCCAATTTTTGGGTTTAGAAAGTGCTAAATTGATCAAATTAGGGACCCAATCTATAGCCTTATTTGATGTTGCAAAAACTCAAATAACTAATTAGATATTATTGAGCACCTTATTGTTGGATGGGTGGGGCTATTCCCACGAGCTTTTACCCCCAACCCATGGGGTTTTCAAAAAAAATACCCAAAAGAGGGTTGTTTTGAAAGTATTTTTTAAACCCAGGTTATTTTAAAAACGTCAGTTGAAATGACGTTTTTATAGCAAAAGACGTAAGTTGGAGTAACTTTTTTAGGCAAAAAACGTCAGACCAACTGACATTTTTTATGCAACACTGTAACCAATTTACAGGACCTAAAAATGTCAGTACAATTGACGTTTTCATTGAAAACGTCAATTCTACTGACGTTTTTAGCTAGATTGATTTTCTGATTTCCTTTTCCCTATTCTTTCCTTTTTCTCTGTTATTTCGATTTTCTTCCTTCTTCCCCCAAATCAGTTGAGCCCTAACCTCCTTGAGGCGACTAGGCAGCAGCACCACCAGCCAACACCACTAGCGTTCACCTTTGTCCACCATAATCTGCAACCCACTCCACCACCACCAGTAACCCAACTCCACCACCACCTAAAATCTCCACTAGCAATCCAACTCCACCACCACCCGAAATCTCCACCAGCAATCCTTGGGATCAAATGGACTTTTGTCATTCACGAGAGAGTGAGTTGCAGAGAGAGAGTGAGTTGTAGAGAGAGAGTGTGTGTGTGGAATTTGGAAGATGGGGAAGGGGGCTGCATCAAGTACAAATAATGTTAAGTATCAACACAATCCTTGATACTCGGCCATCTTTTTGTAAAATTAAGGATAATTATCATTCACACCCTTTCTAGATAGACATTTTTAATGAGATCTATTCTATTATTCAAAACATCACTGACTCCCCTTCCGTTAAATCACCATTTCTAAAAAAAAAAATTCATCTAAAATGAATTTTAATCGAATCGAATTTTAATCAGCGATAGCAGCTTAAGTTGGGCTCGAATCGACTCGAATTTTAATATGAAATTTTTTTAATAGGCTCAAATTTAAATACATAAAAAAAAAATTTAATCAGTTCGAATTGAATTTTAATCGGCTCGAATTTTAATATGTAGAAAAATAAATTTGAATCGGCTCAAATTTTAATCAAATGTTATGTAAGAAGATTATTTTGGGTTTATATAAGGGTAATTTTGATATTTTAGATGAATTTTTTTTTTTTTTTTTAGAAATGGTGATTTAACGGAAGGGGAGTCAGTGATGTTTTGAATAATGGAAGGGATCTCATTAAAAATGTCGATCTAGAAGGGGTGTGAATGATAATTATTCTTAATTTTACAAAAAGATGGTCGGGGTACCAAGGATTGTGTTGATACTTAACATTATCTATACTTGACGCAGCCCCCCTTCCCCATCTTCCAAATTCCACACACACACACTCTCTCTCTCTCTTGAATGACAGAAGTCCATTCGATCCCAAGGATTGCTGGTGGAGATTTCAGGTGGTGGTAGAGTTGGATTGCTGGTGGAGATTTCGGGTGGTGGTGGAGTTGGGTTGCTGGTGATAGTGGAGTGGGTTGCAGATTATGGTGGACAAAGGGGCTGACTAGTGGTGATGCTGCCTAGTCGCCTGAAGGAGGTTAGGGCTCAACTGATTTCCTTTCGCCATCTTCACCAATGTTTTTTGTTGATGAATCACCATCTTGAATCACATTTATATTAATACGTGATATGGATAAATGCACAAAAGTGAATTTATGTACTACCTGTCGAGTAATTAATATGGATACTAAATGCAGTAAATATAAAAATGAGATCAACACAAGCAAATATAGAGTGGTTCGGTCAGGGTGACTACTCTACTTTGAAGGCGACGACGATGGTCGGAAAACTTTATTGATAAAGTAATAGGTGGGAGAGAGAGAGTAAGAGAACTCTCAAGGTGATGTTTGGACTTAACCCATGAACTAAGCTCAGGTCTGGTCTAAATCTAGGCTCGTCAATATGTTTATACATATATCTATCTATTATATCACCATTATAATTGCCAATAGTCTTTATTTATCTCCATTCAAAAAATAAATTAATTAAAATTTTAGAGTAGGTTCAAGTTGATTTTTTAGTTTATTGAGCGAAATGAGAGAAATTAAGAAATTTAAAGATTTGCATTTGGGTAGAGAAATGAGGTGAAAGAAGTAAATTATTTTAGAGGACAGCATTAAATTTAATGAGATAGACTTGAAGATTTAAAGGGCAAGAATAGTCCTACCCTTGTTGGGTTATGGTGCTTCTAAGATACACAAGGACAAACTGCACCGCTTTGGCCTTACATGCCTATTTCATCCTACAAGCTGTGGAAGACGGTGACCAAGTCGAAGGCTTGCGTGCTTGTCATCATTGTTATAACATAAAAACCAATAGAACAAAAGTTTTAGATTCCAACATCAGACATGACCTCAATATGAACAAAATTGATCATGATTTAGTTCAGAACAAAAGTCCAATAAAAAACGACACCGGATAGTATAAACCGCAGTTGGCCTCAAATCAAATCCTTTAGTATCATTCGATGCCTTTTTTTTTTTTTTTTTTTTTTTTGAGTTCTTTTTTTTTTCCAACTTTTGAAAAAATCTAGCATTTGGAAGAAAAGTAGTGAAGGCTGCAAGAGCGACCTTTTCGAAATGGACTCGCACTTTATGTCCACTCCCTTACATTTACGGCACCAATTTGCATAACAACTTTCATAATATTAAACGAATAAAAATAAAACGAACGTCGATATTATATTATCATAGGGACTCAACACACTAAGCTCCATTCAAAATCTAATTGTTGGTGTTTCTGAATTTTCAAACTCAGTGTGACATACACCACCATTCAAAACTCACCACCTCCATTGTTTGCCCTTTGCTCAGATTCTCTCTGCATTCCTAGCATCCGAATCCTAAGCTGAAGCTGAGTTGCGGCAGCCAAGAACTTCACATTCTGGATTGGATTTAGTATTTTCACCACGCTCTCCGCCGCCGTCGTCCTCAACATATCCGCTGTATGAAGCACCGCCTCCATCGCCATCCTCAACATCTCAATCACCGAGTCCACCTCCTGAACCTCCCCATTCATGAGTTTTCGCCCCGCCAGCCTCGCTAGCCCCACCACCGGCGGGGCTGCGACGCTTTCCTGAATCTTAGCCAACTTTTCCATCAGCGTTTTCTCTTCCATTTTAATCACAGCCTTCAATAGCTCCATTTTCCGAATCTGATCCTGCGACAAGTCATCCACCGAGTTCATCCCCAGCCGAATTGCCGATCCGGGTTTGAACCCGGCAATCCAAAAGAAAGATCTTTCGAAGTGACTGAACCAAGTCGGCGAGAACGCGAGGAACACGTCCCGGTTGACTAGTTTTGATTTTTCTTCGTAGTAATCTTGGTAGTGAGTGAGCACTCGAGCAATCAGATCTCTCAAATCATCATCGCGAAACTCGTGACGATTTTCAAGCACAGTGAGGAGTTCGTCAAGGTAGTGTTCTTGACGAACCAGCCAGCCTTCCAAGAATGACTCGAATGAATTCGAATTGTTACTCATTTCGTGCCTCCCTGTTCTTTTTTTTTCATTCAAGGGATGAAAGAGGAAGAGGGCGGTGTTTGTGAATTTATATGGGTTTGGGACTTGATGAGATATTTAATTTGCTTTGGTAAGAAAGTAATTATGTGGAAGCTTAAAGAGGAAAGTTTCAATTGCAATGCCGGCATGCAAGTGGGGATCGGCAATACCAGACGGTAGTGGACAAACGCAACCAACGAGACCACTTGCGATATGGGTGTGAGAGAGCACCACCCATTATCAGAGCTTTTAGGAAGTTGTGTGTTTTTATAGAGGGAATGAACTGGTGACCGGTGTTTCTCTCTCATAACTACCCACCACCGACTCAAAACTCCGAGAAAGAGCGTGGAAGAAGAGAGAGAGAGAGAGAAAGTTGTTCGGTGCTTTTCGTCGCCAAGTGAGAAATTGTTTTATTCAAGTGGGGAGCACGTTTTATTTTCCTGGACAAAGAGGGACTTTGTCGTTAGCGGATGTCAGACTACACTCTTTTGCAGATTGAGCCAAAAATATAAACTATCAGCGTGATCTTTGTCGTTTTGTTCCAATCTGTCCTATCCTACCTCTAAAAACCTGATTTTTTTTTTTGTAAACATTATGAATCAAGACGCCCGAAGAATGTTGAGCCTTATTTCGGAATTTAATGATATGATTTTAATATAACTATTAAATTAGTTGTAAATTTCAATATTAGATAGAATTCACAATCAATCAAATGATTGTACATCATTAGGTCTCTAGATTAGGTTCTCAAATTAAGTCCAAATAATATTTTCCTATATATTTTATCTTCAATTCTCGTATTTTCAACCGATGGGGTTTAATAAATTTCACTTGAATACATAGATAATCTGTTAAGAAAATGAAAGTAAAATTATATTATAGGGGATCACTTTAAGGATTATAAACAAATTGTAATGATAGTAGGAGTAGTTTCAATTAAGGATTAATTGAGAGAGAATAACTTAACATGGTTCGGTCATTTTCAATGGAAGACAATAGAGACACGGGTTAAAAAAAGTGATAGAATTTCTTAAATGAGCGTATAGTACATGACTGA
The DNA here is from genome assembly GCA_951799425.1 of Ilex aquifolium. Lineage (NCBI taxonomy): Eukaryota > Viridiplantae > Streptophyta > Magnoliopsida > Aquifoliales > Aquifoliaceae > Ilex > Ilex aquifolium. Next base: position 30,683,991 of record OX637405.1, read on the forward strand.
AATGAATGGCGAAGAACGACTCTCATATAGCCGACCCAAAATGATTAAGACATAAAATTTGGTTTGATTGATTGGTTGGAAAACAAATTACTGTTACGGTTGAAGCCTATTGGTTAGCTGTTTTTAAAAAAAAAAAATTAAACTAGTCATCCGTATGTTCGTTCTACAATATAATTTCATTTGGAATTACATTCAATTTGTGATAATTAGCAATTTTTGTGAAAAATATCTGGTCATAGTTTTGGTTATTGGAATGAATTTTTGGTAAATATAATCTTATATGTATGTGTGCCCATGACATTGTGTTGATTGATATAGTGTGTTAATATGAAGTCAAAATAACTATTAAAAAAAAAGATTTCCCTATTTACCAATTATGAAGAATTGGCTCAAGGTTGATTTTTTTTTTTCCCACATGAGCTTATGGACTTGTATGAATGCAAACAAGCTTTTTAAGTTTAGGTTGGAGCTAATCTGAGATAATTTTTAGATTTAATATTCAAATCTAATTCATCTTAAGTTAAAGAGTAATGTTATTTAGACAAAAAATATTGACAATATTTACTTACTCCCAACATCACTGATTTAATTGTGGGTCCTAGTATTTATTGGGACTTATTATCTATTAAATAGTTGTGATAGAGGAAGCCAACATATGTTGTCAACATTTTTTATCCAAATAACATTTCTCTAAGTTAAATTTGAGCAAGCCCATTTAGAATGGAGTTAAATTCGGAAGAGGCTAAGTCGAGCTAAAATTAGGAGTAAATATTGAATGTAATAGTGATACGACATTTATCATTATCATATTGTGTAATCATTCAATAATAAGTTTATAAGTGAATAAAGTGACCTTTACTAATTCAATGTGTTCATTTTTAGATGTAGTGATTATGGTGGGGTTTAATTTATCCACTTATAGGTAGGCTTGTCGATCAAAATTCGATCTGATTAATCGTATGGTTTGATATTTTTTTATTGATAACTCGAAACTGTTGCTATCTTATATTTAATGGATTCTGATGATGCACAAATTGGTTTGCCCACCACCTGTCAAGTAACATTAATAGATGCAGTAATTGGTCGAGTGAGAGAGAGAAGAACACAGAGATTTATTGTGGTTCGATCAATGTGACCTACGTCCACTTTAAATGGCTAAAGTCGCCGGGTACTTTATCACTTCAAATGAGTAGGGAGAGTAGAGAGTTACAAGCTTAGAGAGATAGGAGAGAGTTGTGCTCTCTTGAGTGTGATTTGTCCCCCAAGTGTTGGTGGGACTTACAATTTATAATTGTCTCATAATTGATAGTAATTAAATAGCTAACCAAGCGGTTGTAACGGGTTGGGGCCGTTTAATAGTCATAACGGATTGGAGCGACTTTAATAGTAATTAAATAGTTTGGCGACCTCTCCTCTCCTCAACGGGCAAGAAAGTTATGGTGCTCTCCAAATGACTTAGTCAAAGGACGATGGAAGGGTTGAATCTTTCCAAGGCGATGAGGATGAGGCTCTTGGGATGACCCTTACTCCAAGGTGGCGACGAGGGTAAGGCTCTTGGATGACCCTTACTCCAAGGTGGGTAGAAGAAGACTCTTGGATGACCCTTACTCCAAGGTGGGTAGGAGGAGGCTCTTGGATGACCTTGCATGCCCCCTGCTGATGTAGCTCCTTGAGCTTGATGAGCTGCTTCATGCTGATGTAGCTCCTTGAGCTTGATAAGCTTGACCAGATTGACCACATTAGGCTGGACTTGACGGATCTCTTGGAGTTGGACTGTAAACTCGGATCGGGCTTATAATTTGAGCTAGGCCCTTGGGCTTGGCCCATCAGATTCAAATTTGAATTTGGATATACCTATATCCAATATGATCTGAAAATATGTATATATTTTTGTATAAATATTAAATAATTTAAGTAATTATTTAAAGAAATTTAGATATAATTTGTTAACTTTTAGTTAAATTAAGTTATTCGAATTAAATCGGATTATCAACGAATTCGAATATGAACTATGAAAATAAAATCCATCGAATCAGATTCAAGTTAGACTTTTGAAATTGGATCCGAATTTGCATCGGTCAAAATCCGATTGTATTATTTGCAAGTCGTTCTATGAGAGCCATCATACCACAACTATTATGTACTCCCTCTAAATAGAAATGTCGAATAGTTTGTTTTTTTGTTTTTGCAATAGTTTTATCTGTGATCAAGTTTTCCACTAACTTGAGTGTAATAATAATTATAACGAATCACCCCAAAAGAATAATTTGTTGGGCCCTTTTTAACAAAACTAGTTAGTGCACACATGTTTTGCACGTCAACCATTTTCAAAAGTAAATATGATATGTATTATTGTTATAAGAAAAACTAAATATGTATTTGTTACAAATTTTGTTGGCATTTGTCTAAAATGTTAATTTTACTGCCCTTTAGACGACTTGAGTTGTTAGCGAAAACATATATATATATATATAAAGTATAGTGAAGTTTGAATCCAAAAGACAAAGAGAGGTCCAGATCGTTTTGAGACAAAACATAAACACATTCAGCGGACAACGTAATCCCAACATAAAAGACGGTTCAGATCATCTCAAAAATTTTGATCTAACTGTCTACCGTGAGTACTAAATTTTATTTTCCTGCCCAACTCAGACCTCTCTCTCCCAATCTCTCACGCCTCTATCCCTACCTTACAAACTCATCCCCAAAATCTCTCACATATAATCCATCTCAATCTCACTTCTGCCAATCTCAAATCTTCTCATAATCTCAAATTTTATCCTAATCTCAAATCTTCTATTAATCTTTGTGCCGCTACTTATCCTCCACCAGCAAAGTCACAGCCCAGCCAATGCCGTTGCCCGGTACATATTTTTCTCACTCATTCATTCACTCACACATGCACAGACGAAATTTTTTACATGATATTTTTTGTTCGAATGTATAATCGATTTTTTGTTTTGATTCCCATTGCATGGTCTGCCATTGGGCTTTGATTTTGTTCAGTCATCTGTTTAATCCCCATACTTTTGATTTTTCATTGTCAACCTTTTTACTTTTTGTAGTTTAATGAATTGATCATGTTATGCATTTGTTTCTGGTCTTATTATCTTGTATGTAACTTGTATTTTTTTTTCTTGTGCTTCGAATACATAGGGTTCTTTTGTGATTTGTATTAAACCTTTTTTTCGGCCGATGAATAAAAGGGTTTATAAGTAGCGCATGAGCATATTTTCATGGCACAATCTATCTTTGCTGATTTTATATATTGTGGAATAGTTGCATTGTGCTTCTTTATAGAGCAATGGCTAATGGGGTTTCTAAATTGATGTTCCCTGACATTTCCCTGATGTTCATTTTTTCCTCCTTGCACTTATCTACATTTGTTTGTATTTTTTTTTTCTTATGGGGATATATTGTGTTTCAATTTGAGTGGTGGAACTGCAATCCACTTTTTTGGGTGATGTTTCTCTGCAAAATTAATAAAATAAATAAAATCACAGACCCAAGTGCGGTATGTTTCATTTGTTTTCTGAATCGATGAAGCTTTTATGCTTGCTTTGGAGTATCAACTTAGTTAATGTTCAATTAAAAGGAATGTTATAAAAGCAATGAATATTGTGGAGAACGGGTAAGCAAATGCACTACCCATCAGTTGGTTAGCTAAAGAACAACTAAATATTTTTGACTTTTTCTTTGTAATGAATTTTTTGCGCCACCGGTTGGGTAGCCCAAAAAAATTGTGACAAATTTTTGACCCCACCACGTGTTTGATAAAATTTCTCAAAGAACTGTTGTGAACAATCACAACAATCACTATAGCCCTACAGACAAAACCCAAAATTTAGTGATGAATTTGGTCCGAAATCCTTGCTCTCTTTAACTTTTTTAAAGGTAACGGGTGAGAAAGTTAACGGGTTTATACTGTTAGACATGTTTAGTTTTGATATGGGTTAGACGTGTTTAGTTTTGGTATGATTTTATAACAAATCATAATGCTCAAGTTAAATAATGTACTTATTAATTTTTTTATTTGCAATCCAGGCTAGCTCAAACCAAAGACTAATTTAATGACCTTCAGCTTGGACAGTATGGATGAGAGAGCTTGACTCTTATTCCCTTTCATGGTGAGAGCTGGCTGATAGAGAATAAGGGAGATCATCCCTTTGCTAAATAAACTGAGAACTCCGATGTTTTAGTTATAAATTTACTTTGTTTCCTAAATATTGTTTTTTTCCAGCTCTTTTAGGCATCAATGGATGAGTTTCATGTGGTGTATGTTTTTGTGATGTTGATAGCTAAAGCTTTTTTTTTTTTTTGGTTTGTCTTAAATGTGTTCTCAAGTGATAATTATTTTTTTAAGTTTTACTTACAATTTTCATCATTGTGTTTTCCAGTTCACTATGTACCCATGTTACTTGATGGATCCAAGTTTACTTCGACAAGGAACGGAGATGAACCTTGCACTTTCAAGCTTTGCCATGGTCAGTGAATTCTTGAACTACGATATCATCTTATCACTGGATTATGCATAACATTAACATTGTAACTGGTTGCTTCCTCTTAAGATTGTTTGATGCTCCATTGAATATTTTTTTTCGGAAAGTAATGCTCCATTGAATATTGTTGTTAATGGTAATAGTTATTTGATACGGTAGTGGTCATGTGAATTTGGTGAATTTGGTTTGACTATGTGTGTATGTGAGTGTGTGCATGTAATTCAATTAATTTCTAGAGATATGCGGTATATTAATTCAAGGCTCAAACAAATCATTTCAATTAATTCTGATTGTAATTCAATTCTTTTTTACTACAACTAGGGTCATTTTGATCACGATAATTTTTGTTGCTATTTATTTTACTGATTTGTTTGATGATGTAAGGTGATTAGTGAGTTTGAGTCAATTTGTTGCGATGTAATGATGTCGATAGTTATGCGGTTGAGAAATTGAGCAATTTTGATTTTAAGTTCTGTTTTGGCAAGTCACAAAAATACGTATATATACATGTTTGTGTTATGGATGACATCGTATGAGGGCATGTATACAAGAGATCTAGGTATCAGGGCATTACTGTTGATTGAATATTTTGACGTGAATGCGTGGTTTTGAATTACACTTAAGGCACTTTACGTGATATGCACTTAAGTCGAGAACCTTTTTTTAAACGAATTTTTGAAAATCAACTGGCGTGATCGATGCGGAGGGTCATGGAAAATGAAAAGGGAATAGGTATGTCAATTGAATTGTTTGCATTTGAAATTCTATATTAGGTGCGACTTTTTATGTCTAATTTATTTACAACAATTTCATGCTTATTATGAGAAAAATGTTTTTTGACAGACAGTTGTCAATTTATCTTATTGAATTAATCACAAATTGAAATTAGAAGCTTATATTAGTTGCAGGTATGTTTAAATGATTTTTTTTTTTTTTTGACATCTTCCAAGTACCTTGCATTGTATGGATGAAATTCTATAAACAATAAGAAAGCAAAACATGAGCTCATGATTCTTTTGTCATTGCTCATAAATCTTTGGTATGTACCTACGCTTTGTTAGTTCTATGTCAATAGTGGGTTAGTTCACCCATTAACCCCCCAAAACCATGATGAAATTACAATCTTGGAGGAAGACACATTCGAGTTGAGAAATATGCTTTGGGTTTAAGCTTCAAGTTTGGATGCATTGATATCTTAAACTTCATGACTAAGGTTTTGTGTCAAACAACCCACTTACCCAACCCAATCGAAGCTAGACCCAACCCAAAACTAAAGTAAGGTTGCTTTGGAGAATTTTTTGTTCATTTTTTACAAGTAACACAGTGTCTTCAGGCACGGACAATTACTAGTATATATATATAAGAGGAAAATTCAACTCAAATTTTGGCTGAGGCACTAACCAGAGGGAAATAACAAAAAAGGCGGCAATCCATTAGGCTGCAATAAGCAGAACAATAAAGTGGATGTTGTGGTCCTATGCTTGTGGCATTGAACGGCGGCCCGGCAACAACAGAATGATCTTAAGCTTAATTTAAGCCAACCCATTTAGAACGGGGCCAAATTCGAAAGAAGCTATCCCGGCTCTCTACTGACTTATGGGCCTTTTTGGGCCTTGTTCCTCTGCTAGCCCACAAATTGACATCCTCGTTAAGTATAAAAGGAGTTTCGGCCATTTGGCGCTACGTTCCATCTCTCTCGAGATTTCTACAAACTAGGGTTTTCAAGGCTCCGCCATCGTTTCTCAGGTAAACGAAAGTATGAACTTGTCTGTCATTTCTCTTTGGATTTTCATTCCCGTGTTTTCTATTTTACTTTTCTATCCATTTGTAATCTGAACTGTTTGAAGCTATAAATGTTTTGGGCTTTGTTCGAGTAATATTTTTTTCTAATTTGTGCCTTTTCTTTTTTCGATCATTGTAAGTAGTCAACGACAAGAACGAGAAGAAGTTAATATAATGGCTGGAGGGGGGAATTTTTTGCACAGAGTCATAAGCTACGTCGTTAATGAGGTCGTTGTCGATGGTCTTGCCAACAGGTACTCTTTCGCCCCCCCCTTATTCTTCTGATCTTTGTCCAAAATTTTTGTGTTATTTTTGTGGGTGTGTCAGTATGTAGCTTTTATGTTTCAATTGATGACTTTCTGTTACTTTATGCTCTGAATCTGTTGTTGAATTGAGGCTTCTTCATCTGGCCGTTGGGATTTGATCAATTCCTAATGGGCTCGTTCCCTTGAAGCTAAACAAATATCACATCTTCCGATAGATTTTCCATTTGGGATGCTTATTTTATATGATTTGCTCTGCATTGCCGGAAGTGTGAGAAATTATTGTTCATTAAATTTAACACTAAGCATTTTACCATTTTAATTAACGTATATGTAACAGGATCTACATATGCAATATGGCGTAAATGAGTATAATGCTCGTGTGTGTAGATTAAGTTCTTTGCCTTGTGACTTCATACTTCATAGGCTTGTAATTATTGCAGAGATGATTGCATCAGCAACTATGGTTAACATCCAAGGGGCTGCAGCTGTTTCTTCCCTCTTGGTTGGAGTTTATTTTAACCCTACAACATTGAAACAAGTGGGAGTTTATGATTTGATGATCCTGGTTTATTTAGTTTTAAGTCGTAAGGGAGTTACCAATATCAGTTGATTAGAGTAGGTGTATCGATGTTTTAATGGGAGTGATAAATAACATCCTAGGGCTTAAATGGTTTTGTTTCCTGATTATTGAGCTAATGTTCAGTTGATTGATGTTAATCAACTTGTTGATGCTTCATGGCCTTGTTCCATTCATTACGGCCTAATTGAATGAATCAAAGCCTATTGGTTCTGTTATCAGTCTATAGGAGGCCTCCCTTGCTGACTATGGTCTATTTTCATTTGCGGTTTATGTTATTTCTTTCTTATGTCTACTTTTTGGAGTTCTAATTTCTAATTTCTCGCATTAATTAATCGAAGATATAGTGACTTCTCTTGTGGTTTTGCAGCCCTGCTTTCCAGAGATTTGCGGTGAGGACATCAAGGAGGATGGAAGATATCTCTAATAAGGGTATATGCATGCGTCTTTTTTTCCTTTTGTTCTTGGAATTATAGGCATTTGGGTAACGCTTCGGTACTGCCACCCTACTTTTCGGTAGCATACCGAAAAGTAAGGGGCCTCCCTTAGTTGACATGTGTCAACTATTGACCAATGAAATCGGTATATGTATTTGAACATAATATTCAAATTATTTATCTAACTTCACCTCATAATCTTTATCTTCAAAGGTTGATGAAATAGATCCCAAAAATGAAAAATTCGTGGAAAAACTTTCAAGAACATTTTTGGGTTGGGTTACAACCTTCTAGAGACATTTACAACCATTTGGGGTTGAATTGGATGAGGTTACCATTTTTGGGGTGAGATTATCACTTTTGTGGGTGATGTTATCACCTTTTGAGTTGATGTTACCACTTTTTGAGGTGTGATTACCACTTTTTGGGGTGAGGTTATCACTTTTGGAGTTTGGGATGCTGTTTACCAGTTGTTGGGGTGCGGTTAGCCGGTTACCACTTATTGAGATAAAGTTATCACTTTTTGGGGGTGGTGTTACCACTTTTTGGGTGAGGTTATCACTTTTTGGGTTGGGTTATTAGTATTTAGGGAGAGATTACCACTCTGGGGTGACAAACTTTTAAGGATCGATCATGCTTAAATAGGATCAATCTTGACTTTGTTCAAGATTGATCATGCTCCAACGTGATTGATCCTTAACATCAAAGAGGATTGATCATGCTATTCTATGATCGATCTTGATAAACTTTTACACATCCAACATAAAATTAATGTCTTTTGGAAATTAAGTTTCCATGATCTATCCCCATAAATATGATCTATCTATAATTTCTTATCATAGTTTACCATGATGATCCTAAATTTCAATCTTAAACAAGACATGGTAATACCTCCCCAGAAAATAGTAAACATCACCAAAAAAGTGGTAATCACATCCAAATGGTCGTAAACTTACCCTAAATGTTGGTAACCTTAGTCCAAAAGTTGGTAATTCATCACAAACGGTGGTACATGCTTCCCAAAAGATGGTAATCTTAGGGTGGTAACTGCATCTCAAAAGGTGGTACTCACATCCCAAAAGGTGGTAACCTTACCCTAAAAGGTGGTAATCTTATCCTAAAAGGTGGTAAGTACATCTCAAACGATGGTAAACTTAACCGAAAAGCAAGTGCATCCCAAACGATGGTAACCTTTACCCTAAAAGGTGGTAAACTTACCTTCAAAGGTAATAACCTCACCCTAAAAAAATTGTAACAGTACCCAAAAGATAATAACTTTACGGTAAAAGGTTATAAGTGCATCCTAGTAAGTTAATCTCAACCCAAAATCTGGTAATTGCATCCACAACTCATAACCTCTGTAAAAATTCAAAACGTGGTATTCTGGATCATAAATAATAAAAATCTTTGTAGGTTCGTTTAAGCTAAAAGTACATTAATCTCAACCCATTTAATTTATAATCTCATCTATGAATATTAAATCTGTGTTTTGTCTGAGCTTGATTAGAACTCTTGAATAGTTCCATGTGAATCAAAGGTTTGGGAACGATCTCTGTTTCTCCGGTACTCCTTCCTCTTCGTCCTTTCTCCTATTAACTACTGAGTGGGTAACTAGTAAAAGGTGAAATAGTGCAGGTTTTTTTGATCAACGGTTGTAACCCATTCAATGATGGATCAGTGGTCCGTCCTCATTCATTTAGCGGCACCCTAGGATGACCCTAGGCATTTGCTTTCTGATGTCATTTGTATTGTGTAATTATTTTGTCCGCTGCAGCTGTACAGAAGAAGCAAGAAATTGCAGAGCAAATCAAGGACATGTCAAAGAATTTTGAGGTTGGATGTTTTTGCAGATTTTAAAATCTAACATTTGTGAGCTGTAGTTGAGCGTGTCTGAACGTATATCTTTGTTGTATTTGCAGCAGCCTTTCAAAAATCAGTGATGCTTGGTGGCAGAGGATGGCACAGCAGCACATGTACATTCCTGGTTTCCCCTATGGTGATGACAATGGTGGCGATAAGATCTTATTGTGTAGATAAGTGGAAATGAACTGGGCAGAGATTCTGTGTATCTTACAGTAATAATGCCCTTTTTTGGTCATATCTAGTAACTTGTAGCGCCTCTTTGGAACAGCATGTTTGACGAGGCACACTTATTTGATACTTGTTATGAGATAAATGCACTTGGGTTTAGGGAGCTTAGCATGGAATTTGGAAAAGTCGTCGGTGTTGGTATTCATCCCATGATATGGAATGGAATGGAATTTTTGTAGATTAATCATTCTTGGCTATGTTTCTAATTTTTATTTTTGAGATGGATCCTATTGTGTTCTAAATTGTGGGTTGGATCACTTTCCTTCTTGGCTTGTTATTTTTGGAATTCCTTTGGGGAATGCAGTACACATAGTGTGTGGGTAATGGTAGTCCACAGTGCATAAGCAGATCCAAGGGCTCAGTTTTATCTCGGATCCATGGCTTTGGGGCTTTTTCTTTAGTATGTGGGATAAAAAAAACGAATTTATCTATCAAGTGGAATGCCCAAAAGTACGTTAGATTCATTCTAAGGGAGTTCAAGCACTGGTTTGTTGCGAATGAAATGCATTCCGAGGCAAAATAGAACACAAAGTCATAGTTGAGGGTTGAAGTATAATTTTTAAAAAAATAAAAGGGTCCAAGTTTATTTTGTGTGGTACATAAAAATGGATATGTTGCCACCAGCCTACAGGAGAATCTATTGTACTTACGTCTGAAACTATGGGAATGTTTTGAGAGTTTAAAAAGTGGGGGAGGGGGACTTATTCACAAGTTAAAGAAAGAAATATGCTTTTACTAGCTCTCTATCTAGGTAGATTATACTTACATCCCTTAAATTATTATTATTTTTCACTTTGTCCTTTCAATTACCAAATTTTTCATATTATACCCTCAATTATATCATTAATTTCATATTGCCTCACTTGTTAACGTCTGATACATATTCAAAGAAAAGTTATTTTATTTTTTCCCTTAAACTATATAATTTTTTTCACTTTACCCGGACATGTCCGTGATTTCCGTCAAAAAAGATAACAAACGTTTGCGATTGGGGCAATGTGAAAGAAAAGTATTAGTTGGGGGTATAATGTGATAAATTTGGTAGTTTAGGGGGCAAAGTGAAAAGGGTGATAATTTAAGGAGTGTAAGTGTAATTTACCCTATATATATAATGAGCAGGTCAGGCCAAGTAACTGACTTACTGAAGAACCACCCTCCGTCTTCGTCCATGGCGAAAGCAATATCACGGAATGCATGCCTCCATGTCATCTTACTCTCTGAACCAGAAGCGACTGGCGATCATCGAATCCCTCGCCTCAGCTCTTACATGGAGTTCCTGATACTCTCCACAACCGACCTGTTCCATTCTCATCATTTGTTCGTCTTCCAATCTCTCTCTCGATAATTTATATCTCTGCGTTTATTTGAAAGTTCTTGTTTATCATCAACAGGATGTTCGTCTAGGTAATCATGGAATGCAATCTCTGGCAATTTATCAATGATTTTCGTGTTCTATTACTGATACTCCTACTGCGACTTTCAATCAAGAATATTCTGCGTCAAATGGATCTGCGGAAGCTGATTCTGGAGTAGGAGAGAAGTCTCACAAATCACATCGGACTGCCGACCAAGGAAAACCTGCTACAGGCGCGGTATATTGCTATTTCTCTCTCTCTCTCTCTCTCTCTGGTGTTGGATTTTGAACAGATTACGTTTGGTGTTTTCAATTCACTGTCGCTTGAAATTTGGCTGGATACAGTGAACAAGTTGACCTAATTTGTCCTATGTATAGTTTTGTGTTTGTTACTCATGTTGAACTACGAGAGAGTTGTGCACAATGTATTGTTTTATGTTCCAATTTCTTCTTCAGCAGGCTTGGACAAACACTGATTGGGGGATTTGAACAATTATGGCCTAGAAATAACCTACTAAATCTCGTGAATTTTTCATTGGCGTCACTTCCAGTTTCAAGCAGTTTCCACCTGAAAAATCATTTCTAGATGTATATTTTAAAATGTCATCATAAGAGGAACCGTATCTCCATTATCTTGGACTGTTTAATTTGAAATGTGCATTGCTTGTGAAGTATACGAAATAGTAAACGATGTATGGGCCCGTCTCTATTAGAAAGTAGAATAATTAGCATTTGGTATCTACTACACAATAGCGTGATACTCATGGAACCCTTTCACAAATTTGTTTTCTGTTGCAAAACCTTTCACCTTGTGTGATTTTGTTGTTAACATTTCATTTGATTTTAATAAATGTGATTCTCTGGCAATTAATACCACAATTTTCCTGTCTTTTCAAATATGTTGGACCATCTACTTGTGTATGCCCCGTTTATGTTGTGGATTCACCGTTTCTTTTGCTTTCTATGTGTTTGACTAAGAACTGAAGGACATATGGCCTACTACTTTTATGGACATATGTCCTTGTACAAGACAAAGGGCATATTTCTCTGAGCTCAGTTTTGTTATTTGGTTGTATTTGTCTCTCAATTTTTTTCCTTCATTAGTTTGTAGTTATATTTCCAGATTTTTAAAATTCACTTGTTTTTAGTGTTATATAACTTTTCAATTTTGCTTTTGCAACTCATATATAGAGTACAATTGTAAGTATATTTGAAATGCTCCTACATTTGTTGTAGTCTTCTTTAGAGTTCCACCATTTTTGCAAACCATTACACGATTTGCCATATGCATTTTGAGCATGTAACGTCATTGGGGCCAGTTCATACAACTAGTCATTACTAAAACATTAATTGATTTAATTGCCTTTGCAGCCCGTTTCTTGGTTGAGTTTTCTTTTGCTGATTTCCACTGGAGCAGAACTGATCTTCTACTATAACAAAGATTGCATATAGAAGATAGGTTACTATGGTGAGTAGGGTATTTGTAGGTTCACCTGGAGGATCTGATATGCATCGATCCTTTTGAGTAACCCTTCTGATTTTTTGTGTCCTTTCAGTTCCATTCATATGGTTTAGAAATAATCTTGTTTTGATTCATTTAGTGTAAAAAGGAGTTGAAGCCACTATTAGGGTGCATTTAGCCACATGCTATCTCAAAAACCAGTAGTGGTAAATTGCATTGCCAAGGCCTTGAGAGGGCTACTTGGATATAGCTATGCCTATGTTTTGTTTCCGTTGGTTGAATACCTTATTTAGTCAGCTCAACCATATCTTATTAGGTTTGCTTATGTGTGTGTTAGTTAGTTATGCCTTCTTTTTCATCATAATTTGATGCTTATAGACATCAAGGTTAATATGTTATGCTTTCCGAATTTGACCGGTTGATAAGTCAAGGAGTAGCAGTTTCTGAAGGTGTAAGATATGCCTTCATGCTGTCAAGGAGTTTGTTATGCCTTCTTTTTCATCTCTAGAACATAAGTTCGTTAATGAATTGTAGCTTATGTTGATAAAAGTGACTACCTCTCCTTGGGGATTATAGTGCTTGTGTAAAGGTATTCTCTTGTGTAAGTAAATACTGTTATACCTGTTGTTTTCAGAGAATTTTTCTTCTTGTTTCCATTATTCAGTGCTGATTGATACTCCATGCTCAAATGCTATAAAACAGAGACCCTCTGCGGCAAGTAGCCACTGTGGGTCCACTCAACCTTGTCAACCATATAGGGAAAATCCATAACGGAAAGATTTTACGGGAAGATGGACTTCGATTTATTTTTGCTTCACTCACTGCCCTGATATCTGCCCAGATGAGCTACAGAAGTTAGCTGCTGCAGTTGACAGTATTAAGTAATTGAAGCATGAATTCCAAACCCTTCAGCCTCAATGACTTAGTAAAGAAAGAAATCCAGTTATTCTTATGTTTTAGGGTCTGACAAATTTGATGATTCATGCAGGAACTCGATGGATCCGAACATGGAATTCGTAATTCTTTTTGGGAAGAACAATGATGTCCACACGCTTGCTGATGGTAAGCATAATCTGCCCAAAAAGACATCTATTTCATCTGGAGAACTCTTTTCCACCAAGCAGTTTCAGTTTCCTCTAATGTCTTTTGAGACAATTTGTAGAAAAGGTGTGAGGTTCTATTTCACAATGGGAGAACATTTTGAGTCGTATGCTGTTTTGCAGTAGGAAGATATATGCAATAATGGAGTAGTTATACTCGTTTATTTTTACTCCTGAATTAAACAGGTGGTCAATGGCTGAATTTATATCAGAGGCTTGAAAATCAATCCCAGTATGCATAACCTTCCCCTCTTGATTAGGGATGTTCACCCTACCCTACGGGTTGAAAATATAGTCTTCCGTCTTCCTTCCCGATAGAAGAATTTTTTCTTAATCTACTCTACCCGATCAGGTGTGGTATTCTTACCCGACTTCCTATCCGATTAATCGGGTAGGAAATCGGGTAAACACTTTTGTAGCTATTAATTTTTGAATCATTTTAACAATTCAATTAAATAACATGCACTAATTTAACAACACAATAAATCAACAACACTAAAACCTAAAACAACTATATATATATATATAAATTAATTAATTAATTTTTTTTGGTAAGGTAAAATAAGAATGCGAAAATTGATGGATATTCTGTATTTTTATCCGATTTAATTGGAAGACCAAAAACTCTTCTGCATTCTTACCTGATTTTTGCGACTAGCCGTTCAGTAGAGTAGGATAGGATCGAGTAGGGTAAGAAATTACGGCCAATCAAAAATTTGAACACCCCTACTCTTGTTGTTGTACTGCAGATATTGACAATAACAAATGTAGATTTTCTGGAAGAACCGTCACACCTGATCTGCACACTTTCATAAACACTACTAAAACACAAAGAAATAGAGCTGCTAAAAGTCTCATCACGTGCAGAACATGTTGGGTACCAACGACCAAAAAAAAAAAAATTCTGGGAATATAAATATTTTCCTTTCTCATGTGAACATAACAATGTAAAATTTTACAGAACCAACTGCAACAGCACAAAACTCATCGTACGAACACTTAAAATAATGGCCAACACTGCACTACATTCAATACGAACACTTAAGTTGTGCTAGCTTATTTGCTTATATATTGGGATGTATTAGCTTCTATAGGCTATATTCTCGATTCATGCTCTCCCTGCGATCCAGTAGATCTCAATCTTATAGCTCAATTTACACGTGACCAGTTGCCCTTGGTGCTTCATTGACGTTTAGCTTTATGTGCGAAGCCAATTTTCAGCATATGGGCACAGGTGGTGTATGATTTCTGGCTGTGGATAAGCAGGTGGAAATGTACAGCACTTCACCACCTGCAACTGATGAGAAAAATAAGCGTACTCTTAGAGAAATGGACTTTTGGTAATCAATTAAAAGAAGAAACCACAAGAGACTCTGATGCACCTCTGGAAACATGATGGAAGTTCAAGCCTGCAGAAATGCATTTCCTAAGAACACTATGTCTCAATGTGTTGAGGAAATACAGCTTTGCCTGGATAAACTTGTTGCATCTCCTCTCGCCAGATCTGCAGCAATAAGTCACATTCATCACTTCTTATTCTGCCAGGCTTCATTTGTTTCTACAGAAAATTATATATGTATTGGGAGACCAAGTACCAGCGTGTCAGCCAAGAGAAAACTCAGCAAGGAAATTCGGCTCAAGAGCCGATATTTACAAAGGAGGCTGACCTTAGATTTCGGAGATTAGAGTAGAACTCCGTAACAGTGGAGAAGGGTTTTGCCTCGAATCCAAACCATTTCTCGTCTTCTCTTTATGATATTTTTAATTAGGACTTGATCAAGGGATCAATGACGTTTAAGAAGGATCAACCCCTCAGATTTTGTAGTTCTTGGCCTGTATTTTACACATCATATGCATGTTTGGGTAGCTTCTGAGAGGCTGCATGGCACGACAGAGCTTTGCAACTATGCTATTCTTGGTGTATGTGTTGATCTGATTCTAATTTTAGTTGATTGCTCATCGAATTATTTGACCATGACATAAATGGGATATAAGCAGAGACAACAAAGGCAGGGTCCACTTCTCTTTATTCTCTATAGCTTGTTGTCTATCACGTATCTTTCTTTCTCATGTGGCTATATGCGTGTATTCTGGATTTATTCCTCGATCTAGTTTTCCCTATACGTAATTGTGCGTACAAAATAAACTTAAATTCCAAGAGAAAAAAATATATAATTATACATGAAAGCTTCTAGAATCAAGAACATACCGTATCACGGAATTCCAGTCGGATATGAGGCACATTTGTCCTGTGAATATCATTTCCATCCGGTCCTCTTATGTAGTATTCCTTCCCAACCCAGTGCGACTATGAACGACAAATTTCATATCAGAGACAACAGCTTCACATAGGTAAAGCACGAAAAGAAATCATATATATGCAGAAAAAGGATCATTTAACACGCAAATGCCGGGCAATTGGACATGAAAACATTAATATATACAGATTCCACAAAAAATTACTATTGAAACTCAATAATTTTAGTTAACAGATGAGTAACCCAACAAGGCGGCCCAGGCTCTCCATATTGCGGAGTCTAGAGAGGGTCAGATGCACGAACACACCCCTCCCGTGCGGGTGGGGACAAGTGGAGAGGTTGTTTTCTTGATTGGAACCCTTAATACCCAGGTCCCAACAACGGCTCCATTGCAGTGACTCTATCATAGTGACAAGATCACAACAATGGAGCCATTGTTGAACCTTGCCATTGCCATTGATTTGATTCGAATTTTGTAATTGAACCTTGTCAGCCCATTTGATGAGCTCAGTTAAATCCTTCCATTATCTTCGATGGATTATCTGGCCTAATTTCAACGGGCAAGGTTTCTTCCAAAACTTAACTCAAAGCAACAAAACGAATATGACCTCAAATACTTGGGATCCACATGTGGTAAGGGTCACTTTCCACGGAAGTTGTCCTATTGAAATAAGTAGGCCAGGCAACAGGCACAAACAATGACAATCATATCCTTCTGTAAATCCAATTCTTTATGCCTCTTAAACATAGTATTACTTAAATATGCCAGGCACCAGCCTGTACCGCCCTGGAAAGAGAGGATTGGAGCAAACCATGCACCTAGTGAACACAGAAACTGGTAGAGAGTTTCAGGTCACTCTATGCTGGTTTCAGAACCCCAACCCAACTCTTTCAATTGCTCACACCAGATCGTGGAAATTTCCTAGACCAACAGCAATTTCGATAACTTCAACTCACTACAATATACCTTCAGAGCATGTGAGAAGCCTGATTGGTAGACTGAGTTACGGGCAATCTCGCACAGATCACAGGAACTTAACTTCCAAACCTGCAAGACAGAAGAGTTGCTCTTAAACATGATAACATCTTCATATGTTTACTGCAGACTTAACACAAGAGAAATGATACTCACAGAAGCAGCTATACTATATTCTTCCACCAGGGGCTCTTTTGTTAAGTGGATTTGTAAAGGATCATCAGTAGACAGGGAAACATTGAGGCCCCGTAGGAAAAACATAGGAAAAGGGTTCCGATGGTAGTCTAAAAATAAGGAATTGTTGCTCAGAGGAGACATAGCCAGACCAATCTGATAGCCAACAAGCCATCAGAAATGCATCAGCCATATAATAAATGCAATTACATCGACAGAAAATAACTCTCCCCTGCCATATTACCTGGGCCAGGTAGTACAAATATTGTAATACAGGAGATTTCCTCAAATTAATTCCATGTGCAATATTATGAGCTGTAAGAAATGTTGCAGCAAGGTGGTCAATATCACCCGCCTGAATATAATAGCATCGCATTAGTCATGCACACAATTTGCTCATAAGTATCAGATTAATAAATTAAACTTCCAATAATACCTCCCCTGAATGAGGGCGGAATTTGATAGTTGTCATGCCCTTCGACTCACGGAGCTGAGATGTAACACAAAACGGTCAAAATCCCAGGCATTTAGATTATAGCACAAGAAACAAATGAATAGGCAACCATATGAAAATAACTCTTTTTGTTTTACATATAAAAATGCAAGACAAAAGAATAAAATGCATCTAAAAAACTTCCTTAGATAAACATTCTAATCATATTTCTTTTTTATATTTCCCTTCTTCCAAAAAACAAACCGAGAGTAACATTTACCAATGTGTATCTTAAGAAAGGAAGTTACCAAGCACCGTTAGAACAAGCAACCACAGTGATCAATGGAAAACACCTAAACCAGTCTAAGAGTGAAGATAAACCTGAGTAAAGCTAAAGCAAATGCTGCCACTGAAATAACTATTACTACTTCTCAAATACAATGAGTAAGAACTGCAACTCAAATTTAAACGATGAAAGCGGTGAATATCAATGTACAAAAACTTCATTTTCTAGGAGGACCTCAGTCTTGCAATGGGTTTTTTATTATTCCCTTTTGCCTTTTTCTCCAGTTGCTCTCTATACATACATATACAGATAGAGGAGGAGGAGGAGGAGTCCACAAATGATACTTCTACATGCTAGCCATGTATAAAGAGGTTTACAGGTTTGTACTCAATGAAACTAAACGCACCTTGTTCAGGGTGTAG
The DNA here is from genome assembly GCA_951799425.1 of Ilex aquifolium. NCBI lineage: Eukaryota > Viridiplantae > Streptophyta > Magnoliopsida > Aquifoliales > Aquifoliaceae > Ilex > Ilex aquifolium. Next base: position 30,702,108 of record OX637405.1, read on the forward strand.
AGGTTAGCATAACAATAGTATGCATAGTATGAAAATGCAGGATTGAATATATTGATCCATTGAGCTGGAGTTGGCATGTGTTTTGTAGGGCGTCTTTCAGGCTTGCTTTCGTCATCCACCAAGTCCAACCCAACAACCTGTAAACCAAGCAGGCAACAAGGAAAAATATCAGGAAATTTGTATTCTTATGGATAAAAGAAACTAAAATAACAACAATGAATTAGGAGAGATACATTTTTACCTGGTGTAAGATTAAATAGTCTCACACCCCTCAATAAAGCAACAAAAGCTCAGGAGTATAAAATCTAATGGTGGGTTTTGAAAAATGTGATTCCTACAGAGTTACTGAGAAATATACGACTAAAAAGGCTTATACCATGCGTACAACAATTTCTCCTAAATTAAAATTCAACCACCATGTGGCTAGCATAATGAAAAGATCCATAAATGAGAGAACACACCTGTTTCAAGAAAACATGCAACTGAGGATGTGAATCTGGATCAACTGTGACTTCGAACAGAGGAAGAAATATATTGTCAAGAATATTCTGGAATGATGTAACAATTCCCATTTCCTTGTACACATTGTACAGTCGTGGAAGCTGCAAAAAAAGAGGAGATTGCAAAGTAAGGACTCAATATTCAATCTATATTCGCTATCTTACACAAGAAGCTTCATGGTACTTAACATTCCAAGATTATAGGAATGTCCACCTCTCAAATTGGGAGTAACAGACCTCAGGTTTGAGATAACTCTGCAAAGGCCTTTTTATGCCTAACCAGATAAAATGTTGATATTAGCCGTTTATTGAAAACATGACAGCCACAGGTCAGCAGTCATAACTCATCATGCCTCCAAAAACCTTGAAGAATCATTATGAAGGTGCCAGCCAATCCATTATTAATGCTATCTATGACAAATCTAACAAAATGTGGCATTATGTGAGTTCTCTTGTTTTTCTCCATCATAATATCTTTTGAGGAATGTAATTTCTAGGTTTTCTCATATATATGCTAGTAATCATGAGTCATGACAATCCAAAATGAGATAGAAACTAATCAGCACCTGAATCAACCAGACAACATTCTCACTGTACAATTCATTATTGACTATCCAACTAGCCATTTGGTCCCACTCACTTTGCTTTCTACCATATATTGATATCCTGTATTCAGCCATCTGTAGCAGCAAACAGAATTGGATATTAGACAATTTTAAACAATAAAAAGGTAAATAACCAAATGGAAGTCAGGAACACAGGCTGCTGAGAACAAGGAGGGAGGGGGGCAAGCATTTGAAGACATAAATTAAAAACCCAAGTTCCGAAAGCATACTTATCAAAAACAGTAGAGAGAGAACATAAATGCAAGTACTGATATGAGAAACTTCCAACTAAAGAATTCTCTAAATCAGTTAATGACTTAATCATAATGAGCTTGAACACAACACATATGTAGATCACCAAAGAAGTAAAAGACAGAAAACTCCAAGAAAATGGAAAAGCTTTCAACAACTCGTAAACAAGTGTGACAACCCTGAGAAAAACTGAACAAATGTAACTGCAAAGTCAAATTGCCTCATCTCACAAGCTTTTATCAGTACAATCATCGAAACATAGGTCAAGAAATTGGAAAGCTTCAAATGTCCAATAGAACCCATTATATGATGCTTAATAAATTGTCCGCGAATTTTTTTTATCATATCACAAATCACAAGTGAAAAATACTAACGATAAGTTCACTATTTACTTTTATATTAATATGATTTCCATGTCAAACTTAGATCACAATACATCTACACCATATGAATAAAAGTAGCACAAGGTTTAAGCATTTTAAACAATATCAGTTTTACGCTTTGTTTGGCTGGACAAAAGTAGCCTTCTTCAAATAATTGGATGTTCAAATTATTTGAGAAGGCAATGAAGAACCCAAATCATGGATATGGGTGCTCAACATTCTAACTATCCAAATAAGCAAACAAATGAAGAAAAGCAGGAAGTCTTCATAAAACTCAAGAAATTGATAGCAAAGAAATCTACAGTCAAGACAACAATAGCATACTTGATATTTGCTCGCAGCAAGATCTGTGAACACTTGCTTCGTCAGCTCAGCAAGGAAACGACCTGTTGGACCATAGACGATGATTAAATCACAGTTATGATAAAAGTACGAATGAAATACATCATCACTGTTGACATTGGAATTTGTAAAACATAATAGAATAGTCAATGCATTATATCAAACTACCAGTGCCTATTCATCCAATTTAAAATGGAAATAGCTAAGATGCAAAGCATTTGTCAGAACACCAATAAACTACAGGAATGAGAAGAGAAACAGACCAGAACATACCCTGGATAAGATTATCCTGCTTCAAGAAAATTTCCCTCAGCCTACTTTGACCACAAGGATTATACTTCAGGTTGAACTTGTCAAAGCGATGAAAGGTGCTCTTGTCAGCATGAACATCTAGAAGGTCAACATTCAGGTCATACCTGTATAAGTATAAATGTGAACAGATGTCACAATGAGTCAAACCAAAACATGCACAAAGGATGACAATCATGATGATAGTACCCCCTTGACAAGGGCACGGTTCTCTTGAAGTGACTGAGAAGATAATTTAAATTACCCGGTCAAATCCAAGCTCTCAAAAACCTCCTTCAAGGTCAGATATGTTCCATCTCGAAATATAACAACCTGAATAGAAGAAGACAGCCCAGACTTTAGCAAAATGGCAAAACACATCATCCTTTGAAAGGGTTTTCTAGCCATAAGTTCATAACAATGCTTCACCTAAATTCTGAAAGTTTCAAATTAGGTGATTGTCAGCATAGCTATTATGTAGTTTTATATTCTCCGTCATTCAAAACTCAAATGCTTACCTCATCGGGCTCCTTCCTCAACTTTGACTTAATGAATCTCAGAAGATGTTTCTGGTTCATGCATGCTGAGTGATGAACGTGTGTGTCAACTTTTCTGACATTATAGAAGTCACGATGTGGTGCACTTTTCTGAGCTAGGAATTCTCTATCAGCATTAAGCATCAAATGAAGATTGAATTTCTGAATGCATGTTCAAATAAGCATTATATCACGACGTTGTTATGATTTCTCAAACATAGAGACTTAGCATAATACTCATTCCTAATAAACAAACATTGACAGAAAAGTATCTACTTGTTCCAGAAGAACTAGCCGATGATGGCATAATGTTCGTATATTCCCAGCCGCTATTACTTTAAGGATGTGATGCAGATCAGTGAAAAAAGTCGTTGCATCAGCAACAGGAAAAAGTCTCTCTTTTGCTGGGGGAAAAAAACAAAAAGGAGAAAATGATTATAAAGCACAAACAAAAACTCGACAGCAAAACCAGTAGCTGAATCATATATGAACATGAAAAGGTACAACAATCAAAATGCTTACAATCTTTGTTTGCATAAACATGGACAACTCCATCTTCCATTTGAAAATAATGCTGCACGACATATTGATGTGTCATCAACCAGAATGTAATCATGGAATAAAACTCGTTAAATTGTGGCCCAAAATTCAAAAAGGCACCAACAACAAAGAATTATAAGTGTAAACTCAGAAATAGAAAAGCACAGACTCACATCAGATTTTCCCTCAAGAGTATAATCAAATGGATTTGGGTTAGGCTTCGGTGTACTAGGATCGGATATAACTTCCTTCTCCCATGAAGCTGCTGCTTCCCTAAATACATAACTCTTCCGCATTTCAAGGCAGACTTGCAGAGCCCGATAGACCTCTACTTCATCAGCAGATGGTACCTCTGATAATAATTACAAGGAGAAGTCAAACAACCAAAACTCTGGCCTCACTGTGCAACTTCATATCCAGGCAGAACCTTATAGCTTTCACTTACAGGAACAGAACACGTGCAAACTTGGATTTCAAAAGGAGGCTTACCCACGAACAACAACATTAGATACACTATTCTGATAATTACTTTATGTTGGCTAAATCTTACGAAGGAATGTAACACAATATTATTATTTTTTTAAATTAATCCTAATTCAAATCCAATGGCTAGGTCATTCATTTTTTTTATTTCGGCTAATTAGAAAGGTATTCGGACCTGTCAGAGCACCCTTACAATCCTCCTGCACACATGAATTGCACCTCCGCCAACCCACTTACACCATGTAATTACCAGAATAACTCCCCGGGGATAGCCTCAAAGAATTAGGAAGATTTGATCATGTGACGTCCCCCTCATGAAGCACGTGCCATGTCAATCCCTTGGGGTTAGCAAAGGCATACAATACATACAAGTATTTAGAAACATTAATCACATACTCTGTTAAAGTGGAACAACACACAAGTTCAATATACACAAGTATCTTGCAATACAAAGGACATACTTTGGTCGAGTGTTACAATACACAACAAAACACAAAATGACACACATAACCACAATTATGATCTTTTGGAGAATCAACTTTTTTCCAGAACCCTTACAAATAAAATACCAAGGATCCTTTGAAGTGAAGGAGGGTGTTTTGAATTAAACTAGTATCATATAAGAGAAGCAGATTTTGAAGCACCATTCCACTTTCTTTAGAATATTCGAAGTCTTACTGCTGTTCTATTGGAAAAAAAAAGTACGAAAAAAAAAATTACCCTAAGGACCAGTTATATGCATTAAAATATAATTTTGCAGTTTATAAGCTTCTTATCTTTTCCTAAACCACCTTTCCCAGTTTCAAAAATAGATAAAACTTCCATTTCGTGAGATAAACACCTCCTCTTTTTACCACCAACATACGACGCAGTTTGCCTATTTTCAGTAACCACACATAAGACAAATTTCAGCCTGACCCATTAAGAATGTAATCAGTAATGTCTAAAGATATTTCACCACGGTCTAGTCCACCTGCAGAATGCAGCTTGAACATTTTTCTCCCAACACAAGTCTTAATTTTTTTGATAAGATGCAATCCTTAGATAATTACTTTGCATACTCTGCAGCAATAACCCACCAATACAAAATTTTTTAACATAAGCAAGGTAATATAACTTGAAAATGCGAGTTCAGGTAACAATGACATACACCAAGGCAGGAAGAGGGAGAATACCAGTTGGGGAAATTTTGAGTCGTACAAAAGTTTCATGCTCTGGCTCTTTCCTAAGAATATCAGCTGCTACAGGGTCAGGTTGAACACCATGCAGGTCACCGGATACACTATGGGAACGAATCATGCTTGAGGCAGCTATAGGCATCTGCTCTCCATTAGCATTTACATGGTCTGGTAGATTCTGAAACAGGGTTTCACAGTCAGGAGCCTGCTCTTTAAGTTTGAACTGCAATTCAGTAAAAGGTTGATTTTTTTTTTCTTTGACCAATTGTGAATACATAAGGGCAGGCTCCTTAAAAAGATACATAGTAGTACTGACAAGTAAGTAGTAACACCTATTTAAGCAACAGGATAGACACATATACAAGCACATCCCCAGAGAGAGAGAGAGAGAAAAAGAGAGTAAGGATTCACTTAAACAACAAGCATTCATAGTAAATGAACAACTTACAGCATTTCCATTAGTATGAAGATATGTAGAGTCTAGTTTAGCATTATCAGTCATATTGTCTTCATCATCTGACCCTTCTACACTTTCGAATGCACTTGCACTAGCAACAGGAGACTTGGGAGAAGTGGGTCTAATGAGATGTCCTGGTCTCTTGGTTGAACACAAATGGCCAGCAGCTTGCCCTAAAACAAATCAACACAGTTTCTCAATGAGCAAACTCCATCTCACCAATAACATACAAACACAACTAATGGAAGAAATAAGCATATAATTTTGCACAAAAGCTTGTTTCACAGTAAGCAGGCTACCATGTAATGGAAGCATTACCATGTGGAAGCTTGTTCCACATAAGTATTTTACTTTAAAAGAGAAGTAGAAAGTAAACCAATAATCTTCAATTATCAGGATTTACACTTGCTAAGCCATTCATAAGCTGAATAGAATCAATCCCACCACAAGTAAGCCAATTAGGGAGTCCGCACCAATTAGTCAACTACTCCACTCTCCTCAATATATAATATCACACCAGCCACAACAAATTAAATAACAGAAACAATATTTCAACAAATTTCAGAAGATATGAGGGAACACATAGTAGTAGCTAGTAAGGGACATCACATCAAATGACCAAAACTAAAATGTCACCGAAGTATTTTGTAGCAGTTTTCTTATGCAGCATTTCCTACATCAACATGAAACACAAATAAGAAAATGCAGTGAATGAGAAACACTGCCACAAAGTGAAACTGTTAGTCAGCTGCCTAGCCAAGCATGCAAGTCAATGGAACATTTCACAACTAGGTGCCATTGATTCAAGTCTTGCTAGTCAACATGGATGAAACATAACAATAAGCAGACTCTGGTAGTGAGAGAAAATTCTAGAAGGGCCAAAACTACAATTCATTGATGGAAGTCATTTGGTATTTTAAATTCCACTATGTTGACAACCTGTTACAATCAAGAAAATAATCCCTCTATCAACATTAATTGCTTACAGATAGATTATTTGACAGAAAAACTGGGAGCTTTTCACGTAAGCCTGTCTCGCCATTTCAAGTTCTACCAGTGCAAACCAAGGTATGAAGACAACAAGGCATCGATCTAAAAATCCCAAGTCTTGCACAAGTCTACCAATATAATGGCTACAAATAGGGAATATGAAATGGAGCATTCCCACTTCACACTACTGCACTACTTCATTCCTTTATTGCGCCATTTCACATTAGTCTGCCTTCATAAGCTTATGTTGCTTTCCTCTTTGCTTCCCAAGTCAACTTTTTTAAGGCAGGCATCCATCAAGTGAACTACTATTCATCAACATTACCAGGTATAACACATAACAACATCGCTGTTGTTTAGGTAGGACTTGGAAGTGGCCACTTAAAGTCATGAATTAATTATCTTACGTTATTCCCTAAAAATGTTGATTAAAACAGCAAGGACTCAATGTCTCACATAGGCAATCGTGCAAAAGTAAAGATGAAAATTGGAGCTAGACAAGTATAATTTTGTTGGAATCACCCATGCAGAACGCATGTGCTCCACTGAAACACCAGTTAAACTCAACTTTGTGTACATAAGGATATAACAGAAACACCACCCGCAATTCCCAATTTTCTCACACCAAATCCGAATCAGCAACTAATAATTGAAAACATAATTTTTTATTCCACACGAATGCTAATTCCCTGCAACCAAATCGTACGATTAAGCTTGTAATTCAATTAGTCTAGTAAAAGTGTGCATAGCTATAACTATCATTGAATTAGGACAATAACAGCTGCTATATAAATTTTTCCAAAATAATAAAATTCTCCTACATTATTCCACCAAGATAATCAAAAACATCAATTCAGTACAAGTTCATCATTCATTCCGATGAGAAGTCCGACATTTGCATACCTTCAGGAAGCGTGTGGAGCCTCGGCAAGCCTGCGGGAATCCCATCCACATGAACCGGACCGTTCCTCCTCTCCTCTACGTCACCAGAAATCGCCGTGACATCCGGCAACGACGCCGAAGCACGCTTGTAATAGCCGTTCGCTTTCCTCCGGCTATGGTTCCGCCGCTTCTCTGCCGCGGGGACACCCTTCTTCAAATGCTGCGGCGAGTCGTCCTCCGCCGCTGCATCGTCTCTCTCTCTTTCTCTCTCCATCGTCTTCGCGAACTCAAGCAACTGATTTAGGGTTTTCCGGTGCATGTAATAGGCCGAGACCGCCACAAAAGAAGCACCGACAAGTGCTGCCATAGCTAGATGCAGAGTATACGATTCCATGACTCTCTCGCTCTCTCTATCTCCGTATAAATACTACGTATATATGTGTGTGTATATAAACCCTACTGAACAGTAGAGAGGGCTGTGTTTTATTAGGGAAGAAGTGAGGTGAGCTCAGGGTATTTATAGGGAGGAGAGAGAGAGGAGGACATATTCGATTGTGCGTTTTCCTATGTTATGGTGCTCATTTTCTCTCTCTCTCTCTCTCTCTCTCTCTCTCTCCTGTTTCTTTCTCACTCTTCCTTTGATTGTAGTGGTGGGAGAAATCTGAAATGCTGTGGGTGCTGGCTTTGTCTCGTAGCCGCTTTTGTTCAGTTAATTATTTATTAGTTGGATTATTCTTACCTCACAAATTTTTATTTTTATTCTATTTAATTTTTTATTCTCAAATTACTAAATATAACCCTTCTATACCCACCTCATTAATAACTAAGTTTATCGCATGCTACATATACCCCATTAATAGTTAAATTTACTCATTTTATGTACACTTTTTTAATGAAAGAAGTCATCGTAAAAAAAAAAAGAATTAAAGAAGACAATTAGTTTGAATGCATAAATATATTTATGAAACAAGAAAAATAAAAAATAAAAAACGAAACAAGTAAAAAAAAATCAAGCTTGAATGCATAAATATATTTATGAAACAAGTAAAAAAAATCAAGCGTGCAGAAACAAGAAAAAAAAAATAATGAAACAAGAAAAACAAAAAGAAAGAAGCAAACCGAAACAAGAAGGAAAAAAAACAAGCAAAGATTAAAGGAACAAGCAAAACTACAAGATACAAAATCGAATATGAAAAAAAAAATAAGCACCAAGCACAAATACAAAATCGAACAAGAAAAAAATAACAAGCATAAATACAAAACCTTAATAAGATAAAAAAGAACAAATAATCTGATATCATACTTATATATACACACATATAAATTCTAAATAAAAATTTATTAAACTTAACAAAGATATCAAAACATACCGAAAATAATGAAAATCCATATAACAAACATGACATCAAGCATAGAATTAAATTGACAAGTAATGCTAACTTGTATACAGGGACAGAGCCAAAAATTTTGCTCATGATGAGCACTTTAATTACGCACTCTAATTTTTTTCTTCTCAACCAATCACACTATATAATATATTTATATTTATTATATCACATTTGATACATGAATTCCATTTAACATAAAAAAAATGCCAAAAAATATTGCAAATTGTATATATATAAAAAATGATTAATTATTATTATCGTAAAAAATGAAGCTAATTGTCATTTTTGTAATCAAAAAATATCAATTGTTCACTAACAATCCATTAAATTTATTCAATAAATGATGTTCTAAACATACTGAGATATTATCATAGTAAAATTATTAAACTAAAATTTAAGAGCTAAACATAATAAAAAAAATTAAAATCAATTGACACATAGCAAAGATTATAATCAATACTTGAATAAAAATAGAAACGATTTCTCGTAAAAAAAAAATTTAAATGAAAGTCAATTGCATGAACTTTTACTTGCAAAAATTCATAAATAATAAAATTAAGGTCATCTGGAGAAAGTCTTAATAAAATAAAAAACTTGTCTCATTGTTCTATTTGTCTTTACAATACTGCTTAGCATTATTTTTTTGACTACAAATATTACAGAAAAATCTAAAATTTCATTTCATACGCATAAAAAATTGAAAAGATATGATACACCATGATCAACTGATAACACAATCGGTTAAAAAGTTGGATCGATATCAAATTTCAACAATTTGGAATCCATCCCAAGTTTTGGGGATCAATCCTAACTCAATTCCATTGAGTCGTAACTCGATCTATTTGAGTCACAATTTAACGTAATTAAGTTTTAAATTTTTATACGATACTCAGATTTCAACAATATGGGTCCATAGTTTTTTTTTTTGGGTCATTTGGAAGCTGGTACACTAAATTAGACATAATTGTAAAAAAAAACACAGAGCAAAATATTTTGGAAAAAAGTACACAGCTGAGATCCAAAGATGTAAATGCCATTTTATAAAATTTTATTTCCTAAAAACTGTAACAAGGCATTTATCTTAAACACTGAAATTTATGGTCATTTAATTAGTAATCTCTAATGAACCTTGATTCATGCATTTTTTTTTTTTTAAAAGTGGTTTATTTTCAAATTATATTTATGCATTAAATATCTCCTAGTTTTGTGGGAGAACTTTAATATTCCATTTATTTTATGATATATCACTTTGTTTAAATTTCAAAATTTGTTAATATCCGAACTTTATAATAGTGTAACAAAAACAGTGTAATAATATGCTGTAACAAAGACAGTGTAACAATACACTGTAACAAAATAGTGTTAAGTGGTTTTGTGATGGTAACAAATTTAAAACAGAGATGAACTGTTTTGAATGAAATTATATGAAAATATATGTTTGACAAAATATAATAGTACAATATTTAGTATAAATGTTTTGTTACACTGTTATAGAGTTCGAATATTAATATAATTTGAAAACAAAATCACTTTCTAAAAAAAATACACATGAATCAAGATGCATTAAATATAATTTGAAAACAAAACCACTTTCCAAAAAAAAATACTAATGAATCAAAGGAAGACATAAAATTATAGAATATTAAAGTTCTCTCATAAAACTAAGAGATGTTTAATGCACCAATTTCCAAAAAAAATACGCATGGATCAAGGGAGGATATAAATGTCAGAATAAAATATAAAAATTTCAAATAATGTACTTGGAAACAAATAAGTATCAAAATTAAGAACTTTTTTACCTTACATTTTTTTTGTATACTTTTTTACAATTAACTCCAATTTAGTGTACCCTCTTCCAAATTTTTTTTGTTTTTTTTGTTTTATGTCGGCTTGATTTTTTAATTTTTTTGAGTTGAGGTGGTGGGCTTAGTATTTTTGTCTTTAATTTTAGGTGGGCACAAGTGATATATTATACAAATATATAATGTATATATCTAGGTAATAAAAAAAAATTGAGGGGGGCAACTTGCCCACCCTGAACCATACATAGCTCCGCCGATGCTTGTATCTCACTGAAAAAATTCATATGAAAAAAAATGTTTTTGTGAGTGCATGAAAAAAGATAGAGAATGAAACCCTAATTATGACAAAATATAAAGTATGTTTACTTATTAAAAGTGGTGTATGTAGAATGAGGTGAGTTTAGTTACTAATGGGGTGGATATGGAAGTGGTGGGATTAATAGTTTGATAATGAGAAATTAAATGGAGTGGAAATAGAGATTTTGTGGGAGTGGGAATAGCCCCACCCTTATTTATTTGGCTCTTAATGTTTGTGTTAGTGTTAATTAAGACCTTAAATTATATTTTATGTCAATTAAACCCCTGAATTATGTAATTTGACTCAATGTAGCCCTTTTGTCGAAATTCTCATTAACTTTAACGGGAAGTCTCACGTACACATCACTTGAGTCAGAGATTATCATATAGTTCAAGGGCTACATAATGTGCACATGAGGATTTCTATCAAAATTAGTGACAAATTTGGACAGAAGAGTCACATTGGGTCAGATTGGGCCTGTAAATCATGTCTAGTATGGCAAGTTTGTGTCGGGTCTTAGCGGGTTCGTATCAAAAAATATTTTATTCATACCCGATTCGTTTATTAATTTGTGTCTAACAAATCGTGTTATTTCGAGTTCGTGTCGTGTATAAACTATGTATAATTAGTATATAAATGAGTCGTATCGTGTATTTCTTTTTATTAACTTCACTCATCCTCGATTTGTTTATTAATTGTATCGTGTGGGGTCCACTTATTTAATAAACTAGTGACTTATAAGGAAGACTCAAACTTTCAAATTTTGTGTCGTATCATATCGTGTTATATTATGTTAACAAATAACGACATATTTTAATACCCCTTAGGTCAGATTGCATAGTTCATAGATTAAATTGACACAAAACATAATTCAACAACTTAATTGATATAAATGATATAGTTTACGACCTAAATAACTAGTTAACTCTTAATTATTATATTTCTATCATTAATCAACAAAATTATTAATTTTTTTTCTAATAATTCATGATTTACTTTATAAAAAATGGTAGATTGATCAAAAAAATAGTACTAAAAATAATAATATTCAAATGATATAATAATGATTTAATAATATTTTTATCTCGTTTTTATTTATTTAAATTCTAAATTTTGCTCATCATACCAACGATATCTTATTTAGTTCTTATTTTTTGTGTTCTTCTTCTAACAATGTAGAATTATTTTTATATTATTTGAAAAGGTAGTTCCCCATGCAAATTTTATTTTCGATAAGTCCCCATTCAAAAAATAATTTTTCTTATTTTTTGTTTTCTACTTCTAACAATGTTGAATTATTTTTATATTATTTGAATACATAGTTCCCCACATAAATTTTATTTTCAATAAGTCCCCATTCAAAAAATAATTCTTCTTATTTTTTGTTTTCTTCTTCTAACAATGTTGAATTATTTTTATATTATTTGAATACGTAGTTCCCCACATAAATTTTATTTTCGATAAGTCCACATTCAAAAAATAATTCTTCTTATTTTTTGTTTTCTTCTTCTAACAATGTTGAATTATTTTTATATTATTTGAAAAAGGTAGTTCCCCACATAAACTTTATTTTAGATAAGTCCCCATTCAAAAATAATTCTTCTTATTTTTTGTTTTCTTCTTCTAACAATGTTGAATTATTTTTATATTATTTGAATACGTAGTTCCCCACATAAATTTTATTTTCATTCAAAAAATAATTAATGAGTAATAATGACATTTTTTGGTAGGGCCATTATTGCTAACGTGCCACCTACATTACCTGCCTAAGGAATTTTTTTTTTTATATGAATTGTATGTATGTTGAAAAATTAATTCAAGAGATTATTCTAGTCTTTAAATTTGATAGTTTCAGTTATATTTCTTCATGCTAGTAATCAATTTAATCCTACGTTACTTGCATAATGGAATTAATTTTCATTTTTCATAAGAATTGTTCGCATTGTGAAGATTATAGATATTAATATCTAGAGCAAAGCTATATAGATCTAATTCAATGTAGCCATTACATCAGAGGCGGCCCAAGGTAAAGCGGGGCCCTAGGCAAAATTTTTATATGAGGCCCTATTAATATTTTGTCTATTAATATTGTTAGAGAATAATCTAGTTTATTAGGGTTACTTTTTTTGCCTTTTTTACCATCAAGTAATATATTTTATTTTTAATTATTATAATTTTTTTATGTTTTAAAAAATAAATTTTTATTTTTTAAAAAATTTAAAATATTAATCAAGTTTTTATACTCAAGTTTTGACAATAATTTTTTTAAATAGATAATATTGTTAATTCATTTACTCTTAGTTGATTGTAAATAAAATTTTATCAATTTAAGTTTTCTATAAATAATTTAATAATAGAATATGTGAGCAAAGAATCATTCCTTACTCTAAAATTTGGATTTAACCAAGTAGAGAGTAATTTTGGACCTAATCAAATTAGATACAGATCTAAACTATTAAAATTTGGGCCCTAAAATTTTAATCATATCTAAAATAAAAAATAAAAAATTAGGCCTACTATACTAAAGAGATAAATATTATGGGGCCCTCTAAAATTTGGGCCCCTAGGCAACCAACTTAGTTGCCTAGGGGTTGGACCGGCCCTGCATTACATTAATTATAAGTTTTAATGTTATATGAAACATACTTTCAATTTAATAGTTGCATTGAATTAGGTCCTTAGATTATGTCAAAATATTTGTTGAAAATTTTTCAATTTTTACACTAGGCCTATCAATCGTGTCGGTTGAGGCGGGTTCGTGTCGAGTCTTAACGGTTTTGTGTCAAAAAATACTTCACTCATACTCGATTCATTTACTAATTTGTGTCTAAAGAATCGTGTCATATCGGGTTTGTGCCGTCTATAAATTATGTATAACTGATATATAAACGAATCGTGTTCTGTTTTTCTTTTGATTACTTTAACTCGTATTTGATTCTTTTAACTCATATTTGATTCTTTTATTAATCGTGTCGTGTCGATTTAATGCGTTTACCAAATGGTTGGTTTAAAAAAGACCAAACCCCTCTAATTTTGTGTCGTATAAACAGATCGTATCATATTTTAACACCCCTCTAATTTTGAGTGACATTTTAACTTGGATTACTTATAATTAATACAATTATTAGTTAAAAAATAAAAATTAAAGTCATTGTGAATGCAAGAACTAATACTTGTGAAAGAGAACATAAAATTTCTTTGAAAATTAGGAAAAATCACTTAAGAGATTTTCGAAGAGTTAATAAAGTACCCTAAAATATATATTACTAGGGGTAACCCGTGCCTGAATGCACGATATAACGTAAGTGAGAAGTGACAGATTTTTAGAGACATATTCAATGTAAATAGTTTTGAAATGGATGTTAGTGGCCGTTAGATGAGTCTATTTGAGACCATTGGATGAACTTATTAAAATTTATTTTGTTTTTTATTATAGATTGTGATAATTAGTAACGAAATGACATAGGGTTTAACAAATAATTTTTTTTTTTTGATTAATTTCGTTAATACCGTGAGAGGTGGGCCCTCGTCGATGAGAGTGTGGGCCAGAATCCACACCTATTTGCTAGTGATAGGGCATGGGCTCGGGGGACCTACGAATAAGAGTGCGAAGTCCTTTTCGTTATCCATTTGAATGAAAAAATGTGCTGTAAATGTGCATCACATGTTCCAGATATTGTAAATTTGCATCATTGGACAAAGAATACCCTTATTGGGACCTACAAATTTGCTCTATTTGTTAATTTAATGATGTAGTTTTATTATAATTATTAGATTAATACTAAATTTTAATATTTAATAGAATTCAGAATCAATCCAACGGTTATAGTGAATTAGATTAATAAATTCGATTTTGATGATACCAAGAATAAAATCGTCAAATAAGAGAAACCCACAACGTAGCAAATCAATCACCAAGTTGAGAAGAGACTCAACTTACACGTTAGCAAGAGGTCAAGACAGTCCTGCTATGTCAACAATTCAATCAGAGTCGGTAGTTTCTCGAATGAGCTTGAAGTAAGCCGACCACAAGGTGAGGAAGGATCAAGAATAAAGCCTAACACCAGATCTCATTCAAGGATAAGGTCATTAATGCCACGTCACCTGCTTGTAAAATGTCATGTCATGTCGTCGTGTCAAGGGAAATATAACATCTAACAGGATATATCCTAACAAACTAGGAAATCACTCCATTATCACTTGAGTACTACTCTATTAGATAATGTAAATAGGCAAATCTTTCCTTGGTAATAGAAGGATGAATACTAGTATCAAAAAGCGGTAACTATCTCCTTCCCCACTAAGTAATATAAGACTCCCGGAGCAAGATATTTTATTAGAGTGGATTAGTCAAACTTTTCAACTGATGAACCATTAAACCTTGCGTGTTAGTTAATTACTACAATTAATTTATTAGTTCGCATTCTACATCCTAGATAGCCTACACATATGTATATTATTGGAGGAGCAATACTATGTAATCCAAATCTGTAATCCAAATTTACATCTCAAATACTCATGTTTGGTATGTAACACATATACATATAGGACCCACAGATATATTATAATTATTAACAACTATTTGTCTTATAAATGACTATTTTACCCTTGATCAATCCAATTCATACTTATATTAAGGGATACAATTGTTTTTTACATCCTTAATCCATCTTCCCAAACCCACCCACCCAACTTTTAGGTTTGACGAAACTTATAATCATGAGTTTAATATTTGGGATAGCTACGGACCGAGTTTGATAACCTAAGATTGAATTTTCAATCAAAACATGAGATTTGTAGATCCTTTGAACTATTTTCTCCAAATTCATCTTGTTAAATCCTCCATATCCCCTTACCAAATAGCGTCTTAGGGAGTATGAGAAAAGATTGAACCTGATGAAATTTCTGTATTACCAAATATAAAACTCAACCACTGAACCATTTTAAAAATTTTGTAAATGTAAATTTTATGGGCATACTATAATATCTCGATTTGGGTGGAGGGGTGTGGCCGAAAATCACATTTATCACGAGAGTTATTTTTAGAGAGAACAGAAACATCTCTAGAAATAATTATTTTTATGTTGGACGACAAGTAGTTTATTTGGGTATCATGTTCTTCATCCCCCTTCTCCTTCTCCCCCCCCCCCAAAAAAAAAAGAAAGGTCTTCATTTGTTTAATGGAAAAATTTCAGCCACACTCATTCTAATTTATTTGGGTATCATGGTCTTCATCCCCGTTCTCCTTCCCCCCCCCCCCCCCCCCCCCCAAAAAAAAAAAGGTCTTCATTTGTTTAATGGAAAAATTTCAGCCACATTCCTTCTAGTTTATTATATCTTTAATGACATCTTTTCTATTATCAAAAACATCACTAACATTCCTTCTAGTTTATATTTAAATATCACTGACACACTCTGTCATTAAACCACCATTTATAATAAAAATAAATTATCTAAAATACCAAAATTGCCCCTACATAAATTTCAAACAATCTTTCAACATAAAATTTGATTAAAATTTGAACTGATTAAAATTCATTTTTCTACATATTAAAATTCGAGCTTTGTTCTACATATTAAAATTTGAGCTGATTAAAATTCATTTTTCTACATATTAAAATTCGAGCTTTGTTTTACATATTAAAATTTGAGTTGATTAAAATTTGATTTGAGCTAATTAATTTTTTTTATGTATTAAAATTTGAACCTATTAAAAGTCTTTTACGTATTAAAATTCAAGTTAATTTGAGTTCTACTTGAGCTGTTAGCCCAGATTAAAATTCACTTTGAATCGATTAAAATTTATATTTTTTATTTATTAAAATTTGTTTCAAGTTGATTAAAATTTATTTTTTACATATTAAAATTTGAGTTAATTAAAATTTATATTTTTTTATGTATCAAAAATTGGACAGATTAAAATTTGATTTGAGCCTCAAATAGAATTTTAATCGGCTCAAATTTTAATATGTAAAAAAATATAATTTTTAATAGACTTAAAGTTTAATATATAAAAAATAAATTTTAATTAGTTCGGATCAAATTTTAATACGTACAAAAATTTAAAAAATAGAGGGGGTTTCATTGAAGATATGCCTATCTAGATGAGGTGTGGGATGAAGTATTTTCTAAAATATATCACGGGTAATTTAGTAAAATTGCATTCTAATTAACACCTTTAATCTGACAATGAGTGTTATTGAAGATTCAGAAAATAGAGGGGATAACCTTAAAGATATAGTAAACTAGAAGGGGTGTGATTAAAATTTTCCCTTGTTTAATTTTTCGAATAGTTAAATATTTATATATATAAGACTCATGGGCTTATTAAATATGAAAAATTGTCGTTGAAATTACCCACCCAAACAGCCATTGTGGAAAGATCCAGCAAGAATGAAAAATATATGATCACATTCACACCCACTAAGCAAGTTTGTGCAAAGATTGCTTGATCATCTTCATTTTTTATTTGCATTGGCAGATTAGAAGCTCTTCGTATGTTAAGTACTGCAACTTTGCATTATTAGAACTACACGTCCCCATTATAATATAGGTAAGTGATCCTTTTCCATTTTTCTATGACCAATTGACCATGACTGAAAAAGGTTGTAACCCATGATTGTTGATATTTTATTTTGGAAAGGACAAACGTTATAAAGAAGGGAGAAAAAAATATACAAGCCTCAATCATGGTAGATGTAACTTACTATCAATATCGGTCCTATTCAATGTACATGAGATCTAGTAAAGATAAACGGTAATTAATTTTAGTGGCGGAACCAAAATTTTTAATTAGAATGGACACTTTAATTATAAACTTAAATTTTTTTCTTCTACTTGATAAAAGTAACATAGCATATTTAAATTTATTATATTATATTTGATACTTAAACATTTATTAGATATACAATAGTTCAACGTCGGTATATATATATATATATATATAGCGTATACAAAAAAAAAGGTTAATTATAATTATTTTGATTTCGATGAGTTTTCATACTTTAAAGACGTTATATGATAATTTCATTATTCATATTATGAAGAATATTTTTTTCTTTAACTCACTCTTTTGATTATGTAACTTAACCTTTACAATTTTCATAATTTAAAAAAATAATTTCGATATGTTAAAAACTTATCTGGACGTGTCCTTAAAGTGTGTCCAAATATTCATAGTTAATTATGTATTTGTCTATACTACTCGATAGGACAAGAAATTGATAGATTGAACATAAAATATATATGGTGGACACCATTAAATAAATTAAAAAAATTTAAAATACAAAGATAATAATTTTTTAAAAAAATAAATTAGGGTGGGTCCGTACCCCTGGAGGACCACTAACTAGCTCCGCCAATGATCAACCTTATCCTTATTTAGGAGAGATTAATTCCTGAATTTTAACTAGCGACGCATCGCAAGAAGACAGAGGACCTTCCTTAGACACAAAAACTCAAACTCAAATTCAATTCGAATTTTTAATGAGAACCAAAATACAACATACCACAAGAGAATCAAAAGCCATATATTGAGGGATAAGTTAAAGTGGTAACAGGACGAGCTGTAAACTCATATATACGGAGTTTGAATTATGACAATTCCTTAGAGTTAGGGCATGAGATATTTATCTTTCATGAATATATTAATCCCAACATGGATGATTTGCCTTTGACCGAACCGGAAAAAGAATTCATTAAGGTGCACATAAGTTGACCTGTATACCCCGGGTCTTGAACCACAAAAAAAATAAAAAATAGAATATGCGTTTGTTTAGTGCCTTCATAGTGGGGAAGGTGGGATTTCTTTGTCTCTTTTTATATAGTGTTAATCTAGCTAGTTGGATTATCAGGCACATCAACACAACTTTATAATGAGATTCCTGTCATGTTTACAGTATATAATATCCTCAATATGTGGATTAGAAGATGAACACCAAGATAAAGGCCATTAAAGCAATCCTTTTGGAATGAGACTAAGTATCTATGTATACCAGATATGCTTCTTTAATTATGTTCATTTTCTCTTCAGCATGGCACTCTGTAAAGGAGTGATGGGTGTATTGTATATATAAAGAAAACAAAGCTTGTCTAATCCAGTTGCCCCATGGAGAATCCAGTTTGTCAAGTAAACGATTAAGGTGTAAATTAGCACGTCGTGAAACAAAATGTCATTGGCTTCTATTTGGAGTTAAAATATAAAATCTCAGAAATATTCAATGTATTGATATCCGGTAATTTGAATGTATTAAGAAGATATTACGTGACAGAATTTGAAGAAAAGGAAGAGATAATCAGCCACAATCACATTTGAAAAGAAGAATAACTAATTAGAAGTTACCAGTCAAATAACAGTCGATGAAAGCAAAACTGTCGAGAACAGTAGCTATAAAAAGGCATGTACTGAAGAAGATAAATGATATATTCAAAATCCCACAAGACTCAAGATCTAGGCATTTTTAGGAGTAATTTTAAATTAGTTTTAGGAATTAGTTACTGCTGTAATCAAGTCTGTTTATTCAGTCTTTTCTGTGACCGAAGTCCCTTCGATTGAATTAATAATAAATCATCTTTTATTAGTTTCATGTACTGTGTGTTTGTCCATTAAATTCATTCAAAGAAGTCCTAACACAAAGCAGTTGAACCCCTCACAAACAATTGTCTGAAAATTATCTATCAATTGAAATTTTTCTGTTGATCACAACAGATTTTAGAGTAACAGCTAGATAAAGCCCAAATTTAGTTTATTTATGTTGATTGCAGGTGGTTCGTTGCATCGAAGATTTTCTTTACAAACAATGAACGAATGGTTCACGAAAACAATTAAAATAAATAAATAAAAAAGTCTAAAGGATGTGTCTAAAATTCAATTAAAAAAAGAAAAAAATGGTACTATATAATAAAGCCATATCTAAACAAAAAGATCGGATCAACTAACTATTATTATACAAATCCAGAGGAGAGATAAACAAATATGATTAAACACTTTTGTTTTTTTCCGCACCACCGATCTGATTTGCATAATACAAAACTTTTGATGCTATTTAACCTAATAAAACGTGTTTGAACATGACACGGATATAGACGACTATTATAACTTACACTAATTGACACATCCTTTCTTGGACAATGCTATGATCCCGAATAATATAAAATTATTAATCAAAAACATAATAAAATAAAATAAAATAATAAAATCATAGACTTTTCCACATCTAATACTATGATTTGACCAAAAAGATAGATTTGACACCGAAAAATAATTTTTCGATATCATATTCTAACTCCCATTGAGTAGGACATAAGGAAAAAGCATGGCCTTTAATTCTATGTGGCTTTTTTCATTTGTCGTATGGCTGATTGCCCCCTCCTTTCTTTTTTTCTTTGACATGGATAGTTGAAGTATTCTTTTCACCATGATCCTCTATGATAAGGTTTTATACTTATAGGTGCTATTCTGGTCAGCAATTGTCCGGATATGGTGTGATTTTGTAAGTCTATAATGACTTTGAGACTTGCTTTTCCTCCTCTATACTTGGGTTTTATTTTCCCTTTATCTCCTTATGTCTTTATTTTAAACAAAAAATACAAGTTCTCCCTCGTGATCATGTGGAGACCCTATGTTGGCTTTGTCCTACATCGGTTAGGTGGGGTGGGAGGTAGGCTTAAGAAGGCTGGATAGGTAGGTTTGTGCAGGGGTGGCTCAAGGTAAATTGAGGCCTAAAGTGGTAATACTAAATGATGCCTTTTTATTTTTAATATTATTTTAAAAAAAAAATATTTTTAATTTTTTTAAGTGAGAGATGAGGATGTGATATTTTGTTTTTGTTTTTTAAAGAGAGGGAGAGATTTTATTTATTTATTTTTTAAATTTTTGATTTTTGAGTTTCTAATATTATGGATTGAATTGTAAGCCCAAATTATTGAAATTATAATTTTTTGATTGGGCTTAAATTTTTTATGTGGATTAGTTATGTATATACAATTATGGAGCCTTCTAAAAATTTGGGGCCTAAAACTCATGCTTTTTTTTTAATACTATAGGGTCGGCCCTGGGTTTGTGACAGGGGTGTTAATCATGTTGTGTTCGTGTGATTCACATATCTTGTTATTTGTGTTGAGACCTACGAAAAAAAAATTTATTTAGTGTATTCTGAGTATTAAACACTAGTTTAAACTATTTATTATGCGTATTTAATAATCGTGTCAATTTTATAATCGTTCGTGCCGGGTTCGTATCAACGGGTCGGAGTTGACACCCCTAGATTTGTTAATGAATCGAATTTTGATTGAATTCGATCTAAACTCGAATCTGACTGGCTGGATATGGGTTGATATTTTTTTTTTCTGACTATTCAAATTCGAACCCGAATTTAATATCTTATTTTTCACGTATTCAGATTTTGATATATTTATATTTGATTTGATTAGAAATATTTATTTATTTTTGTATAAATATTAAATAAATTAAGTGATTATTTAAAGAAATTTAGTTAAAATTTAGATGCAAATTGTTAAATTTTAGTTAAATTAGTTATTCGGGACGAATTAGATTTTAGATGGTTACCGGATTCGGATATGAACTACGAAAATAAGATTCGTCGGATTATCGGATTGGACTTTCAAAGTCGGATTCAAATTTAGATTCAGATTCGACTCAATTAAAATCTAATCCAAACTCGATCAGTTGGTCCTCCCCCGCCTTTCATACCTAATTTCCCCCGCTCCACCTATACTAAACTTCCCTCTTCACCTCATTTAGGTGAAGCCCATAAGCTTACCAAGCATACTATAAGACAGTGAATCTATCTGCAATATGTTCAACACTTAGATAGATCGCAACCTATAAGACATAGTCAGAGATGTTCCTTGAGGATAATTTAGCAAGAAAAAATGGATTTTAGTATGTTTAATTCTACACACACTACCATTCCCTATTCTGCAAGGTCTACAAGTTATATAAGCAGAGAGGACTTGTTACCAGAAAGGTTTCAAAAATGGAGTACAGGGTTCAGAAGCATATTACTATCGACTTAATAATGGCTAGCTAGAAATATTCGTCAAGTATTCTCTCCTGCCAAATTCCCCATCATTTTGGATAAGAATGTTAAGCATTATTTGTTATCGGTACATTTTACCTGAAATGGAATATATTTTAGAAGCTTTAGATCCGCTATAGTACATTTCTAAGCACAACAAATATCCAACTTTTAGCTCTAAATAAATCAGTTTAGCACACGATCTCTCGTTACTCGTGTTTTGAGAAGAGTCACATGTATAATAATTTTTCATTTGGAGAAGCGGTTTTTTTGGTGGTGCATTTATTTTGTTTCCATGAGCCTTTGCGCTCCCTTGATTCTCAACTCATTTGCATCTTTTTTAAATTTGTATAGCATTGCTCATTGTTTATTTTTTCTATTGTTTGTATTGTGCATATATGACCTTTCTCAACCCGAGTGACGAGAAACTCATGTTTCTCTTTTTAATATATATATATATATATGTAATCATGTACTTATTTGATAATTGCACGCTCTACACTTGTATGATTCTTCATTAATGAAATGGAATGTGCTGAGTTCGAGTTGTAACATGGACGAACTGTAAACACAGATGTCTTGAGTTCGAATCTTAACAATCCCTTAGAATCAGGTCATGAGAGATTTATCCCTCATAAATACCTTAGTTTCAGTGTGGATGACCTGCTTTTAACCAGACTGGGAAAGAAATTAATCAAGATGCATGTAAACTGATCCGAATACCTCTGATCGATGAAAAAAAAAATGGAATGTGCTGAAATATAGTAGGAATTTGTTGCTGAGTGTCATGACATCAGCCAATTTGGTCTTTCAGGATGAGAAAATTCGCATAAAATTCCTCTTTTTAAGAATCTTTTGCAATTTTCAACAGTGTTGGGTTGTTCAGGAACCTCATTCCCACACGAATCATTTGAGCAGCTTGAAATTTGCAAAAGAAAATATAGAATCTCTCTAGGGGCAGTGGATGGAGCATATATTGGCCAAACTAGCTAGATTCTCTTGAAATAGGTTCATCAAAATGAAGTGGGTAATAACTGGATCCCACCAATTCACAGTGACAAAACTGATTATTGACAAAAATTAGGTGGACATATATTGGAAAGAATCTAATTTTCTTACAAAACGAGTGCGACATATGAACTTTAATGATAGTTTTACTGGAGAAAATCTCGTACCTTTGATCGGATGGTTATGGGATTTGAACTGGATTGAGAAACAAACAAGCAATCCTCTTTTCTTGTAAAATGAACAAATTGTCAGGGACTGAGAATGGAATAGTCGGAGACACTTTTATACTTAAGTCAGTAAGAACTTTGAATAAGCAAAACAAATTTGTAGGAAGAATGTGCACTTTTTTCGTTCTCTCTCAAACACCGAGCACACAAAATTCACGTCACCCTCAATATCAAGTGTGAGATTTTTTTCCTTCATACAACAGTAATCTTTATTACATTGTCATCCATCCCCCATTGATTCTGTCTCAGTTCAATTCAAAATTGAATAACTTACCGGCAAAAGGTCCAAGTTTATCCTAGGTAATAAACTAATGATGGGGAATATTTACAAACTTTACAACTGGTTCAAGCTTTAGAATGAATTTTTTTTTCCAATACCTTAGGATCCTCTTATTCCATACATATTTTGAAGTCATAGTTATAATTCACACTCAAAATATATACAATAACCTACAAACTACGCGTATGAAATAACATGAGATTTGTTTGATAAAGTTCAATCTTTAAATTCCAAAAATGAGAACGCTCAACCAAATCCATGGTATCGAAGGAGCTAAGCAAGGGACCGTGAGTCATTGAATTGGTTAGGAATTAATTTAGATAGGTTTTGATCACTATTGTTGAACTTTGATGCTCAATCTCCTTACACACACACATATATATATATATATATATATATATATATATATACTTTTGTTTTTTTGTTCAACGGTCAAGGGTGTCCAAACTAGTTGACGTGCACTTCGATTAATCCCCTCTTCGATTCGGTCAAAGGCAGACCATCCACGGTTGAACTAAGGAATTCATGAAGAATAAATCTTTCATGGTTTGGTCCTAAGAAGTTTGCCAAAATTTAAATTCAAGACGTCTGAATTTACAATTCGTCTTTGTTACCACTTGAATTACCCCTTCAGTTTATCTCCTTACATATTTTATATACTAATGTTAGTTTAATGAAAGTGTGGTTAAATAGGGAAAGAAATGGTTGTAGATTAATTTGTGAATCATTTGATGGGGATTTTGATTTTAACAACCTGAACACATGCAGTTCAATTTGTTAAATCGTTTGAGTTTACTGTACCGATGAAATTAAAGATTTAAGCATCATTCACTGGAAAAGAGGAAGAAAATTTAGTCTGAGGTTGATTTATGGGTAGAAAAGCATTGAACGAATAACGTGAGTTGTTTGTTAGGTATTTGCATATATGGAAGTAAGTTAAAAGTGTCATATTATATAATAGATGGCCTCACCATGGGTCCTAGATATGTATATTGGGCCTTGGATCCTTGGACTCTCCAATCCCCCAATAAATTGTATTAAAGTTGATGACTGACGATCTCGGGTGAACTCTAAAAAAATTGGAAAAACAGACTCTTATAAATAGTGGTTAGACGCGGTGCTATCCCATATGTGAGAATATCCCACATCGGATTGTAGGTAGGAATGAACCTCCCAACAAATAGTATCAGAGCTCTTGGAGCTTGAATCATTGGGCTCCCCAATCTTTTAACAGTGGTGGATTACAAACTTTCTCCAATTGTATTGATAGTTGCAGATTTAGTAAGTTAATCCCAAGTTAAATCCGAAAAGCTGGCTTGGTTCGCTTTACAACCATCCCCCTCTCGGGCAAAAAACAGGAGCTTCGAACAGCGTCACTCTTGAGCCATTAAACTATGTGTTTGTGCTTGAATTAGGCCCCAATGTTAACAATGTAGGGCAAAATGTCTGATTCTCACCCAAAGCCCAATACAAGTCCCTAGGAATCTCTTAAAATACAATTCTACAGGCCCACCATTCTCCATCACTTTGTACACCGTCTCAATAGAAATTATTGGATTCGTGGGTCCTACAAATTTTATTGAATATCCAATGGGTGTGATCATGCCACTTCATATGGTGAAGGCAAAATAGTGCACAAAGATAGTGTGCATATCGTTATTGCTCAAAAAAAAAAAAAAATACAAGCTAAATAACGCTCTCGGCCCAAAAATTGGGGCCATTGGACATCGACCGTGTCACTCATGAGGCCATAACGCTCTGTGGTTGGGCTTGAATTAGGGCCCAGTTTTAGTCATGTATAAAATTGGGCAAAATGCTTTGTCTCTCACTCAAAGCCCAATAAACAAAGATGAAAATTTTGTTTCCAAACATATTTTTAAGAAGACCAAAATAAATAAATTCAATGTTTTGACGTGTTTTTAATTATCTTAAGAAATTTTTATATATTTTCACTAATGTTTCGGAATATTTTGATGTATTTTACAATAATTTAGTATAGTTTAATCAATATTTTAAAATATTTAAAAATTTGTTACTCATTTTTATTACATTTTTGAATATATTTCTAAAATATTTTTTTTAAGTGATCGAAATAATATATTAAAATAAAATTTTGATTCTTGGACAAATGTGTTACACAATTTCGAAAAACAAAAAATAAAAATAAAAATTGCAAGCTCAATGGACCCCACTAATCAACCAACCACGTAACTGACAGCAGCCCAAGAGTGCCAACAACCGAGTCAAGAACGTCCGGCAGCAGACGACGTTCTGGTAGAAGATTCACATTTTAACACATTCACGTCCATTTCCGATCCAAACCTTTCACTGTCAAAATACTATTATAAAAATGCTCTTCTCCTCATAAAACAGCAGTCCCTGCAACAAAGAAGCAGAGAAGAAGGAGATTCGCTTCACTCATCAAAACTACATCGTTTCTCCTTCTTCCCCCAAAAACCCTAATTCCCACCAATCAAACCCAGCAAAAAAACCAAATGGCTTCACAAAAGCAAAAAAACGAAAAAACCATTCCTCCATACGTGAAAGCAATCGCGGGCTCATTCGGAGGGACAATGGAGGCGTGTTGCTTACAACCCATTGATGTCATCAAGACCAGGCTCCAGCTCGACCGGTCCGGTTCGTACAAGGGAATTATCCACTGCGGCATGACGGTGTGCCGTACGGAAGGCGTGAGGGCCCTTTGGAAGGGTTTGACTCCGTTTGCGACGCATTTGACCTTGAAGTATGCGCTTCGGATGGGTTCCAATGCTGTGCTTCAATCGGCGTTTAAGGATTCGAAGACTGGGAATTTGAGTCCTTATGGGAGGGTTTTTTCTGGGTTCGGTGCGGGCGTGCTTGAAGCTCTCGTCATTGTCACACCATTTGAGGTGAGCGAAATAAACTGTAATTAACTTTGAAATTTGATGTTAATGGTTGATTTGCATTTCCAATTTTTTTTTTGTCACTTTTGCATTTCTAAATTGAATTAGTCAATCAACTTGGAATTGTGTGATTTTGGTGAAATATGTGGCTGTTTGAATATGGACACTATGTGCCAATCTAGTTTACATTGTTAGACGTTTATTCTCTTCACAAGTGGATGGTTTTTTACATCCTAAAGCTAGTAAATCACAATGTGTTTCCTATTGTCGAACCTCCTCGAATGTTAGCTGGATCGTGCGTAGCTTGGTACATGAGACGGTACGGATATCTGATTATACAATTTCTTAGGTACGTACTATGATAAGAGTAGGCTTAATAAATTAATTAACTGGATTGCAATTATTTTAGAACTTTTATCTAGATCGTTTTCACCACTATATAATATCTATATAATAAAATACAATATAATTCAAATCAATATCTATATAATAAAATACAATATAATTCAAATTTCAAAAGATAAACAAAGTGATTTTTGTTATTCGCGACTGAGATCTCTGTAAATTTTAATTTAAAGTTTATCTGACGGCTAATATAAATATCTCAAATTTAATAGGGAAAATAGGTTCCTAAGAGTGTGTTTGGGGTGACTTTTTAAAAGTACTTCTAGAACTTAAACTTCTCATAAATACTTTTTTTTTTTTTTTTAAAAAGTACTGTTTGGAACAGCACCACCACCACCCCTACTGCCCCACCACTACCGTTGTCGCCACCATCACCGCTGTCGCCACTCTACCATGCCCATTGCCCCACCATCACCATCACCACTACCACCCCCACAATCATCACCCAACCACCACCACCAACACCACCGTTGTTGCCACCCTACCATAACCACCACCCTCACTGTCCCACCACCGCTACCGCACCCTACCACGACCGCCATTGTCCCACCTTCACCCCTGCCATCATCACTCCCACCGCCCACTGCCACCCCCACGACCATCACCACTACCACCACCTCCACCATCCCCACCACTGCCACTACCCTACCTCCACCACCAGTACCCCACCGCCACCGCCACCACCACCACTACCACTACCACCATCGCCATCCACCACAAAATGCTATCACCGTCGTCCACCGCCATCACCCACCACCACTGTCATATTATTATTATATTTATTACAATTATCACCATCATCCCACTACCATTGTCGTCCACCATCAGCACCCACCATTATTATTATTGTCCACCGCCACCCATTTCCACAACCCACCACCACCCGTCATCACCTATCATTGTTGTCAGCCACTATCACCCACCCCCACCACACCTACCATCACCAACCATTATCACTCGTCATCGCCCACCACTACTGCCACCCACTCCCACCACACCTATCATCACTACCACCACCATCACCATCACCATCGTCATTCATCACCACCCATCACATTGTCGCCCAGAAGCACTCGTCGTCGCCCACCACCACCACTGCCTACCACCATTACCGTCGCCCACCACTACCACCGCCGTCACCCGCGACTGCCACTACCACTATCGTCACCCAAAACCCATCACTACCATCACCATTGCCACCACTACTACGATCGTCGTCATTCCCAACAACTATCACTGTCTCCCACCACCACCACCACTGTCATCGCTCACCCCACTACAATCGGTGTTTAAATTTCTTTCTCTATCCTCTATACTTGTGATTTGATTTTGGGTACGAATACAAATATGCTTATTTGTTGACCATTTTTTTTATTAATCCACGCCTTTAGACACGGGCAATAACTAATATTATATATCATAGAATATCCATAAACACTAAATCAGTTATCATTTATCTTATATTTGTGCTTGATTTTCTATTATCTAAAATAATATATAATTATAAATTCATATATACGTAGTTAATTAATATGTATTTTATATTTGTGCTATATGTACAATTTGGGATCGTACATTTTGATAATCTAGATCGCGAACGCCACCCGTTTGGAATCGATATACTCAGATCGTGGGTCATCAGGAGTTTAGTGAATTCTAGTAACTATGTGTCTACGGTCCAAGCTTGTAATGATTCAGAATTGAATAAATCCTCCCACACCAATTCGTGTGTTGATGCTCTCATTATATGGAGTAAATTGATTACATGGGAAGTTTCCAGATCCTATAATATCAGCTATAGTGTTGGATACAAACTGCGACACTTTGGGAACCTATAGTTTCAGTGAGGAGTCTAGCTCAGGTTGTTTGTTTGCTGCATCACGTTCATGTTTTGGTTTATCTGTTTCATGAGGATTAGGATTATCCTTTGCACACCCCTACAAGTTCAACGGGGAGTCCACATTGAGCTTGGACTTTAGCGTAGCAAATCGTGTAGAAACAAGCGGCTTTGTGAAAATTTTAGCGATTTGGTCCTTTGGTTGAGAAAAAAACGAACTTGGAGATCATGAAGAGCAACTTGCTCTCATCCCACTACCTTTTCTTCCTTCATCTTCTCCCGAATTTTCTCCTACTCCCTACCCCAACTATGAAGCCTGGTGTCTCCAAGATCAACTGCTCCTAAGCACTCTTGTCTCCTTCCTATCTGAGAGCATCATGCCTCATATTGTTGGTATTCCAACATTGAGAGAACTTTGAATGACCCTTGAAGACATGTTCTTGTCCCACGCGAACTCGCGGATTGTACAGCTCCACTTGCAACTCTCTACCATGAAGAAAGAGACCATGTCAATTGCAGATTACTATCAGAAGGTGAAGATTGCTACAGATACTCTTGCTGCTATCGGCCAGCCCCTCCAAGACTCTAAAACTGTCTCTTGCTTACTCGTTGGTCTGGATGTGACCTATATAAAATAAATTGAATGCATGGGAAGTTTCCAGATCATATAATATCGGCTATAGTGTTGGATACAAACTACAGCACTTTGGGATCCTATAGATTCGGTGAGGAGTCTAGCTCGGATTGTTTGTCTGCTACATCACGTTCACATTTTTCTTTATCTGTTGCATGAGGATTAGGATTATCCTTTACACGAGCTAGACTCCTCACCGATTTTCTCTTCGGTTATTCCCGCTCCCGTTAACATCTGTAGGAGACCTTCATCTCCTACCCGTGCCCTCTCCTCTCTCGAAAACATGTCACTGGTGTCTCCCCCTCCTAGCTCGGGTTGTTTGTCTGTTGTATCACGTTCACGTTTTGCTTTATCTCTTTCATGAAAGATTAGGATTATCCTTTACAAAGCTTATGATGTCTTGTATCAACAAATTCTGCTGCTTGTTTTCTTTTCGGATAAGTAATCCTGCTTCTTGTCATCAATAATGTAGTGCTTCATTGAAAGTCCATGGTTTGCTTGATGCGATCTTCAAGTTACTTCTTGTCCATGATGCTAATGCATCAAGGATTGGTTTTATTGATTTTTGTGATGGCGATCGATGACACTCGTGACGGCCATAGTCTAATATAATTGGTTATCATATTGAAGCATCACTCTACCATTACTGTTCCAAAGTCTCTGAAACCAATCTATAATGCCTTGATCTGTTTTTCTTTGTGACTGTTGATTCCACAGTTTTCATCATTCATTGCTCCAAAGATTCTGCTATGATTCCTATCAAAACAAGATAGTGCTATGACATACATTCGCCAAATCACAAAAAAAATTGCACTTTACATATGCAAGGGTCATGCACACTTATATGCCAAGAGACAATGATCAACTGTCTTTGAAGGTATACAACAAGATGCTAACTATTATGTATCCCAAACCATTAGGAATGGATATAATCAGAAGTTGACTAAAGACTGCTTTGAAAAAAAGGTAGAAAATAATTGTGGTTTCCTTTGGTAACAAACACCTTCCCATGGAATTTTGAGTCCTAGACACTGTTGCTCAGAAATTTGCAAAGTTGCAGCACAAGGATGAGACATTACCCAATAAATTTGATAGTAATTTCGTACTGATAAAAATAAGGTGATCCTGAGGTTTTGAAAGGGTAATATGTTGTCGGGTTAATTGTGCTTCTTTGTTTGGTATCATCCGTTTTCTATGTGCATTCAAAGTTTTATTATGCTGTTTGAAAAGCCCATATATTTTGAGAAAGGTTAAGTCGAAATTTTATTTTGTCCACTGCGGATTATATTCAGGTTTTGGCAGTTTTCCGCCATCTCTGCTTTACAGTGTTTCTAACATCAACTCCTTTACAAATTTTAAATTGTGAATTAGTTGGAACTACTTAAAAGGTTGGCCAAACTTCCATTAATGCAGGTGGTAAAAATTAGACTGCAGCAGCAGAGAGGATTGAGCCCTGAGCTTTTAAAGTATAAGGGTCCTATACATTGTGCTCGACTGATCATCCGTGAAGAAGGCATCCTTGGTCTCTGGTCAGGGGCTGCCCCAACTGTCATGCGGAATGGTATAAACCAGGCTGCCATGTTTACAGCCAAGAACTTTTTTGATGGGATCTTGTGGAAAAAACATGACGGTGATGGGAAGGTACTCCAACCATGGCAGTCTATGATATCTGGATTTCTTGCGGGAACTGCTGGGCCTTGTTGTACGGGTCCATTTGATGTTGTAAAAACAAGGCTGATGGCTCAAAGCCGGTCTGGGGGTGAGTTGAAGTACCGAGGCATGTTTCATGCTATCTCAACAATTTATACAGAGGAAGGGCTACTTGCTTTGTGGAAGGGACTGCTGCCCCGGCTGATGAGGATCCCACCTGGCCAGGCCATAATGTGGGCAGTGGCTGACCAGGTGACTGGCTTTTACGAGAGAAGATATATACAGAGTGCACCTTCATAGACGCCCTCCATATTGTTTTTTACTTTTTCTATCTCGAGCATGAAGTCACATGAGTTTTTTAAGTGCTTCTTCACTTCTTTTGGCTTCCCTAAAACTTAGTGGAATTACAGATAAATTTTTATTCCTGTTTTGTTTCATACTGCCATTAAAATGGCTGCTGAAACCCACATTTGCTGTTGCCCTGGACCTCTTAGATCTTATGAGGGTGGGACGTAGACAGTCACAGAGCGCTCTAACGAAGAAATTTTCATCAGCAGAGTTGTGCGTTTGTACGAGGACAGATAGGTTGAGCTGTCATAGGAAGCACTAGGAACCATTTTATTTCAAGAACATTTGTTGAACTTTCATACTTGTCAGGTGTGGTAGTTTGTGGCTCTAATGGATATGCTCTTTGCCTTATCAGGAAGGCAAATTTTGTTTTCTCATTTGGTATTTTTATCAATCTCTGGGTTTTTTGGGTTTCTAAGTCATGTTAATAAAAACCCAAAGACATTTGCTTTCATTTGTTGTGGCCCCTGCTTGTTGAGTGACTATGTTTTTTTTTTTTGGATGACGGGGAAATTCCTAGCTTGTTATCGGAGAGATAGAAGCGACTTAGTCGCTCAGACTGAGTAGAATCGATGATTAACTCGGGTGCATGAACCGATCTTTCAACTTATACATCAGTTAAATCAGAACTTGCACTTCACTGGAGGTTCAAATCTACACCAGAAATTTGGATACAATTCGTCTAAACAATTGAGGTCCGTCCCACCAATTAGTCATGTTTTTATCATCCATAAGACTATGTTAATGTCATAGAGAATCCATGGTGGTGAAACATTTTAAGTTGAAATAGATGAGTAGAACTGAACTCTAATCTTTCACAAATGACATCTTTGTTGGGGAGTGCTTGTGGCCGATTCAAGGTTTTGTTGTTGTTGTGGGTGCTTCTTTTATTCATTAGTGTGAAATTGGTTTTACTGATTGTAGACAAGATTGAGTCCAGATTACAAGTCTCTTATCGCTTGGTTTCTTTTCTCCTATTGCGAGTCTTCCCTCACTTGTGCAAATCGTAGTTTTTCACATTTTTTTTGGTTCAACAGTCAGGGATGTTCAAGTCAACTTATGCGCACCTCAAATAATTCTCTCCTTGGTCCGGTCAAAGGCAATGTCATTCACGCTGGGATTAGAGTATTCATGAGGAAGAAATTTTTTATGATCTGGTCCCAAGGAGTTGCCAAAATTTGAACTCAAGATATCTGAATTTACAACTTGTCCCTATTATCACTTTGAATTATCATTTGGTGGTGTTCCCATATAATGAACTTCTTGTATTCTGCAGACAATGCCATTGAAACATCCCTATGCTTATTTTTTGGACTGCCCCAACAGACAGGTTATGGAGATTCATGGCGATTAAATGTGGAACTGGTTCCACCTTAGCCTTGCCTATTTACTCCAACAAGGTCGTTTCAAAAGACTTCTTCAATGTAATCATGAAATGTGGGAAAATGATGGACAAATAAACTGTGAAAATGGTTGTTCTTTGAACGGCAAAAGTTTATCAATCAGCTCTGGTAACATTTTCTTTCCATAACTCACCAAAAAAACAAAAAAATTCCATATTCTTTGTAATAGTGATGTGGAGGTGGCCTTGGTGGTGAGATAAAGGCAGTGTATGTTGAAGATTGTGGATGGGTGAGAGATCCCTTATTCATGAGTGAGGGGCCTACTTATATATAATGGATCTACTAACGGATTTTTGGTTCAATGATACTCTTTATTTTATGAAAACTTTGTCTTCTTGAGGTCAAGAGTTCAAGCCCTTTTTTCCTCTCCCCTTCTCCCTCCCCAAAAAAAAATTTTAAAAAATAATATATATATATATATATAATGGATCCCACTTGAATGAATAATAGATGATGTGCCAAAAAGAGAATTAAAAAGAAAGTGTATTAAAGGAGATATGAATCCGTTGAATAATGGATTAAAAAATAAGTTAGTATTGTATTGCATTCAATTGTTCCAGCGGCTAATTTCAATTCTTAGAAAACTCTATATAAATAATTTGTATTTTTGTAGAAAAATAAAATTAAGGATTAATTGCACTAGAGGTCCTCAAAGTATATAATTTGTCTTATTTTGGTCCCCAATGTTTCAATTGCATCATTTTGGTCCCTAAAGTATTGAATATGTTTCTATATGGTCTTTCAAGCAGACAACGTCCAGATTGCTAACGATTTTGTATCATAAACTTGTCACATAATACCTAAATATGGACGAAAAATAATTTTGATAGTTCTTAAACAAAATTTGAGTAGCTCTTACCAAAAAAATATGTAATATGAATAGTTTTTGACGAAAATTTTGATCGCTCACGATCAAAACTGTATAATTTAAGTAGCTATTTAACCAAAATTTGAGTAAAAATTTGGTCAAGGGTTATCCAATTTATTTTTTTGTCCATATTTAAGTATCATGTAGCAAGTTTATGATAAAAAATCATTAGCAATTTGAATACTGTCTGCTTGAGGGACCATATAGAAACATATTTAATACTTCAGGGACCAAAATGATACAATTGAAACATTAAGGATTAAAATGAGATAAATTTCATACTTAAGGAACTTTCAATGTAATTAATCCTAAAATTAATTTCAAAACATTGCCAACCCTAGTGACAAGACAATACCTAAAGATGGATAACATCTTGTCGCCCCCACTTCCTCACCCAAAACAAGAGATAAGATCTTCTAATAAAGTGATTTCGGATAAAATATCAAAAAAAAAAAAAAAGTGATTTCGGATAAATATAAATATATTCTAATAAACTATTTATTCTTTCCATAAAATACAAAACTATTTATTCTTTCCATAAAATTTTCTTCCTATCCCATCTCACACGCATTTGTGTTGTCTATTCATATTTTTAATTTTATTACTTTTTTCTCTTTATTTTTTACTTACATTATTATATTATTATTGAATATTATATAAATATTACTACTCGCGTTTGTGGTGTGGGTGTAACTTAAACGGGTCAACTCGAATTTAACCTAAAATACTCAATATTTGGATAATATTTCCAATTCTCAAACATCTTAAAATTTTTCATCTTCAATTTCTCAAGTGAAAATATGGTAATCTTAATTTTAATTTAAATAGATTGTTTCATATACACGTATTATATTTTAGGTGTTTAATGTGCATTACTAAATAATAATTTTTTATTCTTATATTTGTTTTGTTTAATATTTATTACCAATATGTCAGATGTATAATATTATGTTTGTATATAAGTGAATATTAGTAGTTTGAAATTAGAAAGTTAAACGGATGGAAAAAAGATATTTAAGAGGAGCGAATAACCTCACCAAAAAAAGAAGTTATGCACTCTAAAAAATAAAGAAATACACATTTGAAAATAATAAAGGAAAAATCTCATTTTGCCTCTTGAATGGTCGTCTGTCAGTTTTGTCAAATCAATAAATTAGGAATCACAAAATAGACAGATGGCCAAATAAAAATAAGACGATGGATCATATTGAAACGTTTTTATTTATTTGAAAGACGAGAAAATTAATCATTTAATGAATAAAATTGAAATATTTTGCATCTTTTAAAGGGCAAAATGGGATTTACACAATAATAAAATTGGGAGTAAATAAATAGGATACAGTGAGTCGCAAAGCCCTAACAAGGAGTCTCACGCCAAATCCTCTATATAAGGCACACGCTGCCGACCTCAACTCAAACCCTAGCTCCTGTTAGCCACCCCCTCTTTCTTATACAGACTCGAGCAGTACGCGAGTACTTCTTTCACTTGTCTTCTTTGTTTTTTGGTGGTAAGTTTTGCTTTG
The DNA here is from genome assembly GCA_951799425.1 of Ilex aquifolium. Classification (NCBI taxonomy): domain Eukaryota; kingdom Viridiplantae; phylum Streptophyta; class Magnoliopsida; order Aquifoliales; family Aquifoliaceae; genus Ilex; species Ilex aquifolium. The sequence goes on from OX637405.1 coordinate 30,737,136, forward strand.
ATTTGTTCAAATTCATCATTTTCTTGAACTGATTCGTTGAAAATGATTTGCTTTCTTGTTTCTTTTTTGGTGCTTTGCTTTTGAAATTCTCAGTTTTGAGGATTGTTAAAGCTTCAGAACGATGTCGGATGATGAAAGGGAAGAGAAGGAGTTGGATCTCTCCTCTCCTGAAGTTGTCACCAAATACAAGAGCGCTGCTGAGATCCTTAACAGTTGCTTTCTCTCTCTCCCTCTCTCTCTCTCTCTATGTATATATTGATGTGTGTGTATATACATAAGAGAGATGTCGTTAACAGTGACTCTCCTTGTGTGTGTTTAGCTTAAAGCTGATGTTTGGGGCGAATTGAAAAGGAGCAAGCGAATTGAAAACGAGCAAGTGAATTGAAGTAGCAGTTTCTCGTTATATACGTAGATATTAATGTTGATTCATGGAGTGAAAAGCGGAGAAAATGGGTTGAACTGATTGATTGGTTGCTGTGGATATCATTTGCTTTGTTTTGTTCTACGTGAATTCATGTATACGCATGGTGCACTCACACTCACACACACACGCACACGCACACGCACATATTTGTTAACTGAGATGTATAGCTTTTTTCTTTTTTGGTGAGACAGTTTGTGAAAATTCTGAAACTTTTTAAAATATGCAGAGGCTTTGCAGTTAGTATTGTCAGAATGCAAACCAAAAGCTAAGATTGTTGACCTATGTGAGAAAGGCGATTCATTTATCAGAGAGTAAGCTTTTTGAATCTGTCCTGTTGATTTTTATGCTGTGTTTATTATGCTGCTTGTTGGTACTAAATGGTTGTACCTGTCTGCAATTTTTAGTCAAACCGCCAATATGTACAAGAATGTTAAGAAGAAGATTGAACGAGGTGTTGCATTCCCGACCTGCATTTCTGTAAATAACACTGTGTGTCATTTCTCTCCCCTGGCCAGTGACGAGACTGTGTTGGAAGGAGGAGACTTGTTGAAAATGTAAGTTTCGTTCAACCTATACATATTTTTATAGCTTATTTCGAGCTTAATATTGAATGGATTGTGAAAATGACAATGTATTGGTAATGATGGATCTTTGTCTGGATGCAGTGATATGGGATGCCATATAGATGGGTTCATTGCCGTAGTTGCACATACTCATGTGCTTCAGGAAGGGCCGGTGACTGGCAGAGCAGCTGATGTTATTACTGCTGCTAATACAGCTGCTGAAGTTGCTTTGAGGCTCGTCAGGCCAGGAAAAAAGGTAATATATTCCATATAATAGGTTTTACATTGGGTCTTCCCCATTACAATGCTTTTGTAGTCTATGTTGAATGTTCAGTTGGTTGCTCTGATATGGAACAATTGAATCTGTTATGACTTTGAAGTCCCTGGCTAGCTTTTATCATTTTTGACCCGTTGTGCAATATTTCAGCTAAAGATTTGCATCATATTGTCTCTCTTTCACATATCAATCATCTGCTCGGTAAATATTTATGCATTTAGACTTAAATTATGTTGTTGGTGTCCATAATCAATATAAGATGATTAGGAGCTTGAGGGCCAGTCATGTTTGTGCCGCTTTGGTCAATATTCTGGAAGCAGTGATGACAATGTTCATTTGCATTATGGGTTTTGCTTTGTCTTTGTATCTTCTTTTGTTTAAATGGGTTGACATTATGTCATTCTTCCTTTGTGATGTTTTCTCTCTGAAACATGTGGAAGGGACATTATTTCTTCAAATAGATTAGTTATTACAATGTCAGGAGCAAGATTCAAGTGAAACTTTGGTGCTAATATGGCATCATGTAGTGCATATATAGGAGTTTGCTGAGGTGACACCCTGAACATTTGGCATGTTGTTGTCTTATGTTGTTTTGATCTGTTTATTCCAATCATGATATTCATGATGCTCATGGCCTGAAGGATCCTTTTATGTTTTGTTTTTTGTTCGAGTGCGAGTGCAGGTTTTGTTAGTATTAAAGTCTTCCCTTTTTTTTTTGGGAGTTGCCAAGTAAAATTTATAGTGTTTATGTGATATATATAAATGGTTTTTGGAATCTTTCCCCCTAAATGATGAATAATTGGTATAAGCTATGGACTAACATCCAGATGAAGCATTTGTCATAGTTACTCTGATAGGGGATTTCAGTTTCTTGTAACCTAATTTGATTGAATCTTCTTTGATGTCCAAGTGGAGTGAATGGTTGTCATGGGTGGTCACATGTTTGTGTTATATTAATATATCAGATCTGAATCATCTGATGTTCACTTTATCAATTGTTGATTGGCATGAGATAGAGTCAATCATCAATTAAAAGAACTGATCAGAATTATGAGGCCTATTAGTATCTTATCGCCTATGAAAAATGTAATGTCAGTAGGAATTTAAATTATGTGAAGCAGGCAACTTTGCCGAGGTGATCGAATTGCTTGTTGATTTCCTCTTTTCCCTGTTGCCTATATTTTGCATGGCTGTATTTGGGGTGCTTCCGGTTGATCTGTACTTGATGGATTGTACCACTTGTCCATTGAAGCTAAAATCTTTCTAACGTAGAAGATATACTTGTATGGGTTTTTAAAACTACAATGACTTGCCTCAATTTGATTGGAACTCACTTCCAAAGGTGGAAATATTCTCTTCTCGTTTTTGGCCTTTGTTTTGTCCTTAATGGTATTAATCCACTGATTTGTTTTTTTTCCTCTCCTCTAAAGTTGCTGATTTGCATCTGCTATGTTGGATCTTTGAGTTCCATAAATGTTGGAAAACATATACACCTTTTCTTAAAAAAATGCAGATTACATGTGTGCTGAACTGTAAACATGATGTCTCTACATGATGAAAATAGTCATTGGCCTATGGATTTATTTCCAGTGAAGCCTTATGTAGTCATAGTTACACTGATAGAGCATCACAGTTCTTTTGTTCATTTCTTCTTTTTATCTATCTTTTCCCCCTCTTTTGAAATGGGTAACCTTTTTTTTTTCCGTAGAATATAATAAATAATTACTCACAGATTATGCAGTGTGATTGTGTGTTGTAGTCAAGTAGTTTTTTATTCTTGCCATTTTCAGTTACTGTTATTCATGTCAGATAGGTGGCTGGTCATATCTTGAAAAAAGAATGCTTACCCTTTTTTTGGTGTTCTTTTAATTAAGTAAAGAGAAAATGCCCATTTCATTATGAATCCATCTCGTAATCTTTTTTGGCATTTGTTGTTTTTCTTTCATGGACGGTTGTGCCCAACAATTTGATGCCTCTAAGTGATAAATATGTGTTAGATGCTGTGGAAGGATATTCCAAGTGAGGTGGTTGTAGTTATTCTGATAGGAATAAAATGTATTTTTTTCCCCAAATATTTAGGGAATTGGTCATGCTCTGCTGCCTGCTTTTGTTTGTATTGTGTAATATCTTTTTGCTTGTTCTATTACCAAGGCATGTATTGTCAGAAAATTGTTGAGTTCTTTGCAACCAAAATCTACCTGTCTGGTTGTCTGTATTCTGTAATGTGGCAGGGTCTCTCTCTGTACATGCTTTTGTATGGAATGCAATGCATAAATAGAAAAAGAATAAATGCTTTCTGTGCTCATATAGATTGGAGGCAACTTTGCCGAGGTGACTAATTTCCGTATGGGTTTCCTCTTTTCCCTGTTGCCTATATTGTAATCAGCTACTTGATTAATGTTGGAACCAATTTATTTCTTGCTGGTTCACATTTGTGTAGCTTACATGTTCTTTTTTCTCTGTTCTATCCAGTAAATTTGTCCCATTGTGTTTTCTAGGTTTAGTGCTCTCTCTCAGCTCTACTTTCTCATATAGTAAATGGTTTCTGTGCTCATATAGATTCAAGGCAACTTTGCCGAGGTGACCAATTTCCGTATGGGTTTCCTCTTTTCCCTGTTGCCTATATTGTAATCAGCTACTTCATTAATGTTTGGGACCAATTTATTTCTTGCTGGTTCACATTTGTGTAGCTTACATGTTCTTTTTTCTCTGTTCTATCCAGTAAATTTGTCCCATTGAGTTTCTAGGTTTAGTGCTCTCTCTCTCAGCTCTACTTTCTCATATAGTAAATGGTTTCTGTGCTCATATAGATTTGAGGCAACTTTGCCGAGGTGACCAATTTCCGTATGGGTTTCCTCTTTTCCCTGTTGCCTATATTGTAATCAGCTACTTCATTAATGTTTGGGACCAATTTATTTCTTGCTGGTTCACATTTGTGTAGCTTACATGTTCTTTTTTCTCTGTTTTATCTAGTAAATTTGTCCCATTGTGTTTCTAGGTTTAGTCCACTCTCTCAGCTCTACTTTCTCAGATTTTAGGACATAAGTCCAGTGGCAAGATGAGGTGTTAACAGGATGAGAGGAAAGCCCTAATGACTTTGGTTGGGGGTGTGAGGACACAGAAGAATCATTTTTTTCCCGAAACTGGCTCACTAGTCGCTTTATATACTTGGTAGATCATTACTGCCTTATACTACCTAATGGTAAATGTATTATTGGTAAATAATGTGGCCAGAATATTAATTTACTGGTAAGCATACTAATGAATGAAATAGACCATTGTGATTTGATCCTATGCTTGGTTTTGTTCCCTGAGTGTCTTTATTTGTGACAGAACAAAGATGTAACGGAAGCGATTCAAAAGGTTGCTGCTGCCTTTGACTGCAAAATTGTTGAAGGTGTTCTTAGCCACCAGCTGAAACAGTTTGTGATTGATGGCAACAAGGTTGTACTCAGTGTCTCAAGTCCTGATACAAGGGTTGATGATGCGGAATTTGAGGAGAATGAAGTTTATGCAATTGATATTGTCACAAGTACAGGCGAAGGCAAGGTAATTATGGGGCTTATGCAAACCCAAATATTAATTTTGTGCACCCTTTTACATTTTGGTCCTTAGATTTTGATGTCAAATTTGCAGCCTAGGCTGTTGGATGAGAAGCAAACTACTGTTTATAAAAGAGCTGTTGACAAGAATTATCACTTGAAGATGAAAGCATCTAGGTTCATTTTCAGTGAGATAAGTCAGAAATTTCCGATCATGCCATTTGCAGCAAGGTTTGTTAACTGTTTGGCATGTGAAGGTGTAAGTACATGATTATGGCCCTTTTGCTTGTTTCCTTATGTGTTGTGTGGGCACACAACAGGGCTTTGGAAGAGAAGCGGGCTCGGCTGGGACTAGTAGAATGTGTCAATCATGACCTTTTGCAGCCGTATCCTGTTCTTCATGAGAAGCCTGGTATGTATTTTCTGGCAGGATTGAGATTACTGATTGTTTTCTACAATCATTGAGTCTGTTTATTGGTGGAACAGGTGATTATGTATTTTCTGTACTGACATTCAAATTTTGCTTTGTTGGTTGAACAGGTGATTGTGTTGCTCATATCAAATTCACTGTTTTGCTAATGCCTAATGGGTCAGATCGCATCACATCCCATCCTCTGCAGGAGCTGCAACCGACTAAAACTGTAGATGACCCTGAGATCAAAGCCTGGTTGGCCTTGGGAACAAAGTCAAAGAAGAAGGGTGGTGGTAAGAAGAAGAAAGGTGAGTGGGGGCAAGAAACAAAAGAGATGAACATTTACGAAACCATTTTCGGTGACTTGATTTCGGTCAACTCAACAGTTGACCTTTTGAACATTGATCCTCTCATTTAGAAGCTCTGAAAAAAAAATACCATTTACATGTTCAATAAAGTTAATAGATTATAGTATGCACCGAGTCATACAATTTTGTGCATTTTACAGGTAAGAAGGGCGACAAAGCCGAGGAGTCGGTGGAAGCTGAGGCTATGGACACAACAGCTAATGGCGCAGCATCCACAGAATGAGAGAAATCTAATTTATCTGTGTTTAACTTTTTTTTAATTCAATTTTGGATCCTTCACTGTATTTTCTTGCTTCTGTATACTTTTTTTTAATGTTTTAATAGATAAGTTTTTTTAGTTGATAATCAATGAATCTGAAATTTGCAAAGAACACCCCAAGTACTCTGCTTTGAGAACTTTTATCGCAAAATAAACATTGAAATCTGGTTTTTTAACTAAACGTCGAGGAAAGTTGCATTCATTGGATTATTTATACTTTTTTATTCCTTTAAAAATGTTACCTAATTTTATTTTTAATAGTTTCGCCCTCCAAATGCATCTGCTTCATTTCGCTAAGATGACTCGCTTTTGATTAATTCTTCTGATTGTATGCGTTAATTGGATTCAATTGTGATTAGTGGAAGTTGAAAGGATGTGAAAAAAAAATAATTACTTTTCTAAGTATCACAGCAAAAGCCGAAGGAAATTTTAAAGTTAAGAAAGTGTAATTAACCCTTTCTCAGGTGGACATGGCAAGGGTGGTGAATTACAACTGGCCTCTGGATTTTGAATAAACCTAACAACTTATATCGTGGTGGATTCAATTCAGTGGTTCCAATGTCACAGTTGGAGCCCCAAGGATTAATCAAACCTCTGAATTCTAGGAAAATACTATTTTCTTTAGCTATCTAAACTTCTTGATATCTCTTTTATGAGGTCAGATTTTCGTTCCAAAGGATCTTCTAACTGTGCTGGAAGGTAATCACATGAATAATGCTGTGCACACCATCTGACATAACACAATCACAATCATTGAAAATTTAATAAACTTCGTGAGACCTACCATCAAATGGTGTATATTGAGATGGTTGTGTAGCATTGTTGATCAGATATTCACTCCAAATAAAGCACATTTCTCAACCTCGAAATTAACGGTACATATTCAATGCTGTAAAATCTTACAAGTAAATTTTTTTAAAAAATGAACTTATACACCACCCTTTTCACCCTCATTGGGTGTAAAAATTTCATGAATATCGGCCAAACTGGAGGAACTCGACGTTTGGACCCTTATATGCCTCAAAAACCACGACATGAAGGGATCACACTATTTACATTCTGGATTTGCCAGAGAACCATTTCAAATAATTTCAACACTGATGAATGGAAAATAAACTCAAGCATACAATAAAAAGGGAAATCAAAAGAATGGGTACATCACAACCTGCCAAGTCCAAGAAGCTGCAATCTCACCTGTCAAACAACAAATTCCTTGTTATATGTATTATTGACTGCACAGAGACGGTTGCAAATGAGGGAGAGAGAGAGAGAGAGAGAGAGGGGACAAGTTGCTAGTCCAAATTATTCTACTTATCTATATGATTTCATATATATTCTATAGCTGGATTTAATTTATTCTGAACTGGCATGCATTGGATATCATGAGCCTTGATGGAATACAATCATCTTCAAAAAAAGAAATAATGTCCTATAAAATATAAATCTGCATCGCTTGCAAGAGAAGCTATATGCATCATATGAAAAACAAACTTCAAACAAAGAACAACAATTTTGTCTCATGAATGCCAGAGGAACTTACCTCAAACCTTCCTTCTCCTTCTACGGGATCATAGGAAAACTGGAGGACACCAGACATGAGAACACTGTTCCATCCAGAAGACTGCAATATCAAATCTGGACTATGGCATCTTCAATGCTTGCTTTAATTGGGTGAATGCTGCTGGATGCATTTTACCAATAGCTATATTGAAAGAGTCCCCATGAAGTGCAGCACATGCTTGGAGATTGTCCCTCACGGAATTTTCTAGTGAAGCCTGGTTTATAGGGTCTGAGATTTTGATCTAGCAAGCAAAGAGAAAATCAGTCCTAATGTACTTCTCAAGACATTAACTCTCTTCAGAAATCCCAAGTAGCCTTACCTGTCTCTTCCTGAACTCTTTGCTTGGAACATGAGGCCTGCTAGAGCTTATGCTATCGCTACTGTTGTTTAATAAAGCAATTGAAAATTCCAAAAAGAAAAAGACGCATAATCAGTTCCTTATTTTACAACCACCATTAATAATAATAACATAGTCAGAAGTCTAATTTCGCATCAACCTGGACTCTTCCTCGGTTAAGTCTTCACTTGCACCCAATATTACACTTGTACATATACTACCATGAATCAAAGTTACAAGCATTACGTAAGTGCAGAGCTCATATGATGTTTGAACTACCATTGATGATCAACCAATTTAAAGTTTGACCAAATACCTTAGGATCTGATCAAGTTTATCGAGTACTTGAGGCAATCTCAACGTCAAAATTATAGAAAGGGCTAAACCAAATGTCTTTCTTTGGATAGAAGTTACATTGTCGACCTGTTGACCAAGGACAAAGAAAACAAAAAAGGTGAGATAACTAGAGAGGTATGTTCAGGAGATCGTTGCAGGTAAACCTGCCAAAAGAAACAGTAACACTTGGACCTCACAGGAATTCAATCACATGTCAAAATAGGAAGATAGGAAATGTAAACCTCATCTTTGCATGCAATCTATGAGGCACGGACGGGAATCACATTGGACATGGAAATTGACTTCACATGGCTCGACATACACATTGAATCGTGAAGCCAACAGAAAATAAGCTACTGACATCAACAAAAACATATTTAGGCATAATATGTTACAAGAAATAAGAACACACCAGATCATGATTGAAAAATCTAAATTTCTTTGGCAAAAGCTTATAGGGTATATTACAATAATACCCTTATGGTTTCTGACAGTTGCAAGGGAAACCCTGATGGTTTTTCAAGTTATACTCCCCTATCACGTAAGGCTCGCCCTTACAGCTTATGGGGGCGCACATTCGCTGGAGGCAGACTCATTCAGGAACCAACCAATGCCTGCCCTGCTAGCTGCTATGATGACGTGGGAAACCATTTGTGCACCCAGGGGAAAGAGTTTTTAACTGCACTCCCTTTTGATTAGGGTTTGTATTTCATGGGGTACCACTCTGTTAGTAAACTAAATGTTGACTAACGGAATCTAGTCATCATTTCACACTTCTTTAAAAGTACTCAATTTACCTTTATGGCAGAAAAAAAAAAAAAACAACCACCACCGTGCTCCACTTGAAACAAATACCCCTAAACGAAACCCACCTCCACTTTGCTCGCACCACTGCAGCTCACCCAACAACTAAGACTCGTCTCCTTTTGAACACCCTAACCCCTATCTCTCTTCTCCCCACAGCCCCGAAAACAATCAAAAGCCAACCCCCCCCCCCCCCCCCCCCCCCCCTTTCTTTTCCCCCCCACACCAAAAACGAAGAAGGAAAAAAACTCGCACTAACATTTATCAGAAATCATAGGTGCTCTCATTATAAATTACCCATAAATATAATAAACTATCAGAATGGTCATTTCTTTACATATCCTCCAACATTTTTCATAGACTAATTTTCTCTTTACGTATTTGTGCTCCTTAGCTCACAGCAAGTCCTTGACCATTTGGGTCGAGACTGATCCCCAAAAATGCATTCACAAACTGTAAAGTTTCCCCATCCAAAAATTGCAACTATTTATACTCTCTTAATCATCTAAGAGCATCTCCAACCCACTAGCTATTCTTCAATTTTTAGCTGTTTTGGCGAGTTTCACTCCAAAAATCAGCTCCAACCCAGCTAGCTATCCTCCTCGCCAAAACCTAGGAGGCCTTCATGCTCGCCAGATCTGGAGAGGCCATCTTGCTCGCCATTCTTGCTGCCGAAACCCAGCCCCTCTCCCCTCTATTTTGCTGCCGAAACCCAACTCCCCCTCCCCTATGTTTTGCTGCCAAAACCCACCCCCATCTCTATTAATTTTGTTATTGATTGTTATTGATTTTTGGTTAAGTAGGTATTAATTTTTGGTTAAATATATGGTTAAATTGCTATTGATTTTTGGTTAAATAGGTGATTAAATTGCTATTAATTTATGGTTAAATTTATACAATGTATGATTGAATTACTATGATCAATTGATTTTTGTTATTTGAACTGGATAGGTGTTAAATAATTAGCTAAAATAGAGAGCGTGATTTGAGTAAATTTGAAAAAATGGCTAGCTAAAATAGAATACAATATTTAAATATATTTTGGCTAGCAATTTTGCTTAAGCTGGGTTGGAGTTGCTCTAAAGGCCTGGTGGTATCCCACCTTTAAGAATTGACAGGAGGATGAAGATTTTGTTTCATTTAGGACTATCTAAAAAACAGAAAATTAAACCAGATTAAGATGCTTCTCCAAACACAGGAAATTAAACCAGATTAAGATGCTTTATAATATCAATCCATCCATTTATTACAGTATTCTTTCACGACTAACTGACCTTGTCAAGCCATATGTCAACCAGGCAAAGAAGAATGTTTTCTTCTACTGGAAAACCAGTCTTCTGCAAGAGTACCGAGAGTGATGGTTCTGCTGTTAATTGGGCGAGGTAGTTGGTATTCATTACCAGAACTCTTGCGAGGATAGCTGCTGAAGATGCTTTTACAGCTGCTTTAGAAGGATCATGGTCATCTCCCCCAGTCAAGCATATAAAGATGAACTTCTATAGATATCCACAAAAATGAAAAGGCCATAAACTCTAAGAAAAAGCGGAAGAATAGCAGCAATCTCGAGTGCTTGCATATAAAATCAGCAGAGAAAAAAAAAACCACAATCACCTGAAGAGTAGCGTTGATCAACTGAGGCACCTCCATGGGGAAACACTATCAAATAGCAGAAGCAAGCATATAGTGGTTAATTAAAATCAATAAAGGCCCACTGGCACTGGATCTACTCCCAAACAGACATAAAAAATTACTAGTAGACATGGGCATTTTAAGCATCCAATATCAGTCGCTTAAGGTATCATTCTTTTTTAGAGAATCAAAAGAGTTCACCATCAAACAATAACCAATTCTAGACCAAGTAGAATAATCATCATGACATAGGCATGTCTCGAATCAAATACCTGAATTAGAATATCAACGAGTGGCAGAATTGAAAGCAGCCCCCTGTCATTGACATTTCCAACAACCAGATCAAGGAGTTTAGCTACACTAGAAGCATGCATACTAAGAAACTCAGTTCCACCCAATATTATGTAGCCTTCAGTGATACTGGCAGCAACCTAATCTTCAAATAATTGAAAGATCAGCATAATATAACATTCCAGTTCAAAAAAACATAATCGAACATTGCAGCAGCAAAAAGTTACTGTAAACAAGACCTTCAAGTGATCAAAACTTCTTTCCAAGATTTCCACAAGACATGGGAAATATCCTAGAAGTTGAGGCACCATTGAGGGTGCATGAGAAAGCGTGGCTTCCCATAACTGCATGATAATGAGGCCAGAATCAGTAACACAACACTGAACCTAATGAAGGATTCGTTTTTTGTACTGGGGTCGGGTGGGAAGGTGGAGCAGAAAATGAGAAAAATAAGTCAAACACTAACCAGCATGCTGTCTTCCAGAAGTTCATCTGGGCTATTTACGCTGATTCCAATTTGTAAGATGGGCAATAGCATGTTGTAACAAATGGGTGATTGATAACCAAGTGCAACCACAAAGTTCTTTAGTGCAGTAAGAAGCTGAATCTGCAGAAGGCTTTCACCAGAGGATTCCTCCCAGGCCTATTGAAAGGGTACATCTAAATCAGTGCAGGACAATAATACTCGGTGAACTTGTCAACCACGGGCACCCAGATGGTGGGTCCTATGTACTGGGCGATGTTATGGGTGAAGGGGAGCTACTCTTTTAAACAATTACTCAATTCAATATCTATCCATTTTAGAGAGCCATTCCTCCCTAAGCACTCCTGGTTTTACTTATTTCACATCACAGGTGTTCCATTCATATCGTCATTTGAATGTGTTGGTCAATAGCCTTGCTCTGTTTTATTAACTCAGTCACCAATGCTCTAGTACAAACAATCACATTGGATACCATCTGCACCCTGTGTAGTCTTAAAATACCTTCCACGTAGCACCAGTGATACATCTATTATTACAGGGAAAAAATACAAGCTTAATGCCAATCCATTATCATTTAATTTTTCTAATTATGCTCAATGTTTTTCCAAGACGCCAAACTAGTACTCAAAACTGCCCTTGCTGCATCCATACTTAGCAGAGATATTTACATCAGTAGAAATATAAATTTTACACAATACCTTCTGGAAAAACTGCACCAAGTTGTTTGCAAATGAAACAACTTCAGAGGCATTTGCTATTAGGACAGAGATGGTATTTAAAACTTGAACCTGAAAATAAATATAACAGCAGCAGGGAACTCAGGTGAAAATTATGAAAAATTAACAATCAAAATTTATATGAAGACAAACAATAGGAATCGGAGCATAAGCTGGCTATGAGATCATATTGAGTTTTCCAATATTGTGCAAATTAAATCATTTCAACATTGATGTGACGTCTTCCAGACATTGAACATTACACGGACCAGATCTGAACATCCCAACAAGGCAATTTCTTAAAAACAAGAAGCAGACACAGCAACATAACATCAATAAGACCAACATGTTTTCTGCTATAGTGTTAGGCTACTAAGAAAAAACATATAAAAAACTAAGGGTGGTTGAAATGCAGGTGCTAAAATGGATGCAAGATATACTAATGAAGGATAGATTTATAACGAAGATATTCGTCAAATCGTAGAAATAAAACTACATTTCATAATGGTAACAGAAGTCGAAGACGTGTTTTTTTTACATTGACACATCCCTTAAAAAATTGGATGCACGTTTTCACTCCAAATTTAAAGGAATATAGTTTTTTGGTGATTCATAATGACTTTTATTGGTATCAAACACATGATTTTGATATGTTATATAAATATGTTGTATTTTTGAAAATGCTGATTTTACTATCAAAAGAATCTTAATTATATATCCAAAAATAATTACAAAAGACTGCCATTGTTATCCAATACTGTTGGCCAGATGGAAAGCACCGAACCAGATCTAGCAGTGGATCTGCCCAACTTAAAACAACCGGATGCCACCAAAAAACATGTGCCACAACAATCTGGGTATTTAAGTGAATAAGCAACGATTACATTACTGAGAAACTGAAAAATGTTGGTCTTATGGACGATCCCAAGAGGTGATGGCAGCCATGCTGCTCCACAAGGCGATGGAATGTGAATCCACAAGGAGAGGATAATTGAGGTCACATCCACATACTTCATGCTCTTACTCAGATAACTGAAGGTATTAATGATTTGATTATGTGCCTCTTTCAAACAAAACTACATCATATTCTCACAAGATTGAAGATTTGATGTGCTGGGGAGCAGATTTAAACCTAGAATTGAGAAGGGGTTGCTGCTAGGGCTAATAATTGAGCCGAGCTACTCGAGCTTGGCTCAACTCAAGCTCGGCTCGTGTTCTAAACGAGCTAAGCTTGAACAATTTTTTAGACTCGTTTAAAAGGTAGACAAAAATCAACCGTGATTGAGAGAGCAAAAAGGTATATGATAGCACATAGTTCAATTGAAATTACAGAGAGAAAAATGTTCTGTAGTCGACCAAGGGATGAGACTTTGTTTAATTCAGTTAAGTTGCATTAAGATATACCACCTATTAGTTAAGGGAACTATTACTTCCACAAAAACCACAATCTGATTGTCTTGGTAGTAATAACAGTTGTGATACTGATATGTGTATCATATTAACACTCTGAGTTCCCAAGTTGTCAACATACATAAACATGAAGCGGAAGGTAAGACAAAATCCACAGTATGCAAATAAAGCAGACATGGGCCAAAAAAAGGAAAGAAAAGGAAATCAATAACCAATAAAAAAAAGTATTGGACCAAGTGATACACAGTTGGAAGAAACAACAGCAATAGTTTACCTTTGAGTCAAACTCCTGGACTTCCTCCACCAATTTAAAACACAAATCCCAACATGTTGGAAGAAGGTCAGAAAAATCTTGCTCCGAGAAATTTGCATCTTCAATATGAAAATACAAAGACCGGGATGCTGCCAGCTGAAACAATTGAGGAACTACTTCAGAAATTCAGCAGGATAAAGTGAACATGAATTTGGAAGGCTCAAATTATAATGTGATTCTCGAGAAACTATATAAAAAATCTTTGAGAAGCTGGGTAGGACTGAAGAGTAATATAAAATGCATCATACCCTGACACATAGGTCTTTTTCCTGAAGCAATTTGATCAAAGCACAGTATACTGGTCGTCTGGTGTCATCTTTTATCTTCAAAGAAAAGCAGACATCAAAAACCAAATCACTGAAGACTGGATATCATTTGAAATATGGTGACAAAAGTATATGGGCCCATAAAAAAGGTTAATAGAACATTGACCATATAAATATCAATTAACTCCACTCTACCCTTCATAGTTTAAGTACAAAAGTTGTAGATTCTTGTAACAATGTACACAACCATGAACAGAGTACCACTGAAAGCCCCATAAAAGTTTACCTTGCTGGTACTAGTGTAACTTGTACCAACAACCTATCCATCAGAAGGATTGTAGATCATCCATGGCAGAGAACATTCCATTAGGAATTTCCAGCTCTTAAAAAAAAATATTTCCAGTCTCTATGTTGGCAAACAGATTTTTTTTTTTTTTTTTGGGGGGGGGGGGGGGGGGGGTTTGTAATTGCTCTACAGTGCAGCTAATGGAAAATAAGAAGAATGTGCTTGTCAATCTAGTTTTCTTTACTGAAAACACACAACGTCAAAGATCTGGAAAATTGTTAAATCAATTATTTAGCATGGCCTAAAGATTGATTCCATATCATGAGCAAAACATGCACATACAATCTCAAACTAGCTCAAGAAGAGAGATGGAAATAAAATATGCATAATAGCAGGCACTATAACCAACTAATAATCATGAGCTTACAATCCAGCTCATTCAGTAACATACCTCAGAAACCCACTGCCCAAGGATTAGTCCAACTTTCCTGTGGATGATCCGCATGTTTGGATGATCATTTTTGAGTTCTAGAGATAATGCACCGTTGAACCTACATAACAGTTCCAAGGGGAAAAAGCCGTAGAATCACCCAAAAAAAGATAACAAAACAAGATGAGCAGACCCCATTGATTGTCTGCTGTATAAGTAGCAAGTAACTAGACCACCGAATACAACAGTGCATATAAACCAGGAGGGAAATCAACCAGGTAGGGACAAAGAACAGAAGCATCTTTCAAACTAGTAAACCTTTCTCAAAGAAATAAGTAATTATGAGGTTTGGCTACAGAAATTACAGGGAGGACTGCATATCAAGTTTTGTCAATATGCCAAGTCAACCCAACCCGAACATGATACACGTATTACAGCTTGAGCACAAGCCCAGCTCAAAATCAACGATGTTTTAGGCAACACTCCATCTCAATCTGGTCCGGGTTGGGCTTGCACAAAACTTCTATGTGTCATCACATTTTACTCATAGAAACTCAAGTGGCAAGTCCATGGACCTTTCATATGTAGGAGTCCAAGGTAGCCGACTAAAGATATGTTACAAAGTATACTTCGATGTAATTTTTGCAGAATTTTTTTTTCAAGATTATTTATCAAAAATCTACCATAAGTTCAGGTCACTGAAATTCAAGTTTCATTCAGACCAAAAAAGGAAAAGAAGTAAAGTTTGCCCCAGACAAACCAAAACCCCAGAGGACTCTCCACTAACTGTCTATGTCACGGAAGAAAGGGCAAATGTTAGCTGATTCTCGATTTATAGAAAATCCAGTCTTGCTCATTAGAAAATAAAATCTAGAGTAACACTCAGATGCAAGGGGCACAAGTACTTTTTATAACACATGAATAAACCAGACCCCCCCCCCCCCCCCCCCCTTTTCTCTCTTTCCCATTTTCCCCCCTTCTCCAAACCAAAAACATTTCAACTTATTTGAACAATGTAAAAATAGGACATATGCAAGGCCGAACCCCCACCCTCAAAAACCCCCTCAGCAGGGGGGCAAAAAAGGGGAAAAGTAACAGAGGAAAAAGGGGGGGGAGGGGTGGTTGGAGAGAGAGGCAAAAGAACGAAGAAACACCTTCTGCCACCAAAAAGGGGGGAAAAACGCTGGAGAGAGAGTACAATACACACTAATTGTTTTTCATGTTGTTGTCACTTAAAATATCTAAAGTTCAACAGAATGCATAGTTGAAACAGCTACGTAAGATAGACCAATTGATAAATACGGCACCAAGAAGTGCAGGGAATGAACATACCAGTCTTTGAAGCTCATATAATTTGAAAGCTCATAATAAACATATGCAGCAGCACCATATGCGGCATCCTTGAGAAGTAATGCTGGAGTAATTTCACTTATTGAAGGAGGACAAGCATTCATTGCCTCTTGAAGAATGGAAACCACAATAGGGCCTAACAGCTGAAAATTACAATGATAGAAACAAGTGCACCTTTTTAAATTCAACATGTTACCGGAAAATTAAGGAAGATTCTAACACCAAGAACTAAGTACACCTACTTGGCTATGATTTTCAAACAAAACAATATATAGAGCTTCAGCACAGGGCCTTAGTTTTTCTGTCCACAGGACCGAATCCTGCTCATGATGAAAAGACTCTGGGTTCTGACCCCACTCCTCCAAATCACTAGCTGTTAAAACAAAGTACCTGTTTCAGCAGCAGTAGCACAGGCTTAGGAACACTACAATTAAAAAATGAAGAAGTCATATCACATTATTGAAGACAGCCCTTATTTGAGTTATTCCCTTAGTTCAATCTAAAACTTAGCCAACCACATAAAACCATGTTGAACCACAGTGCCATTTTGTCAAAACATTTTGATATTGGATGCAATGGCATGTTATCATAAAATATGACCCGACATTATTTAATATCACCTAGTATGCGTTTTAGAGGTCATTGCCAGGTACCGTGGTAATTCCGAGCTAATACCCTGTGGGTTCAAAACGGAGGGCAGTCCCTTTGTGCGTATAGCGCCAAAGGTTAGGCCTATATCCACACCAACACTTCCAGTGCCCAACAACAAGGATAATAACTCTTTAATTGGCACATGTTTGACAATCATGGGGATTCAGTTAACATATCTCACTCAAAATCCACATCCATGTATGCAAGCCTAAGAAGCACGGACACGGATACGGGACACGGATACGATACGACACGGACACGCCGACACGAAATTTTTCAAAACAGTAGGACACGGACACGTTAGCGATACGTTAAATAATATGTATTTTATATATATATTTATATAAAATCATGTGATAAAATAAAAATATTATCATAATAATCTTTTAATTCATCATTTCCCTAATTCTAAAAATTCACATCATAATATCATTGTATAAAAAGTACAATATAAGATATACTGATACACATTCCACATTAACATCCATGATTCAATAATCAATGACTTCTACAACTTTTATTTTAAAAAATATTTCATTTCGTACTACTAATTTTCATCAAATTCCAAGAGCTCCAATTTTGTAATCCCATTTTTTCCCACATTACTTTCATATTAAAAGACTATTCCATTTGTATATAAGTTCGTATTCGTATCCAAAATTATGTTAAATTAATGTCCTATGTTCAATGTAGTGATTATAACTTTTTTTATATTATGATTGTGACTCATATCACCTTAAAATTATAAAAATAACTCTTAATTATAAAATTATCTAAAAAATTCTCAAAAAATTGAAAATAAATCTCAAAACGTGTCCCCCAGCGTGTCCTAACGTGTCTTGAACGTGTCGGCCGCGTGTCCCCAACGTGTCCTAAAAAAAATTTAACAATAAAAAAATCGGACACTCATTTTAACGTGTCCGACACGTGTCCGTGTCCCAGACGTGTCCGACACCGACACTCTGCCTAAAATGAAGTGTCCGTGCTTCCTAGATGCAAGCTAGACAGGCAACAGAGAATAGATGAGTTTGCCACTACCTTCTTATCAAGAGTTTACATAAGAGTATCACTCGGTCACTGGGCAAAAGGGAAGTGAGGACACCAGCAACAGCGTTGGAAATGTTTTTCTTCATCTGCTCTAGGGTAAGCCCATTTTCATCCATTACACGACCTGTCAAGCTTGGTTTATACTCTTTACATTCCAGGACAGATTTTGCCATCGACATACACTGAATAAGAAATTGCTCAAATGACACTATCTCAGGTTCAGGATCTGTAATCTTGTTCAAACAGAAGTTCATGACAGGTGGAAGGACACATTTATCACCAAAGGAGTAAGGATGCCTGCGCTGAATTGTTACTAAAATCTTCATCAATTTACTACATGCCTTCTGTAAGAAGTTCCCGAATTTGTGGTGTTGCTCTTGGAAAGATAAATCTGCAGTTAAATTGCAACATCAGCATATCTCCCAATTTTGCCAAGAAAATTCTTTCTGTAAGTAACTCAGCAAGATATTTAAAATGTGTAGCTTCAACATTTCACTTATGATTGAAGAAATGTGGTTTTTTGAGTCCTCAAGGATATATTTTCAAGCCATACAATTATGCACAGACTTATCTCAGTCATGAATGTAATCATTGTGCTTAATTCGCGAACAATTTTGCTAAGCATACTATTGCGTACTATGATTGTTAGTAATGAAAAGTTACTAACAACCTTGATTACAAAGAGATAATGGAAAAATGGGCTGAGTTCTTGGGCTGGGGAGCCCAACATGAACCAAAAATTACTGTTTTCAAGGCTAATTTAGGCAAGATGGACTGGTTTAGCAAAACTGTCAATCAACAATTATTTCTTAAAGTGCTACTAATTAAAATTCTGATGAATGCAATCACTGAAGCACTTCAAAGTATGCTCCTAATAACAGGTAACTCAACTCCACTCAAAAAAAGTTTTATCCCAACTACTTGGAGCAGCGAGATGAATTGCGTTCCACCATTTCGCTCATGACAAGATGCAACCAAAAAACATAACTAGGGTGTACCCAATGGTGGAGGCTCCCGCCATTGCGGGGCCTGGTTAGGGTTAGATGTATGCAACCTTAATTATATTTTTTTTAAAACCAAAATACATCATCAATGCTTCCAAAAATTCTGTTTTTCTGTCTATTGAATTGCAAATGGAAACATCAAATAATGACATGGCACGGCAAAAAACTAAGGGGTGGTGACTCAAACAGGTAGAAAGATGCAGCAGTCAAGAAACACAATTATAACATGCAAAAATGGCTCAAAAAGAACTAGGAATAACAGTCTACCACTTGGAAAACTCAAAATGAAAACAGGAGAAAGATCTCACAGTATGGTAGGAATGACTGAATAGCATTCAACATCGCAGGGGAGACCTCCTTAACTGGCCACACCTCCTAAAAAGAAAATTAGTTAAATTATATCCTGTAAATCAATAAAAGTTCCATCAAACTACAGAAATGATGCACAGAAAAATTTAAACCTGGTAAAGGGCAGAGATAACCACTTAAGTACCTGAAAAGATTTTGCATCACTTGGAAACCCGGAAATTATCAATTGGCGAATTATCTTCGAACACAGAAACCATCTTTCACATATTAGATAAAGATCATCATGACGTAACTCTGAAGCATTAGAACTAAAGTTTTGAGCAAGTGCCGAAAAACCAAGCAGTAAGGTCTGCACATCTCTCTGCCAAAGGTGCCAGCTGTAATCAAAGAATTGGGAAGATATCTGCCAAAAAGAGCATCCACGAATAGTGTACACTAAGTTGTGATGGTAATATTATGTTTAATCCTTTTCAAATGGATCAGAACCCCAAATCACAGTGCAACTATATGTTAGCCTGGAAAAAGGTGGAGGAAAGCAAGGGGATTTGGGGTTAGGATTGGTGTTAACTTTGATACAATATTTGCAGTGAATTGAACTCACCTCAAAGATCCTATTCTTATTTTGGAACTGATAAAGCAGTCCACTAGTCAAGGAAAAGCAACTCATGTATGTATAAACAACATATACAATTTAATCATAAGTCCAAAGGACTAGGGTCTTTTAAAAAAGGTAGAGTGTTTCACTCAAGAACATCTTCACTCATAACAAAAAGTTATCTAGGTTCACTACGTTGTATAATCTGATATAGTAAGAAAACTGCATTTGCTCTGTCTGTCTCCCTCATGATAAAATAAAATCAGGAACTTATTTAAGCTATTGGAACAATCTAAAGTATTTTCTACAGAGAGATTATTCCAAATAACAAGATGAATTTTGAAACCTTTTCAACAGATGTTATAAATGGCAGAACTAAAGTACTGACTACTGATGCATTGTGATTGGTTAAAAAATGTGAATGTAAAAATACAGTACAAAAATCTGTACCTCAGCAAAGGTCCTTTGATCTGACGTAAGACGTTTAGTAGACAACTCCTTCAAAGTTCGAAAAAGAACCATAAAAATCCTGTGGGAAGTTAGAATATCCGCCGATTGAAGCTGCTGTGCTAAAGTAGAAAAGAGCTCTGGCCTGGATAAATAATCAAGTCAGCTACATAGAGCTTGACCAAGTAAAAGAACATCTAAAAATTGAACAAGAATGAAAATCAACACAACATCAATGACATAATACACCAAGCCAATAAAAACAGGGGGATAAATGTTTGCTCTATATGCTGAAGCTTAGCATGGAAAGAAGAACATAATAAAGATAGGCAGACTCCTGAGTACCAAAGCACAAAAATAGCACTATTTAAATTATCAAGGTAAAATAGTTCTGTTACTGATACTTTGTCCAGGTTCATCAGGTTAGAAACATGCATAGAATGGCTAGGCATATGTGAATTTTCCACCCCATCGATCACAAAGATAATCAGAACCAGCCCAGCATCCTTAATTCAAATACCGCAGGCATACTGGACAAAAGGCACATTTTAAATGCAAGGTTTATAGACTCAAAGACGTTATACTTTTATTTGGTTTCTCCCCTACTTAGTAGCACATTTCCAGGCACAATCATAGGCTCATAGCCAACTTCTTCATTCAGCATTTTCAGATAGTAAAGTTGGCGTAGCAATGAAACCAGCACACACTTTGCCTATTATTCACAATTTCCAAGAGTCACAAACATGTTTTCAGACAATAACAATATGAACCATACCAATCTCTGGGATAGTCGATGCGAGCAATTTTCGAGATAAGCACAGCCAATGTGAGAGCAATCTGTATTATACAAAAGATTTGAAACACATGAAATCAGTAAAGCTTCTAGGCTTAGAGTAGGATTTATGTAGGGCATTAGGAGTGCAAGAAATTGTTCAGCCAAAAAAAAAAAAAAAATACCAGCAATCGAGTGCAAGTACTATTGAACAAAACTGCGACCACAATAGAAACTTCACTGCAGCTTATTTGATAAAGCCAATCAGAACCAACAAATGTTCTCACTTTAATACTAATACAGACAAAAAAATGCAGTTGTGCCTGTCAACCTTACATTAATAAACAGAATAAAGATACAATTATCTCATAAGTAATTTAGGCACCACCTGATAATTGTCTTCTCTTAAGTGTGACAACAGTTTTTGTCTCAAATGTATTTTCTCCTCAACGCTAATTCCCCTGAAGAGACCAAATCCAACAAAGAGCTCCAATCAAATACATCCTTACAGTTATGACCATAAATTGAAGGACAGGAAGAACAGCTTACGAGGAATCACGCCTGTTCCTCCAGTACCGATTGATGCTGTTCTTGAAATAAACCGAAGCCAATAATCGAACATCCACCTGAGCCGCTAAATCCTTTGCAGTTATTACTTCCTGCACCATGAAAAATTCTTCACTACGCAAACTCCATTTGCACTTATCTACATTTAGACACAAATATAGGTATATAAATGCATGTATTTCCACGCATGCACTGCTCATTGATGCTCTTAAACCTTAGAAATGAACATTTATGTTTTTCTGTACATGTACACCTCATTGTGGCTCTTAAACCCTAGAATAGAGAAAGAAATGGGAAAAATACCATGAGACAAGAGCAGAAACCAGGTCTACATTCGGATTGTGCGAGCGCGGCTTCGGCAGGTTTGCGTACGCTGTCGTCGCGACTCAATGAATTGGCTAGCAGTGTATACATCGCAGGTAGGTCAGAAGCCGAAAGCGCCATTGCTACTTGTAAACGATCAATCAATACTTTCAATTAACTTTCAGACAAACGAAGATAAAGTGATGGTTGAACAGTTATCGCGATTCAGATCGGTGAATTTGAAACCCAAGGTTAGTGTATGAGGTAGTGAGAGACGACAATGAACCTGTAGCGATTTGTAGAGTTTTTTTTATTGGAAATGGAGATGATGATGTTCTATACTGTATCGATTGTAGTATTGATGACGGATTCAGAGCATGTTCGCTCCTCTGAAGGTTTCAGTCGTCGCCGAGTACCGAAAGCAAAGGAAGAGAAAAGCCCAAAACCTGATGATGGGCTCATAGTCTGGCTTCTTACCATTTATACCTCTCCTGTATCTATCACCCCCTGGCTGTGTGTTGTATTTATGACATGTTATTATCGTATGTTTCAAATTGTTTTTTTTACCAAAAATAGCCTTTGAAAGTTGGGGGAATCACACTTTATACCCTAAAAGATTTAAAAAAATTTAGGGTAAATTACACTCGCAACCCCTGACATTTGACTTTATTACATGGACACCCCCTCAAGTTTCAAAAATAACACTGAAACCCCTTGTCATTTGAACACTTATGACAATCGCATCCCTTTTGTATGACAGACGTTAACTATTTTATTAAAAAAACTTTTTTACCCTTATAACATTGAGATTAACAATCTCTTAATCAAATTTGTCCTAAAAAATTTAATTAAATCAAACAAATCTACTAATTAAGGTAATTTATCCCCAAATTCAATTCTAATTTATACACATTTAACACCTTTAACACCATCACCATGCACCACCAATTGCCGCCTCCACCACCAGTGAAATCCACCACACAAACCCACCCAATTTGTCTTCTTGGCTGAAACCACAGCCAACCAATCTGGAAGGTAATAATTGACACTTTGGTTCGATTTTTAGTGACAATGCTTGTCGTGGGAGGACTCCTGGGGGATCGACCTATCCTTGGGATGGTTACTGCCCACTGGAATGCAAATGAACCTTCTCGTATCTCTCTCAAGTGGTGGGATGGAAATGGAATTCCGAATTCAACTACGGCATTGTCTGAGGAGACTTTTATCTGTAGGAAGAATATCAGTGGGACACCACCTCTAGATTTTGATGGACACGAGGAATGTGATACCGCTTCATCTCAAGAACAATAGAGTCGAGCTTTGAAAAAAAAAAAATTGCCCCCAAATCCACAACACAAACCCACCAAACCATCTATCTCCACCACCACAACCCACATTCCAGTGAAATCCACCAAGCACCGCGAGTCCCCAATCCAGAAACAAACCCCTCTGCAACACCTGGAAACCAACCCTGTGTTGACATTGATGCAAATTTAGATTATAAATTTGGGTTACATAATATTGCTCTTTTTTCAACTAGCACAAGCACACATACTAATAAATGATTCACATGACTAGACTTTTATTGGATAAACTTAGATGGACAGAATTATCCCATACGAGCGTTTTCCGTCTCGTGCAATGCACGTGGTATTAGGTGATAAAGTGAAAGAGAAAATTGTTTTCCTTTTATTTTATCACTTAAAACACTAAAGAAAAGAATAATACCAAAATATTGGATAGTAAAATTAATTTTATGTAAATAAATTTAAAAAATAGTGAATAGTTATGAGGAGTCGAAGAGTAGTTACAAAAGATACATAATATAATATAATTAGAGAAACCTTTAGTATAATAATAAAAAAAATCAGAAGATAAGAAATAAGAAAATATCGAGGGAAATTCAGGGCATGTTTGGATTGTATCTCAAAAAATAATATCAAAAATATGTTTTTGGGAAGAATTTTAGAAAATTATCTTTTAATGTTTTTATGTCGCAAAACTTGTTTGGTTATATTATTCTAAAAACAGTTCTATGGAGCAAAAGACCGTAAAACATGTTTGGGCAATAACTCAAAAAATAATAAAAATACGAGATTCTGTTTAGACTGACTGTTTTATAGAATACAAATTTTAACTACTATAACCTAATGAAATTTATCTACAATTCATTCATATCTATATAATAAAATAGCTTACAATTCAAATTTCAAAATATAAATAAAATGACTTTTATTTTTCGCGGTTCAGATTGCTTTAAATTTTATTTTAAAGTCAATCTAACGACTAATATTAATAGGAAAAATAGGCCTCTAAGGGTGTGTTTGAAGTGATTTTTTAAAAGTACTTCTATAAATTATTTCTCATAAGTACTTTAAAAAAAAAAGTAGTGTTTGAAACCGCTCCACCACTACCTTTACCACCACCACCTCTGCCACCACCGCCACCACCACCATCGCCGCCACTGCCACCACCACCACCACTATCGCCGTCACCACCACCACCACTATCGCCGTCACCGCTATCACCACCACCACCGCCAGCATCGCCACCACCATCATCACCACCACCGCCAGCATCGCAACCCACCACCAGCACCAGCACCGCTGCCAGCACCACCGCCGCCAGCATCGCCATCACCACCACCACCATCGCCGCCGCCGCCGCCGCCGCCGCCGTCATCGCCACCACCACCACCGCCACCACGATCATTGTCACCCACCACAACCATCACCGTCTCCTACCACCACCACATCTCACCTCCACTACAGCTGATGCTTAAATTCATTTATCTCTCCTCTATGTTTGTGACTTGATTATGAATATGAATACAAATATGTTTATTGTTTACCATTTTTTATTACTATATGCCTTCAGGCACAGACAATAACTAGTTCATTCATATAGTTTCTAATCATATATAACTATCTTTCCCTCTCCTTCTCCCTCTTTTCTCTCATAGATATTTTTTAGATTTAAACTTTTGAAAATTTTTGTTGGTAAAATGATCTCGATTTTGACTTAAATTCTCTAGAACTTGTACTGAATTGAACTTTAGTACAAATATAAATTTTGTACTTGACTCAAGTTCAATTTTAGCCAATCATAATAAGCCTATTGGAGTTTGACCTAAACTCTTATTGAGATAATTATGATTTTTAATTGGTTTAGGAGTTCCTAGTCCACATGAGATTCTTGCCCATTAGAGTTATTATTTTATTAGAATTATGTTTAGTATAGGATTTCTGGTTGGCTTTGGTTTTTTAACTTTTTGGCCGTTAGCCGTGAACTTTAGGTGTGAGTAAAATAATAGTAACTTTTGGTTTTGGAGAATTTTTTTATTTTTTGACGTGAAGTTGACATTCTTTTGCTTCGTTTTCTTCCTTGATTTTTTTCTTTGATTAAATCTTTGTGTGTGAGATTATTTTGAGTGCTTGGTATTTTCGATCCTATATCTGGTATCAGAGCCAATTTTAGAAATGACAAACAGGAACGAGTTCGTTCAATGGCCAATTGAAAATTTTGAAAGGAGGTCAAATTTTTAACATTGGAAAACATAGATGTAGTTGTTTTTTAAGGTTATGAATTTTTCAGATATTATGACAAACGGGTTCACAGATCTCAGAGATCTACCAACTCGCACAAAAGCCCATAAGAATGAATTGAAAAGTAATCGAAAGAAAGACAATAGAGCATTGATGTATATCTATGAAGCAATAGATTCGTAAATTTGTGACAAGATTATTCATGTTTTGATGACAAAGGCGACATGGGATGTCTTGTTCAATTGTTATATTGGATAGTACAAGGTGAAAAAAGTTCGGTTATAAACCCTACGCAGACAATATAAGCTTTTTCAGATGAAAAAATCAGAGAGTATATCTAATTATTTCTCGTGAATGTTGATTATTGTCAATCAGATGAGAGCCAACAACGAGGATGTGAAAGATCTCTAAGTTATGGAGAAAATTCTACGGACCTTATCAATGAGATTTAAGTATATTGTCACATCTATCATGAAGTCAAACGATCTTAATTCCCTGACAGATGATGAATTGATGGGTTCCCTACAAGCCCATGAACAAAAGATTGAATGAAAAGACTGAGATTTTAGGGTAAGAAGCCGCAAAGACTCAGACGAGTTTCAAGAAAGAGAAAGATGAGTCCCACAATAAATCTGAATCAAATCAGAAGTATCAACATTCAAATAATCAAGGTACGTGGCAAAACAGATATGGTGGAGAAAAATACAAAGGTAATAATTGTGATGAACAACGTGATAACTCAAAGATAAAGTGTTACTATTGTAAAAAATTAGGGCACTATAAAAATGACTGCTACAAATTAAGGAGACCCGATAACAATAATTATCATGTTAAATTTGTAGAGGGTAATGATGATAATTTGGAAGCTTTGTTTTTGGCTAATAGTGCAATGGATGATGTTCAAATGAACAAGTGGTATCTGGATTCAGGCTATAGTAATCACATGTGTGGTTATAGGAAGATGTTCACCATATTGGATGAATCTGTTCAATCGGACATTAAATTTGGGAACACTTCAACCATCCCCACAAAAGAAAATGTAAGATTTCTATTAAGTTAAACGATGAGTCTTTGAATGCTATTTCAAACATTTATTATATTTTCGATCTTAGCCACAATTTATTGAGTATGGAGTAATTGTCAGAAAAAATGTATGATATGAGAATTTTTAATGGTGTTTGTATAATTAGTGACAGCCGAAAGAGACTAATTACAAAGATAAATATGTCACTCAATCATTTGTTTCCTTTACAAATTAATTATCAGAATTTACCTTGCTTTAGTTCTGAAATTTCTAGGGATAATTGGTTATGACATATATGGTTTGAGCATGTGAATTTTCATAACTTAAATTTTCTTGCCCGAAAAAAATTAGTTTTTGGTTTGCCTGATATTAATATTTTTAGTCAAGTTTGTGAGACTTGTGTTTTGAAAAAAAAAATATAGGGACCTTTTTCCTGATAAACAAGTTTGGCAGGCAAAAAGACCCATTGATTTGATTCACTCTGATTTGTGTTTACTTGAAGTTCCTTCCAATAGTGGGAGTAGATATTTTATTACTTTATTGATGATTTTAGTAAAAAGATCTGGGTGTATATTTTGAAAAATAAATTGAATGTCTGTGATATGTTTAAATATTTTAAGGCTTATGTTGAAAGGCAAAGTGAGAGAAAAATTAAAGTTTTAAGGACCGACAGAGGTCAGGAATATATAGTTTGTGATGATTTTTTGAGAAATCATGGTATTAAGCATCAGTTGCCAATCAGGTGTACTTCCCAGCAGAATGGTATGACAGAGATAAAAAATAGAATTATTATGGATAGGGTTAGATGCATGATGAAATCTAAAAATGTGCCTAAAAACTTTTGGGTAGTAGTTGTTGCTTGTACTGTTTATGTTTGGAACATGTCTCTTACCAGAAGTTTTAAGGAAAAAACTCCCTATAAAATTAGAGTGGTCAGAAGCCTGAAATTCAGTATTTGAGGGTGTTTGGTTGTATTATCTATGCCCATGTTCCTGATCCACTCAAGAAAAAACTTGAAGATAAGACTGAAAAGTGTATTTTATTGGGTACAGTGCAGTTACAAAGGGGTACAAACTTTATAATCCCATCATAGGAAAAATGATTATGAGTAG
The DNA here is from genome assembly GCA_951799425.1 of Ilex aquifolium. NCBI lineage: Eukaryota > Viridiplantae > Streptophyta > Magnoliopsida > Aquifoliales > Aquifoliaceae > Ilex > Ilex aquifolium. The sequence goes on from OX637405.1 coordinate 30,764,570, forward strand.
GGATGTCACTTTTGATTAGCAGGGATGTCACTTTGGTACCAAAAGGAAGACAAGTCAGTCACAGTTGTTCCTTTTTATGTTGATGATTCAGTTGGTGATCAACCAATTGAATAGTCTCTAGTTGTTCAATCCCCGCAATCAGAGTCATCCAGGTATTCACAGCGTGAATGATACATGCCAACTAGATTGGAGGATTATGTGATTGACACTGATAGTGATCCTTTAGATGAGGATGTGGCAAATTTAGCTTTATATACAGATTGTGATCCTGTTTGTTTTAGTGATGCTTGTAGGGGAAATATTGGTTGAATGCAATAAATGAAGAAATGCATATTATTGAGAAAAATCATACATGAGAGTTTATTTCTCTTCTTAAGGAAAATAAAGTTATTGGAGTTAAATGGGTATACAAGACCAAATACAAGCCAAACGAAGAGGTGGATCACTCCAAAATGAAGTTAATAGCCAAGGGTTACAAACAAAAATAAGGTATTAATTATCTTGAAGTTTTTGCTCCTGTTGCTATGCTTGATACTGTTCGTATGATTATTTCTCTTTTTGCTAATAGTTCTTAGAAGATATTTCAAATGGATTTGAAATCTCCTTTCTTGAATGATGTCCTTGAGCAGGAAGTTTAAGTTGAGCAGCCTGCTAGTTTTGTGAATAAAGGGGAGGAAACAAAGTCTATAAGTTGAAAAAGACTTTGAATGGGATTAAACAAGCCACTAGAACTTGGTACACTCGGATTGATTCTTATTTTGTGAAGAATTATTTTCAGAGATGTTCCTATGAACACACTTTGTATGTTAAAACTAATTCTTAGGGGTATATTATTATTGCGTGTTTGTATGTGGATGATCTAATTTTTACAGGGAATAACCAAAAGTTAATTGAGAAATTCAGAGAGGCAATAATTTCTCAGTTTGAGATAACTGATATAGGCCTGATGTCTTATTTTCCTGGGATTGAAGTAAATCAGATAGACAATGAGATTTTTATTTCCCAATAGAAGTATGCTAGGGATATCCTTAAACAGTTCAGAATGGATTCTTGCAATCATATTTTGACTCCAGTTGAAAAAAGATTGAAATTGGGTAAAGATAAGAATGGTGAGTTGGTAAATCCCACATATTTCAAACGGTTGGTAGAAAGTTTACGTTATTTGACTTCCACTAGACCTGATATTATTTTTGGAGTTGGACTTATTAGTAGGTACATGGAGTCTCATGTCAATCCCACTTGCAAGTAGCAAAGAAGATTTAGAGGTATGTTAAAGGTAACCTAAGTGATGATATTTTTTTATTCTCCTACTGGTTCTTGTGAATTTGTAGGGTATGTAGACAGTGATTGGGGAGATGATGTAGAAAAAAGAAAAAAGTATTTCAGGGTATTGTTTTCAAATCGGTTCAAGAATTTTTTCTTGGTTTTTGAAGAAACAATAAGTTGTTGCTCTTTCTACCACTGAAACAGAGTATAATGCAGTCACCAGTTGTGCTACTCAGGTAATGTGGTTACGTCATATGCTTGGATTTTTGAAGCATGCACAGAAAATTCCTTCAAAGATTTTATATGATAATAAGTCAGCTATTGCATTGTTAAAGAATCCAGTTTTTCATGGGAGGATTAAACATATTCATGTCAAGTACCATAATATTTGTGACTTGGTTATTGATGGTGAGATTAAGATTTTGTATTGTCGATCCGAAGATCAGATTGCAGATATTTTTACCAAGTCACTTAAATCCGATGCGCTCATGATATTGAAACGAATGATGGGGATGATCAAAATTGAAGAGTTTGGTTCAAGGGAGGCTATTGGGGTTTGACCCAAACTCTTATTGAGATAATTATGATTTTTAGTTGGTTTAGGAGTTCCTAGTCCACATGAGATTCTTGCCCATTAGAGTTATTATTTTATTAGAATTATATTTAATATATAATTTTTTCTTGGCTTTAGTTTTTTTACTTTTTGATTGTTAGCCATGAACCTTAGGTGTCAGTAAAATAACAGTAGCTTTTGGTTTTGGAGAATTCCTTTGTTTTTTGATGTGAAGTTTTGAGGTTCTTTTTCTTCATCTTCTTCCTTAATTTTTTCTTTGATTAAATCTTTGTGTGTGAGATTATTTTGAGTGCCTAATATTTTTCGATCCTACAAAGCCAAACTTAAATGTTATGTTTATCAATTTTTTTGTACCAAATTTAATATTCCATCTAATATTTCTCATCAAGAACTATAAGATATTATGCTATCCCCTTATTTTATCTTGATGAGAGTAGTAATTCACTTAGTAAGAGTGTGTTTGTTAACCCAAATTCAGCACTTAAAATGAATGTATTTAGCATTTATTAATTAAACCCGTTTGATAACCAAAATTTAAACTCTCTTAATAAGTTAAGTGTTCCTTAAAAATAGGCTACAATATTAAGTAGAAGACCCCTTACTTAATTCTGAAAGTTGAAAACGCTCAGCAAAATCATCTTTAATAATATTTATAATATGACAATCATATCTCGAAATATTTTACAATCCTATTAAAACTCTAATTAGTCTTCTCTCCAAAACCCCTAACCTATCTATTTACCTTGTCGATCTCTTTTTTTTTTTTTCCCTTGTCTTCTACAACAAAAATATACATACAAAATTATAATTACACACACACAACTGCACACACAAATGCACACACTGCACAGACACAGTTGCACACAGACATATGCACTGTACACACACATAGTTACACACATGGACTGCACACACACACACACACACACACACACATATACATTCACGGCGCACACCCATATTGTTAATGAAATCTAATTTATTGTATTTTTTCAATATTATTTGATTAGTTATTAGTTATTATTATTTTTTATCAGATGTTATTGTTCACTTATTGTGTTATTCAAATCTTATTTATTTATTTATTTTGATCAAATATTTGTTAAATATAGACTAAAATATAATAATAGTGATTATGATTTATGTTATGACATATTTTATAAATATTTTCAAATTGAAGAGTGGAAGGGTAAAACTGAAAATTAATTTATTTTCGGACGTCAGCTCTATGTAGTTATCAAACAATTTAGTTCAATTCAGTACTTAAATTTCAGTGGATATCAAACAGTCTACAAATTCAGCATTCAGCTTTCAGACTTCAGTTTTTAGCTTTCAGCTTTCAGACTTCAGCTTTCAGTTTTATCAAACACCACCTAAGTTAATTGGTAAACATAGAAAAGTTGATAACAAATTTTTTTTTTTGAACCTTTGGGTCTCAGCCCTTTCATTGATAACCACTAGATTAATCATTGTGTTACAGGATGACCATCAACTCATTCCATTGAAACTTTGGGGTGTCTAATTGCATCATTTAGATGTATGATTAATAATTACATATTATATAAAAAAGTGTAGTACTGTAAGTGTAAAATCCGGTTAAATTTGAATTTTTGTGAAAAATGGCAAAACGGTAATTTGCCAATTCGGTGCAGGTTGAAAACCCGTTTTTTTTTTTGAACTCAGATGATGAAACGGATCTCACCGTTGGAATCGTCTCACGAAATCTAGTTACCTAGACAATTTTTGTCGAATTCCGAGACAACCAGATTTTTTTGCGTTTTATGAGACAATCGGGTGTCGTGTGATCTAAAAACGAGATATGGAATAAAATTTCTAAAGTTGAAAAATAATCTAAAGGAAGTTCATATAAAAATATTTTGAACTTGAATCGGGACGAAACTTAATCGATTCGGGTCAAAATCGGACCCGAAAAAGGAGAACGTGTGGCGAAATGAGGACCAAACATTTAAATGGTATAAATCTGAGAGAAAAATTAGATTTCTCCCCATACCCATCAGATTATCTGAAAATCAAAAGAAGAGAGGGAAACTCCACCTTCTCTTTACAATCTAAGTCTCTACGTTTCTCGAATCGACTCAAGCCAAGAACGAAAATTGTTCTTCTCGTTGAGAACTACAAAACAATACCAAGAAGGTTGGATTTGGGCAAAATTCCAAGGATGAGATTTTGGGGAAAGCTTGTATTAGAGCTTGTTTTGGGTTCTTGGAGTTTCCTACCATTGTTTTATGCTTCAAGAGGTAAAGTTTTTCTTCTAACTAGGTTTATTTCCAACCTAAGGTTGTTATATGGAATGTGTAGGGTGTTAGAGGTATATAACACTTACCTATTGTTGTTAATTTGATGCAATGGGTAAAATCAATTCTAGCATGAATTGGTATTTAGAAATTACTAGATTGTAATTTCTTAGAAAATGTGGGCATGCTATGTGTTTATATTATACCTTGGAGAATTAAGTGTGTTATTTGTATAAGATTATGTGATAACATGCTTGAAAATTGTTCTTGGGTATAATGTTGATATATGTTTGGTGATGTATTGACATTAAGATGATTTATGGTAATTATATGCTTTTGATAAAATTGGTCATGGTATATGTTAAAATGTGGTGAATATGATTCATATGACACTCATAACATATTAAACATGATTATAGTGTTGCAATTGTACACTATATTGCATATGCACGGAGACATTGCATTCATGAGCATTAGACATGAGTGTGGGTGTGTGTGCATGATTGTCATCAAACGCCACTCTTGGTGAATAATGTGTGGGCTCGGGAAAGTTGGGTCAAGGCCCGGTTGAGTCGCATGATTTGCATTGAAAATTGGGTCGGGATTAGCAAGAAGAGTTAGATTATCCCTTGGGTGCAAGACTCAGTTACTTCGGATACGCACTCCGTTGGTATTGAGTCCATAAAGTGTGTCGGTGTATGAGGAGCCGTTGGTGGAAGTCCATAAATACCTACCCCAAGAACGACCCAGAGAATTTAATGGTCATTGGATGTGTAACATCAATGGCGGGGGCTTGGAATGCCCGGAGTTACACGCATGACATTTGCATGTGTTGATGGAGCCGGTGAAGGCTTGGGTTGAAGTGTATGAGTGAGTTTCATCTCATATCATGACATTGCATGGTAATTTTCAATATTGAATTGCATATTCTTGATTAGAATGTTTGTTGCTTGTCGAATTGTGCATGTGAACATTTCATATGCATCTAGGTTAGGGAGTAGTCTCTTTAGGAGATACCCTATTGAGCGTGACTCACCCTTTATGGAAAAATATTTCAGGTGCGGGGTTTACACCGGTGGAAGGCTCTCATTCGGGCCCTCAATGAAGAAGAAAAGTCGAGTTGTGACTTTTAAACCATCTTTTGTGAAACTTTTATGTAATCTGGTTGTGGGCATGTAATCATATCCAAATGATTGTAATCAAACTCATATGGACTATGTTGAATGTAAAACTTTATGATACATGTGTTCGAATTGATATGAGATGAGTTGGAATGGATTAGAAATCGAAAATGGATGAAATGAGCAAAACTGGGCACACCTAACGGTAGAACTTTTGGTTCTTTTATCGGTAGATGTGGTCCGGTATGCTGCTTCTACTGGTAGAACGTCATTTTTTCTACCGGTAGAAGAATTCTAATAGGCTGTTTCTATCGGCAGAACATGAGTTTCTTCTACCGGTAGGTTTTTTTCAAATTTTCTAAAAACAAAAGTCTAGTGCACCACTTCTACCGGTAGGACTTTGAACACTCCTACCGGTAGGTTTTCTCTAAACTTCAAATTTTTGAAATGTTTTACTAAGCCTTCGAGCATCGATTCCTTGTACTCAAAGAGGTTATATGGGATATTAATGACTCTAAATTGATGTATAAAGGATCACAGATTGATATATGATAAAGTGTATGAAGGTTACATGTGTGAGTTATGATTCCGGTTAATGGGATGTTATTGATGTGATGTCAGGTTGTGCGACAATCACGGGTTCTTCCGCGGGTTTATGAGTGATCAACGGTTGATAAAGGACTCCCGATTTTAGGGGCGTCACAGTAAGATTAGATAAAAAAGAGATAAGAAATAAAAAGGACAGAAGGAGGAAGGTTTCCTAGCAAAGAGGCAGTGGCACTAGCAACAGGATCAAGAGGAACTCCACTAGTAGTAATTGATTAACCTTTAAAAGTAACATTTCAATATACAATAAAAAATGTTAATTACTTTTAATTTATGATTAATTGTTTGAGAATTGTATGATTTAAGTAATATAGGGTAAATTTAGGTACTAACATGATTTGCAGGGTGAAAATGCAATTTGGCAAAATTTAGGGGACAAAAAGATCTAGAAAAAGGAATTGGAAATGAGGAAAGACGAAATTCTAGGATGGGGCAAGCGTCTAAACACTTGCCACCACCATCTGGACGCCTATCACATCAAATGATTCCTAAACAAGTGGTCGCAAAGTGGAAAGATTGACAGTGGACAAGTGTCCGAACGCTTGCCACCACCATCTAGACGCTCTTTCCTGATTTCAAAGTCAATAGTATTCTCTAAGACAAACAGATATTGGCGTTCGAACGCCTGCCACCATTGGTCGGATGCCTCCGCCTAAAGTTGAAAGATGATTTCACACCTAGCTCTGGATTTCAAGCCTTCTTTGCCTCCCATCTCCCTCTATAAATACCCTTAGGCTTTAGAAGAAAGACATTACTTCTTAGAAGCAATTTCTCTTTCATTTCTTTCAAATTTTGTGAGGTTTATAATTCTTAGCTTCTACATTTCTCAAGCTCTCTTCTTTATTTAGAAGGATGAACTTCTTTCACCTTTCTAGCTTGCTTTGAGCATTGAAGGGTGAATAACATTTCATTCAATCTTTAGTAAAGAACGAAGCATTGCATTTATCTCTTGTAATTTCTATCTTCTTCATTTAGAGGGATGAACTTCTCTCACTTTTCTAGTTTCATTTGAGGCTATGAAGGGTGAGTAGTATTTCATTCACTCTTTAGTGAAGAAAGGCTTTGTGTTTATCTTTTGTAATCTTTAAGTTCTCTTTACTTAGAAGGATGAGATTCTCTTACTTTTCTAGCTCACTATTGACTATGAAGGGTGAGAAATTTCTCATCCACTCTTTAGTAAAGGGTGATGGATTTGTAATGTAGTGTTTGGATAGTATACTTGTGAAATTCCATTATGCTTATTCGTTTCATCTAACTTATGAATGGTTGAATGTATCTAGCAAGCAACCGTACTTTGTACAATTATTGATCACCTATAAACAAGTTGAGTCTTGTTATAGGTGATGCTTATAATTCCCTACAAGTACTTAAGCTAGGTTTTCATGACTATTGTTCAATCCTCATTTTTAATGTGCTTAACTATATGATTGATGAACTTACTCAACTGGATGTTTTGTTAAAGTTGTTTGATTGATTATAGACAGGTTAAGTCCTGGCATCTTCAATGTTCATAACTTTGGGCATAATGTTGGAGTTAAGCTCTTTAACATAAAATCGATCATCATTTTTCAGTTAACCTATTGTTGACACAAAGGTTAATTGAGCTTTCATTGTTGCACAAATATCGCATTCAAGCACTCATGTACATTTTCGGATCCCTAAACTATAAAGTGACTTTTTCTTTATTGCTAAAGCTTTACTTTTTCTTCAACACATCACTCTTCACAATCACTCATTCCTAAAGTTTTTTTTTCACCTTTGTCTCTATTGATCTCTTATTTTAAATACCAACATTAGTTTCTTACAGATACGACCTCGGGTTTAGCTGAGTTATTACTATAACTTGACCGCATATATTTGGGCGTACATATTTTTGGTTAAGTCAAATAAGAACAGTTTGAAAAATTCATCTCTTAGGGTACCTGCAGTAGCTGGATGGGTTTATGATTAGGAAATAATGGGAGGCATATAACCATAAATTTGCATTAACAATATATCAGAATGTAAAAAAACTACCAAATGGAGACATAAGAGATCATTGATATCAGAAGTAACAAACTATTTCCACCAGCTATATGTTTCCAAATGCATAAGCAAAGGAAAGGAATTATGGTTCAACTTCCCAAAATTAATGCAGATAATAGAACATCTGATTGCTAACTTGTTGCAATTGTAGTAGTATAATGTTACAACCTTGACTCAATTGTGGATAGTATTGCATGATTCTCGGATGAAGTTGTTTCCAAGTTGTTATTTTGTGACTCCACTTGTAGGGAGTGGTCTTTGTTTTTGTAGGAGTTTGTTAATTTGTTTAAGCAATTAGAGTTGGTTACAGAGTCAAGAGGGATATCCCTTAGTTTTCTCCTTTTTTTATGGCTATTATAAGTCCTAGGTTGTTATGAGACTCCTATTTAAAGGAGGTTGCAGTAGAATAATGGATCATTGAATAATTTGCAAATCATGTGTTACTCTTGGAGATCAAGGCTCTCTCAAAGTAGCCAATTCTTGTTATTATCTTATTGCTAACGTTACAAAAGGTAGATCCAGGAGGAAAACTGCTCTTCCATCCTCAAGCCATCGCCCAGTTACTCGTTCCCTTTCAGAGGAACATAACACTTTGGTATCAGAGCCGGTCATGTCGGAAGAACGCATCCATCGTCTGGAAGCTGAAATAGGCAATTTATCATCAGCTCAAGAAGGAAGTCAGCATGAGTTTCGACATGAGATTCATGAGCTGTTTGCAACCATGAATAATCGTTTCGATCAATTAATGGTCCAAAAAAATGCCGAGCAAAGTGAGAATTCTGTACGACAGCTCGAGCAACAACGAACATCATCAACCAGCCGATCAATTGTCCCCAAGCTCACCAAACTAGAATTTCCCAAATATAAGGGGGGAGATGACCCAACCAGCTGGGTCTGTAGAGAAGAGCAATTTTTCGAATTCCAGCAGATTGAACCTGCGGAGTCTGTTTCCCTAGCAGCCTACCATCTTGAGGGAGAAGCCCAACTGTGGTACCAGCTCTTGAAGGAAGAAGGCCAGCCGGTCACTTGGCCTCTCCTCAAGGAGGGTCTTCATGCCCGTTTTGGACCTACAGAGTTCGAAGATTTCTTCGGAGACTTAACAAAACTCCGTCAGCATTCCACTATCCGTGATTACCAAACCCAGTTCGAAAGATTGTTGTCCAGAGCAGGAAAACTAACACCCAACCAACAAGTGGGGTGTTTCATCAGTGGCCTCAAAGAAGCCATCCGGGTTGAAGTGCAGGCTGCGCATCCCACCACCCTATCATCTACCGTTGGCCTAGCCCGTCTATTTGAAGCCAAGTTGTCCTCTCCGAGTAAACGTTTCAGCCTCATAACAGATACGCGACGGCCAACATTACTCCAACGGAAGGGAGTCGAGTCATCAACCCCACAGTCCGAAGGTTCTCCCCAGTAGAGATTAAGGAGCGGCGTAAGTTGGGCTTATGCTTCCACTATAATGACAAGTTTGGACCCCGCCACTTATGCAAAAAACTATTCACCTTGGAAGCTTGCTATCTGGAAGAAGAAGAAGAATTCCAGACAACCGCAGCGGACTGAGAAACTGAGTTCCAAGAAGAAATAGCGGAGGAGGCCCCAGCCATCTCATTACATGCAATTTCGGGAACTCAAACGCCTCAAACAATGAGGATCAAAGAAGCACTGGGCGGTCTCACTGTGACGGTCCTATTGGATTCAGGCAGTACACACAATTTTCTCAAGGAAGAAATCACCAACAAAATGGGGTTAATTACCGACACTCATGGCAAACTCAAGGTGAAGGTTGCAAGTGGTGAACGTCTATCCAGCAAGGGGTGGTGTTTGGGTGTGAAACTCCACTTACAAGGAGTCCTTATTATAGTAGACTTCTATATACTACCGCTGGAAGGGTATGAGGTAGTACTTGGGGCACAATGGCTTCAAACTTTGGGACTTATCCTTTGGGACTTCTCAAAATTGAGAATACAATTCACGGTGGGCGGCAGATAGGTATGTCTCAATGGGTTATCCCATTCCTCTAACAAATTTATAAATGAGGTTGGAATACAGAAGGAAGCACGCAAAAGGAAGGAAAGACTGATACTCCAGCTCCACACTATTGAGGGAAGCACTGAACTTGCCGTCACACAACCACGCCTGCAAACCCTCATAGAGACTTATCAAGATCTTTTCATGGAACCTCATGGACTTCCCCCATGTAGAATCTAGGATCACAAGATCCCCATGTTACCAGGAAGTTCTCCTGTCTATGTGCAGCCTTATCGATATCCTTATTTTCAAAAGACAGAGATTGAACGACAGGTGCAGGAAATGCTAATAAGTGGAATAATTCGTCCTAGCAACAACCCCTATTCTTCCCCCGTTCTGTTGGTGAAAAAGGGTGACGGATCTTGGCGACTGTGTATAGATTATCGAGCACTCAACCGGCTAACCGTCAAAGACAAGTTTCCAATACCAGCAATTGATGAATTACTGGATGAACTCCACGGTGCACAGTTTTATACCAAGTTGGATCTTCGATCAGGATATCACCAAATTCGGGTTCATGTCGATGATATTCCGAAGACTGCTTTTTGCACCCATGAGGGTCACTATGAATTTCTCGTGATGCCTTTTGGGCTCACCAATGCGCCATCAACCTTTCAGTCTCTTATGAATGAGGTATTCAAACCCCATCTTTGCCTATTTGTTCTTGTTTTTTTTTTATGGTATATTAATTTACAGTCGATCATGGGAGGAACACATTCGACATTTGGACATTGTTTTGGCCACCCTACGAACTAATCAATTATATGTCAAGCGCCAAAAATGTCAATTTGGCACAAAGAGAGTCAATTACCTTGGTCATGTTATCAGCAAGGAATGAGTAGTTGTGGATCAAGACAAGATCCAAGCTATGCTTGAATGGCCTAAACCAAAATCTTTGAAAGCTTTGCGAGGCTTCTTGGGACTCACAGGATACTATCGGAAGTTTGTTAGAGACTATGGAAAAATTGCGAATCCATTGACGTCCATGCTTAAGAAGGATTCCTTCTACTGGACGCCCGCTGGAGAAGAAGCCTTTGCCCTATTAAAAATCGCAATGACCACAGCACCAGTTCTAGCGTTACCAGATTTTTCCCAACCATTTATTATTGAGTGTGACGCTAGTGGATTGGGGGTTGGAGTAGTCCTCATGCAAGATCGAAGGCCGATTGCTTTCTTTAGCCAAGCTCTCCATGGTCGTAATCTCTCACTAGCTACTTATGAAAAAGAGATGCTAGCTCTTGTGTTAGCAACCAAGAATTGGCACCCCTACCTCCTTGGCTGGACATTCATCATCAAAAATGATCAACGCAGTCTAAAATATTTGTGAGAACAACGTATCACAACTGCTGCCCAACAACGCTGGATCTCCAAGCTGCTTGGTTACGATTTTGTGATAGAATATAAGAGGGGCGCCGAAAATGTAGTTGCAGATGCACTTTCTCGCCAAGACATCCCAGCAGAAGTAAATGCACTCACCCAACCTGTTCCATGCTGGCTAGAACCTATTCGAGATGAAGTAGCAACCCAGCCGGAACTTCAGCGGCTGGCACAACTTTGCCAGCAAAATGACGTGATTGGTCAGGATGGAGTACTCTTCTTCAAAAACAGATTGTATTTAACGCAAGATTCAGCACTCATCCCGGAGATAATGAGCCAGTTCCACTCTTCAGCCCATGAGGGCTACCAAAAAACGCTCCAGCGTATTCGACCCATTTTTTACTGGAAGGGGATGAAACGCCAAGTGATCGATTTTGTTCGCACCTGTGATACCTGCCAACGCAAAAAAATTCAGAACTTAACCCCCGCGGGTCTGCTACAACCTCTACCGATCCCAAAACAAGTCTGGGCTCACATCTCGATGGATTTCATCGAGGGACTTCCACCTTCAAAAGGGAAATCAACAATTCTGGTGGTGGTGGACCGACTATCCAAGTATGCTCATTTCATTCCAATAGCTCACCCTTATATCGCTGTCTCAGTTGCCCAAGTTTTTTTTGAACAAATCTTCCGTTTGCATGGAATACCCGAATCAATCGTATGCGATCGCGACCCAACCTTCACCAGTACTTTTTGGACCACCTTATTCAGTCTTCATGGCACGGCATTTAATTTTAGTTCGGCTTACCACCCTCAAACGGATGGACAAACAGAGGTAGTGAATCGTACCATCGAGATGTATTTAAGGTGTTTAACTGGAGATCATCCCAAAGGTTGGGCTACGTGGATTCCATGGGTAGAGTTCAGTTATAATACTGCTTATCACAGCTCAATTAAAACAAGTCCGTTTGAAGTCCTATATGGTCGGCCACCTCCAAACTTACTGTCCTACATTGCCGGCACCACTAAAGTAGATGCAGTTGACATTGCATTGAAAAACCACGATGATTTTTTGAAACAGGTTCGACAACGCTTATCACAAGCTTAGGAACGCATGAAACGTGTCTATGATCAAGGCCATCGAGAGGAGCGGTTCGAAGTCGGCGACTGGGTTTATCTTAAGCTTCAGGCGTATAGGCAACACAGTGTTCAGTTTCGAAAGCATGCTAAGCTATCTCCAAGGTTCTACGGTCCTTTCCGCATCGATAAGAAAATTGGTGAAGTATCCTACAAGTTGGACCTACCTAAAGGGTCACACATCCATCCAGTTTTTCATGTCTCCCTTCTTAAGCAACAACTTGGCCTAGGAATATTAGCTCACCCAAATCTTCCCCAAGAGCTGGAACAAACTATAGCTGCAGTCGCTCCACAGGCTGTACTTGATCGCAAGAGGCTTCGAGGACGGGAATTGCTCTTAATCCACTGGCATGGATTCTCCCATGCCGACGCCACTTGGGAAGACATGCATGATTTCTTTCTCCGGTTTCCGTCTTTCTCCCTTGGGGACAAGGGAGTTGTTGGCGGGGAGGAGCTGTTACAACCTTGACTCAGTCGTGGATAACATTGCATGATTCTTGGATGAAGTTGTGTCCAGGTTGTTATTTTGTGACTCCACTTGCAGGGAGTGGTCTTTATTTTTGTAGGAGTTTGTTAATTTGTTTAAGCAATTAGAGTTGGTTACAGAGTCAAGAGGGATATCCCTCAGTTTTCTCCTTTTTTATGGCTATTATAAGTCCTAGGTTGTTATGAGAATCCTATTTAAAGGAGGTTGCAGTAGAATAACGGATCATTGAATAATTTGCAAATCTTGTGTTACTCTTGGAGATCAAGGCTCTCTCAAAGTAGCCAATTCTTGTTATTATCTTATTGCTAACGTTACAATAGGTAGATCCAGGAGGAAAACTGTTCTTCCATCCTCAAGCCATCGCCCAGTTACTCGTTCCCTTTCAGAGGAACATAACATATAATTGACAAGGTAATCATAGTTATAGTCAGCGGTCTCGAATTCAAGTCTAACTATCTTTTTCTTTGTATTGGTAAAAATGGTTTCATTGATTAAAATATTAAATATATACAATATATAGTTCAAGACATAATAAAAACTTCATTAATATGCTCCGTGACTGGATACAACCTAATAATATCATTCCCCTCATGACATGTAAACATGTTAAGTACATCGTTATCCAAAGTCAATAGCCTTAAACCATCTTCACTATCTGCATCTGGTAGCATATAGTAGACTGTGTATCCTATATCTTTCTTACAACCTAGAGTTTCAACCATGTCATCTACCTTAATTTGATACATCAAATTTGGGTCAACGTTATCAAACCTGTTAATTTTATCTCCATCGAGCCACGCAACAAGTTCTTTCTATCATATCTCATAAAATGTCTGGCGATGGGACACGATCGAATTAGAATGCTCGGGGGGCCAAGCATTTATGGCTTCCCGCCCCTTAAACAATCATGTCATCCTAAACATCGAGTGCTCTACGCCGAATACTCATGGTCTATCATTGAGCATTTATGTCTTCGTGTCAAGCATTCAATTTGATACCTCTGAGAACTATTCTCGGTCAGCAAAGACCCATGTCTCTATCTCTTCGGTAGTTGACGTAGGTTCTGAGTTGATGTGACGATAATAAGGGGTTGTTTGGTATGGGGGTTTTGGGGGGGGGGGGGGGGTTTTGGAACATGGGTTAGGGTATAAACCCTCTTAAACCCATGTTTGACAACTATGAAGTACGGACATGATTTGAAACCCGGCCCGGTCATGAAACCCACATACTTGGGTTTCATGAAACCCAAGGGGGGGTGGGTTTCATATGTGGGTTAATGGGTTTAAGGTATAAATGACATTTATACCCCTATATATCCTATATACCATAGTTTTAAAACCCGGCCCGGACATCAACCCGGTGAAGGGACCTGGTCAATGGGTCACTGGTCGAACCGGTAATATAATAAAAAATTAAAAAATAATTATAAATAAATAGGCTAAAAAATCACAATAATTATAAAAATAACATTAAACATATAAAGTTAAGAAGAGAAAAATCATCAAACATGTATTCAATTTCAATGTATTCTATTTTCAATACAACTTGCAAAGTTAAGTAGAAAAAAATACCACTATTGAAGACCAAATTGCAAGTGTATATCTGTGGCACCTATCAAAAAAAGAAAAGAAAATAAAACATTCAGCAAAATTTGATCTTAGATCAAGCAAACACATGGATAAAACAAACTCCACCACTTCCACCCCCACCCCCACCCCCACCCATCCATAACTCGCCACCCATCACCCCTTGGCATTACATGAATGAAATTGAGGGCGGCTTTCTTTTTAGCCCAACAATCTGGTCGACCCAAACCACGAAGTCGATCACAGCATAGTTCCAAAAAAGAATTAAAATTTTATTCTAATGCAAAACAACTCCGCCACCACTCTGTTAATCCTTCTGTACGTATTCTTTGAGAATGGCCGTATAAGTACGAAGCAAATCGCCTATTAAAATGATCACCATTAGCATAAATAATGCTTAAAAAGGTTGTAAAGAACTTCCCCAAAAATCCCCAAAACCCTTAGCTTAAAGAATTCCAATTCGAACAAAGTCCCGGTAAATTACTTTCCGAAAAAAAAAAAGTCCCAGTAAATTAGCTCTATCTTACCAAAGCAATACAAAATAAGCACATCGCATTCGATTCTTATTAATTATTCCCTGAATTTACCTGAATGATATTGACAACGAGACCTGAGATAAAAAAAGAGAACTCTCAACGGGACTACAACAACCGCCGCTGGAATCGCCATGCCACAGCTCCAATAGAGATAAATCTATAGACGTCTGGAGAGAGAGAGAGAGAGAGAGAGAGAGAGAGAGAGAGAGAGAGAGAGAGAGAGAGAGAGAGAAGGGAACGTTTGAGTCTCAGAGCAAGGGGGGGCTGGGAACGATTTAGATTTTAGGGCAAAATGCCCCAAAAAGGCAAAACCAACATTTTATACTGAAATAAATGATCCAGCCGGTTTTTTTAAATTCGTCCGGGTTCAGCGGGTCACCGGTTTTAAGTCGGTTCAGCGGGTTTACACCGATTTTGTGACACAAACGATCTAATAAGTGACCCGGCCCGGTTTAGGCACCGGTTTACCGGGTCAACCCGTCGGGCCGGACCGGGTTTTAAAACACTGCTATATACCACATATATACAAATTAGTTAAGGGGCACAATAGTCATTTATATACAAATATATTATCATAATAGTCATATATCCCTGCGCATACCAAACATGAGTATGAACAGTATTGAGTGTTGAATCTCATCTTTGAATCCCATCTTTCGGTCAAACTCGGATTTGGACAATCAAATCTCAACCCCTCCCAAAAAACATACCAAACAGGCCCTAATTGTTCATCACATTAACACTCTATACGAGACGTACTTCCCAAAGACAATTAATTCTCGGA
Source organism: Ilex aquifolium (assembly GCA_951799425.1). Taxonomy (NCBI): domain Eukaryota; kingdom Viridiplantae; phylum Streptophyta; class Magnoliopsida; order Aquifoliales; family Aquifoliaceae; genus Ilex; species Ilex aquifolium. The sequence continues at coordinate 30,780,292 of OX637405.1, forward strand.
ATCCATTGTGCACCTATTTGTTCCCTTACGGGATATATTCACTCGGTCTAGAAAATGTCCATCATCGATCCTGATCCTTAGAAACTCGGGGGAACCATTTGTTCGTTGCAATAAGTCACGCGTCGACTTATGATTGACGAGTTGCTCCCGTCCCGTCTCTTTTTAAGTGCAAAAAATAAAGTTGCAATTGAACACTTCTATTCCAATTCAATTTTGGAAACCCACATGAGCCCAAAATAAAATTGCCCTTGCCCTCCTCAACCGGGGTCCTACCTTGAAAATCACTAGTCCCCTCTAGAGCCTCTACACCATTCCATTTCATATACACGTACGAGTTTTGTGGCCTGACCAACTCCCCCAGAAATAATGCCAATATCTATATTCTCTTGTAACAATCAAAATAAAGATGGGAGAATTGTATTTTGCATCTCAAAAAATTTAATATTTAATTAAATTATACTCAAAATATATTAAAAATATTATAATTTTTAACCGTATGAATGACGACAGGTTGGACGGCGTTATAATATTTTTAATAAATTAAAACTATAATATAAAAAACCTAATAAAATGTTGCACACCGCACCGCACCGCACACAGCCACAGCACACAGCCACCGCCTTCCTCAAAAACCAGAGTCCCCAAAACAGTACCTTGATTTGTCCCCCCCACCCCCATATAAATTCTTGCCCATTTCTCTCCTGTGTCACACACCACCAGTCAGCCAAAACCAAAACGAATACTCTTCATCCAAGTTCTCTCTCTCTCTCTCTCTGGGCACTATATATTCTTGCAAGCATATATTCAATCACCTTCATCGTCACTCCGTCATGGACACCAAGATAGGAGCTGTGGACGCGTGTCATCCCATGTCCAGCGTCGTTGGAAGCATACCCACGAACGGCGTAGTTTCCACTATCCAAAACCCAGCCATCCCTATCACCTCGGCCGAGTCGACTCTGGGTCGCCACTTAGCTCGCCGGCTGGTCCAGATTGGTGCCACAGACGTGTTCTCAGTCCCCGGTGACTTCAATTTGACGCTACTCGACCACCTCATTGCCGAGCCGGGGCTCAATCTTATCGGCTGCTGTAACGAGCTCAATGCTGGCTACGCAGCCGACGGCTACGCTCGTTCCCGCGGCGTCGGAGCGTGTGTTGTGACATTCACCGTCGGCGGATTGAGCGTTCTGAACGCAATCGCCGGTGCTTATAGCGAAAATCTTCCGGTGATTTGTATAGTTGGTGGGCCCAACTCTAATGACTATGGGACTAATCGGGTCCTTCATCACACCATCGGGTTAACCGATTTCAGCCAAGAGATGCGATGCTTTCAGACTGTCACTTGCTATCAGGTCAGAACGATGATGATGTGTTTGTGTGTGTCTGTGTGGCCCCTTCTATTCAATGGTTTCTGGGTATTTTTTAATGGTGATTGATTCTTTTGGTGTTATAGGCTGTGGTGAATAATTTGGAAGATGCACATGAGCAGATCGATACAGCAATATCGACTGCGTTGAAAGAGAGCAAGCCTGTTTACATCAGCGTAAGCTGTAACTTGCCGGCGATTCCATATCCTACTTTTAGTCGCGAGCCAGTTCCTTTTTCTCTCTCACCCAAGTAAGCTTTCATTTTCTTGAATAGTATATTTATGTGTGTCTGTATGTATTTATGTAAGTATATATGGATCGTTGTTGATGCATTGAATTGTTGGGGTTGAATTATTTTTTATAGTTAATTGTGGTATTAGTGATGTAGACTGAGTAATTAGATGGGCTTTTATATGATTTTTTATTAATCAGATGTGTGATTTACATACATCTGTGTCCTATTCCGGGTTCAGGGTGTGGATTGATTTGATTTAATTATTAATTTTTTAATTATGGGGGTGGTGTAGAATGAGTAATCAGATGGGTTTGGAAGCAGCAGTGGAGGCAGCGGCGAAGTTCTTAAACAAGGCAGTGAAGCCAGTGATGGTGGGAGGGCCAAAACTGCGGGTTGCCAAGGCGGGCGAGTCCTTTGTTGAATTGGCTGATGCTTCTGGCTATGCCCTTGCAGTGATGCCATCTGCTAAAGGGCTAGTGCCAGAGCACCATCCCCATTTCATTGGGACTTACTGGGGCGCGGTGAGCACGCCCTTTTGTTCTGAAATCGTGGAATCAGCTGATGCGTATTTGTTTGCTGGACCAATATTCAATGACTACAGCTCAGTTGGGTACTCTCTGCTTCTCAAGAAAGAGAAGGCCATCATTGTGCAGCCTGATCGTGTGGTGATTGCGAATGGGCCTGCTTTTGGATGTGTTTTGATGAAAGATTTCTTGAGAGCACTTGCAAAGCGGCTTAAGCGTAACACGACTGCTTATGAGAATTACCACAGGATTTATATTCCTGAAGGACATCCACTCAGGTGTGACCCTGAGGAGCCCTTGAGGGTCAATGTGCTTTTCGAACATATACAGAAGATGTTATCGTGTGACACCGCTGTGATTGCTGAGACTGGGGACTCATGGTTCAATTGCCAGAAGCTCAAGTTGCCAGAGGGATGCGGGTGAGCTATAGAGAGAATGTAGTTTTTCGTTGTTTACTTTTGTGTAGGATTCATAATGTTTACTGAGGTTGTGAAATTCTGGGTTTCCAGGTATGAGTTCCAAATGCAATATGGATCCATTGGTTGGTCCGTGGGTGCAACTCTCGGTTATGCACAAGCTGCATCAGATAAGCGAGTGATCGCCTGCATTGGTGATGGGAGCTTCCAGGTATATATATGTCTCTATTTAGCTGCAGAAAGTAGAAAACTGTTGAGTGTACATTATTTGGGCTAAAACCTTGCTTCCCTGCTTACTATTGTTATCACCTCAACTGCTTTGGACCAGCTCACTTAGAATGAAGATCAAAATTGGCAGAAAGGCTTTACACAAGACCACAGAGCGGGAGAGAGAGCCTTCGCTTACCTGCTTAACCGTGCCCTCCTATCGCACCTATATCCCTTTTCCTTCATCTGTTTACGCTCTTCTTGGTGAATGGTTGCAGGTGACTGCACAAGATGTGTCAACAATGATACGCTGTGGACAGAACACAATAATTTTCCTGATCAACAACGGTGGTTACACCATTGAAGTTGAGATCCATGATGGACCATACAATGTGATCAAGAACTGGAACTACACTGGATTGGTTGACGCAATCCACAACGGCGAAGGCAAGTGCTGGACAGCTAAGGTGAGTCGAGTTGCATTATGCTTTCGCTCTATACATGATGGTGAAGTAGGCAGCCAGCAGCCTTATTGAACATCAAACATTGATTGAATTTTCATTCTTGCAGGTCCGTTATGAAGAGGAGCTCATTAAAGCAATAGAGACAGCAACTAATGAGAAGAAAGATTGCTTGTGCTTCATTGAAGTGATTGTTCACAAGGATGACACAAGCAAAGAGCTGCTTGAGTGGGGCTCTAGAGTTTCTGCCGCCAATAGCCGCCCACCAAACCCTCAGTAAATCTTTCACTTCTGCTACCATAGGGATTGAATCCGTTAATACTGAATTAACCAGCAACCTTATGTTTCTATGTCAATATAGGTTGTAATTCCGGATTTGTAAAACATTTTCCGTATTCTGCAGAGTATTGCAAGTTAGTGGATACCCACCACTATTATCTCCAATGTCTCCTGATCTTTTTTTGCTTCATTTGTTGTTTTGACTATGGATTGTGGATGGAAAATGACATAAAGTACTGGACTTGGTTGTGTTAGTAAAAATGGAACATGATGATGGAGAAATTGGCACAAGGTGAAAAGACTATTAGTTTAACTCCAACACAGGAGTTCTAATTTGAATATGACTTTAGCTCCTAGCCCACTAACTTACTAGCTCGCTAGCTCTCGGGTTGATAGGGTCTGACCTCTTTACGATTTGATTAATTCAAATTCAGCTTAGACTCTTACTTCGGATGGAGAGCTATCACGCACTACAGCACGGTAATGTCCATATTTAAATTATGGATAAGAATTCTCCAACGGCCTAATTCACTGGCTATAAAAGAGAAGATAATAAGATAATTAGGAGAAGACAATTGAATTCCTAATTTCATATTCTTCCTCTTTGAATACTTTTTTTGATTAGGCATCGAAAGGTCAGATCTCCAGAGTTCTTCTCCGGTCTCTAACTTCTGAAACCGAACGAGCTGACGTGGAGGTGACGTCAAATTTTGGTATCATCAATGCATATCGTCTTTTAACCTACCTTTTCAAAATTGGCATTCTGTGGCTCCTCACTTGATTGCCATTTGGCTTCTAATCCATTAAAGTCAGTGGGATTTTTATGGGGTTGTACATGTGAGATTCATGTGAGTGAGATGATCATGTGAAACCCAATACAATTTGCAGACTTGCTTGCCGGCTTGACAGTTGCTACCAATTGGCAGCCCTTTTGGCAGTGGGTGATGCGTCTTCCTTTTCTTTGCCCTTTTTTAAGTTAAATAATAAGCTTCAGTTATTGAGTTATGAAGATGATTCAAATAATAATAAGAGTAGAAAGTGTCTTATTACATCGACAATAAATTCATTAGCCCACGCTAAACAAGAACATACTATATATAGTTGGGAATTGAGTTCCCAAGTTCGGACATGGGTGTTTTCGTGATAATGAGTAAATTAGTTGAAAGAGGTTGCGGTTGCTTTTCCAAGCAAAAGCTCCTTGCTTGGATTGATCATGCATTCAACCCACCTTAATGCTCTGTTTGGTACGATAAAAAAATAAAATGATAGAAAGTTGTAAGGATAAAAAATGAGAGTGATAAATAAAACATCATATTTGGTAAGAAAGAAAAATGAAAAAGTGGATGAATTATCTTTCCTTCCAACTCACCAAAATCAATTTCTCCAAAATCAGAAAGAAAATTAATGAAAAATTAATTATTTGTGTTGAGATTTATCTTATTTGTTTATATATCTTTTAATATATACATATATTATATATATTCATTAATTTCATATAAAAATACAATGATAAAATATGTATTAAAAAATTCTAAAAATAAATTTAAAAATAGAAAAAAATAAATAAAATAAATAAAAAAAATAAAAAATAAAATAAACAGATCAACTCGCAACTTAACACGACACAATTAATTAAATAAGTTGAATTAAATTTGATTAATGTTCGACACAAATCCGTAATGACTCAACACAAATATGACACAACACGACTCGATTGTCACCCCTAATTTTAGCCAGCACAAAAAAAAAAAAAAATTAGTCATTTTTATTTTCCATCCATCTAACCAAACACAAAGTAAAAAAAGTGTATAATTCCTACTTTCTTTGTGTATCTCTCCTACTTTTTTTCCACAAAGATAGAAAGTGTATTCCTCCTATTTTCCATCCTTCTTACTTTCCATCATTCCTACCAAACGGAACATAATCTTCCTTTTGTACACCATAAAATCCGTACAATTCATGATTCACCGGCACAAAGAAGTGCACACGCACATTAGCAATGAGATTAAGTGCCTCGTGAAGATGGAACACATGCCCACGCTCGGGCACAAACACAGACTCTGTCATAAACAAGAAGGCAAAGTTTTGATGGAGGATAGCCTGTACACTCCTACTGAACAAGTCCATCACTAGTTGAACACACTAAACGACCAGGTTGGAGTAGAACAGCAGGAAAAGGGGCCCGGCACTTGCTTATATGTGTTTTGAGGCGAGGTAGATTTGGATGTGCACTTTTACATCGGTGGCATCGCAACTCCATTGACAGGAATCTGTCATCATCTTTCAAAGTGGCTTTCCCATGTTTAACGACTTCCTCTATTACGTCTACTGAATCCCGGAAGAATGGTGAATTAAACGAGTTCCAGTGTTTTTTATTCTTCAGATGTACTGAATCAAAATCCTGGCTGATAACATGCAGGTGCAGTTGTCGCATTGAAGGTGCCTGCAAAAACGAAAAGGTCAACAAGCTTACTAGGAAAACATCTCATTTATTAGCATATTACTACTAGTTTATCCCCGGAAAACAGTTAAGTTTAAGCTAGAATATGAAAATACTTATGCATGATAATAAACAGTGATGACTCCACAAAAACATCAAACACTATATTATCATCATTCCATTGCCAAATTCTCTCAGTTGCATCAAAGGAAAACACGTGCAATTGTTATTATTCCATCCTTATTAATATTCCAGTAACATGCAAGTGGAAACTGCCATTGTTTGTAATGCAAGGAACAATAGTTTGGAATGCTGACGACATGAAGTCATTATAGTCCAAGCTATACACAAACCTTCTGCCAGGATACTCTGCATAACATATTTAAATCGAAGGCTATCACGCCCTTTCTTAGAAGCTAATTTTTTGTTTTTTGGGCCTTCTCCCTCACTTCTTAATACCCTAATATTGTTCTATTTCACCATTTACTTAGTCACCAGTAGATAGTGTTGTCCTACCTTCTATCACGTTACCCATCCTCTCCATTCTAGTCCACATATACTACTATGTCCCTTGCGGCCTTTGTCTTACATAAATTGACATTCACCATTCGGTTTCTTTAATGTGTAACTTAAAAATAAGGCATTCCTGACAACCACAAGGATAAAACATGATCAAGAGTCTGTATCACCTTCTAGCCCTCAGTAGTCAGTACCTTCCCCAAGTTTTTATAAAGACATCTGATCCTATCCTTTTCTTGTCTAGCCAAAATATCATATCAGGACTATCTGGCCTTTGCATCTATGCTTAAATGGCCTATCCTCGGAAAAAGAATGGTTGTACTACTTCAAGATCACCATTTCCAAGTTTAAATTTGAACAACTTTTTTGTCTTAGAAATCAAGCAACCAGTCACAGCATCACACAAGGAAAAGACAAATCAACCAGAAAATTAGCAAAATGGCTCAAGGAAGACATACTGAATGGTAGCCAAGGCGAAAGACAAATGTTTCACATTCACTTAGGAACTTCTCAGCCCACTTCAAGCCCACGGTATTCATCGTCCTTAACAACTGGAGGTGTTCTTCACGTACATCTGCAAGATGATCAAGACCTTCAGCTCGTGCCATCACCAAAAGGTGCCTTTGTGCCTGCAATAGTATAGAGTATCAATGTTATTAGATTGAAAACTAGACTGTGTGTGCGCACGTGAGAGAGAGAGAGAGAGAGAGAGAGAGAGAGAACAATAACCTTTGGATAAAGATCATTCAGTACCAAAACTTCATCTGATACCTCTATTACATCATTCTTATGCCTCTCAGGAAACATGGCAATGTGGTAAAGAGCTTGAGCCCAGGAGCCCCATGACTTGGTCATGCTTCCACTATTCTTTTCACTGCTTGGATTGTCCTCTCTATTTTTTGAATTTCTTGAATTAGATCCAAGTTCATCCTGAAATGGCTTCCACTTTTTGTTTCCGCCAGATTCATGGACACCCTCTCTCTTGAATTTCAGTTCACTATTTAAAAATTGATCCATACGACTAATCTCAAGGTGATTTTGAGACTCTGAAAACCCTGACACTTGTTTTTCATAGCTTTCCATGGACAAATTTTTGTGGGTCCTCACTATAGAAGCAAAACTTTTAAAGATTGATGAGTAAGCCTCACGAAGAATTTCACAGCCTTTAATATAGTCATTGTTGAGACAATTTGGTCTCTGCGGATTCATGTTTGGTCCAAGGACATGTATGACATGGGTAACTCCTTCCCTACTAAATAACGGAGAAGTTGAAGGAAGAGGGACGATTACAGCTTTCCCGGGGGTAAGAGATACAGCACGCTCTTTTGTTGCAGTCTCTAGGGCGGCACCTGCAGCACTAAATATAGAAGCATTCACGCCTCCACCTCCTGGTTTCAGTCGCCTGTCATCCAACAATAAAGAACATTCCACAGGTATTTGAAAGCTTATGCTGCAATTGAATCCATAAAAGGAATAAACAATAATAGGCCAGTGCCCCCCTCGATTTTTGTGCTACATGAGACATTTTCTCCCACAAACGCCAGTGGTTTTTCAATTGCTCAACACTCCACACATACATCTCAGGAGGTAAAATCAACTTCCAAATAACACACTGCTTCCCAACCTTATCCTTGTTTCTTATCAGGTCACTAACATTTTAAAAGTGAAATGATTGTAGGACTTTGCAACATCAAAGCAGATATAGAGACTACCATATACGTGGTGCAGAAACTAGCAGATGTCACGTGAGTTAATAAAACCTAAAACAGCTTTTTAAACGGGCAGTAGATTGTAATCCTTACTTAACATTATAAGAAAAGCGAGTCTAGGACTCTAGAGGACCATTAATTATAGTGAGTTTGTTTTATTTCCAAACTCATTTATTCTAAGATTCTCCCTTATTTCAACAGGGTTATCCTGCTTTTCAGAAAGGAAAAAGAGAGGAGAGAGAGAGAGAGAAAAAAAAAAGGGGGGGGGGGGGGGGGAGGGGCAATAGAAATATAACCATTTCAAAGCCTACCTAAATCCTTGAAAAAGCAATGTTACGAACATAAATAAATAGCTCAGGGACAAATGCAACGGTGATGACAGATTATTCAAGCAGACCCAGATAATCAGGAAGAGGAATTACAGAGAGGAAATATTGGTTTCGGGAAACCCAAGGAATCCTTATGAAGCCTTTGATTTGGCTAGAAGTGAATGTTAGAAGCTTACCAGTTGGCAGCATTAGCAATTACATTGCAACGTAAACCTCCTTCTGAACTAAGTCGAGTTATATCTCCAACAAATGTGCGGAACTTACTGGAGTCAATGTTCTTTTGAGTGGCTTTGATCCTAACCAAGGCCAATATCTTTGACTTATGAGACAAGTCTACCAAAACAAGCCTAGCATCTCCAAGCTTTTTCACAAATTCCTCAACTTTCTCAACAATAATATCAGATGCTTTCTCAATGTTGAACTGGAAATCCGCTGTTGAGATAGATGGAAATGCCAAAGTGGGAACATTGCACGAAGAAACTGTACCTCCAAGAGAGCCCATTTCCAGGTCTTCACCATCTGTCACATTGTTAACAGCATGACCCAATGAAGCAAAACCATTATCTGGCCCTTCAGGGATGCGATCCTTTTCCTTGGAAATTCGATTAGCAATGGAATCCTGAGGCACATTAGCATCAGATCCTGCACTACTGGGTCCATCGACTTTCTTTAGGAACTTCATTATACCAAGTTGAATTTTAGCGGCTGGGTTCTTCTGGCCAAAATAACCAGATGGAAGGGTATCTAATGGACCAAGTGCATTGTACATATTAATAGCAGCTTGAACATCACTTTCATTCTGGCAAAGCGTTATTCGAGCGAACCCTTCACTCAGCTTTGGGAGTTCCTTCTTTTGCAGCATTCGGTTGACAACAGCAGCAGCTTTTCCACCTTGCAAATTTCCTTCATGCCCAGTCCTCTTTACAGACCGAGAAACACAAAGCTTCGCAGGAAGATCAAGCACCACAGCATGAACATCTACTTGAGGGCCACCAATCTTTACAAAATTTAAGCGCTGTTCTCTATCTAAATTGCATCTGTCAATAAATACACTCTTGCCAGCCTTCAATGCACTTGCAGCACTCATCAGGCATTGAGTTTTGGTTCCAGCCTTACCATTTCCAATCGTGTCCTGCACTAAAAAGCTAAGAGAAGTAAGTTACTAACCCCACAAAAACAATATCCCAAACTGTCAGAACAACATTGCTTTAACCATATATCTATAGAATAAGAGAATTGGCAGAATGGTTCCAATCAGTAAATTCTCCATCAGAGTACTGACGACTAAGACAAGTGTCGGGATAAAGACAACAGACACAAACAATCAGCCTCAGGTCCTATAGATACGACCTCCATGTCAGGAGAGATAAATGCTCCACTGTTTAAGTCCCAATGACAACAAAGACACAATGTTTCTTTATCTATGCACAATGCTTAAAATTTGATTACCAAAGATAAAAAATGAACAAGTATCTCAGACTAAGAAATCAAAAGGCATGAGGGCTAGTTGGGAAGCAGTACACTAGTAGGATACATGATACAGATGGACAATGGTCAATGGATCAACTTATGAACAATGAATATGAAGAAGCCAATTGAAACATTTCAACAAACACGAGAGAGAGAGAGAGAGAGAGAGAGATGAACCTGGCACACTCGGACCCATGGTCGGGTAGAGACCCGCATGACATGATCGCAGAAGGTGGATTTGCCACTACCTGGTGCACCCACCAGTATCACCACTATCGTCTTCCCCTTCTCTTCTTCTTCGCCTATTACGAATATTGGAAAGAGAAAAAGCAAAGGATTACACGACTTTAAGCATTCATCGGAAACAATTCAGAAAACCTTAGAAGAGCAAGAGAGAGAGAAAATTTTCCATCCACAGTACACATTTACCTTTAGAAGGAGTTTCGCAATCAACCTCCATTTTAGGAAAAATGATATCTCCCTCGGAACAGCCCCTTAAAGTAGCGTTTGAGATTTTGCAGATGGTGACGATGTATGGGGTCTCCGGAAACGGAGAAAACCCTCTCTCGAACTTCGGCGTAGGTTGTCTCTGCCGATTAGTCCAATTTCTAGCAAGTTTGTAGGGCGTATGACCCGATGGATATCAAATAGTCCGGCTAGGCAATCGGATCTGGATCCTCAGGAGAAAAAATTACACTAAAGGTCTTCAAAGTATAAAATTTATCTTATTTTGATCTCTAATATTTTAATTATATCATTTTATTCTCTGAAGTATTGAAAATATTTTTATGTGTCTCTCAAACAAACAACGTCCAAATTACTCATAGATTTTTATCATATAATTGTCACGTGATACCTAAATATGGACAAAAAATAATTTAGGTAACTCTTGACCAAATTTTTACCCTAATTTTAGTTAAAAAGCTACATATATTACACATTTTTTGTTATAAGCTATCAAAATTTTGGTTAAAAACTACATAAATTACACATTTTTGGTCAAGAATTACTTAAATTTTAGTCAAAAACTACCTAAATAATTTTTTTGCGCATATTTAAATATCACGTGACAAATTTATAATTAAAAATAGTTAGTAATTTGGATATTACCTGCTTGAAAAATCACATAAAAACATATTCAATCATTCGTTACCAAAATAATACAATTAAAATATTAACGATCAAAATTAGAAAAACCTCATATTTTAAAAACGTCAAGTACAATTAACCCTTATTTTTAACTTCAACTTGGAGATCCACTCAATTGATCCATTCCATTGGAGTCTTGTTGAAGCCCATTCGAACAGATTTTGAAGCTCATCGGTGTTGTTTGGCTGAGTAAACTGTACAAAAGCTGTTACTTGAATTTGGAACAAATTAGTTTGTTTCTGCATTAACTCACTGAAATTTCGTATAAACAAGTCAAATTCAAGCTTCATCCACCCAAAATTCATGGATCCGTATGTTTCTGCAGATAAGGTTTTTAGTTTGCTTTTGCAGCTGCAGGATTCCGGCCAAACTGGATGATCATGGGCTTCCCTTTGAACACATACCCATTAGCCAGATTCAGAGCTTGATGGGCAAGCTCAACCGATGGAAATGTCACAAAAGCTTGGCCTCTCATTCTTCCCTCCTGCATTAGCTTCACACTCAGACAAGATTTACCAGCCTCAATGCTCCCAAATAATGATCCAAATATGAAGTAGAAGTCATCTGCAACCACATCCTTTGCTAAATTTTTTATGTACAACACCGAAGCAGGACACCCAGCAGTATAATTCTTAAACATTGGAAGTGATAAAATTTCCTCAGGAGGCAACTTCCCACTCTCCAATTCTTCTGGGGTTGTGTAAGGTTTCAGATCTGAGTTCTCTTTCTCTACCTCCTCTGATTCTTTGTTGGTACCATTATGTTTCTGTTCAGTCTGCATTTGTTTAGGGGCAATTTTGATATGAAGCACAGGGTTTTTCTTTTTGACCACTGGGATCTCCTTTGGCACCAAGGTGGCAGGTTTTAATCCTACATCCTCATGAGCCACGTCTTTATCCACTGCAGGACCTAGAATAGTTTCTCGCTTGATGCGTTTTTGTTTATGTCTCACTTCTCTCATACCTCTGATGGAATTGGTGTTGTCATCAACTTCTTCATCTGAAGACTCCAACTCTGATTCACCACTAGACAAATCTGCCAATCGAGACTTAGCAGCTGAGGGGGGAGGAGGAGGAGGAGGCGGTGGTTCGAGTGGTGGCAGAGCAGGTGCTGGAGGTGCTAGAGGTTGCATTGGCAAAGAATGAAATGGAGCAGGAAGATTCATTTTGTTCATCAAGTGTAACACCTGGAAATAGAATCGAGGAACTGCAATGAGAGCATTCACAATGTTGGTCACTATATTTCTATCTGCTGAGGGGTATGCATACTCAAGATGGGGAGGAAATGGGTAGTCCACGCCAAGTCTTTCTGCAATGGATTCACTAGCAGGTAAGGAGCCTCTTTTCAATCCTTCATCAAGATCTCTGGTTGCAAGAGCATTTTTCATTGAGGATATGGAGCCCTTCCCAAACTGAGTTTCACTTCGATGAGATTTGCTATCATCTATTGGTTTACTAGCTTTCTCCACCGACAAGACTTTGCCAAGAAACCGCAATCCATTTAACTGGTGTTGTGCTTGCGATGCCAAAGCTTCACTCTTGAAATCAATGAATGCACAGTTTCTCACTTTTCCTCCAGTGCACGGCCGCACATAGGAAGCACCATAGTGAGAGAAGAGTCGACAGAGGGTGTCATAGGGAATGGCTTCAGGAAGGTGACGAACCAAAAGGGTAGCAGCTGCTTCTTCTGAGGGCTTCGATGTCGCTTCTGCCATGTCTTGATAGGTACTGCAGCAATTAAGCATCCACTGCACTTACTTTAGCTCCCAGACAGTGCCAGCAGTGATGGTGACAACAGCCAGCAAAGAAGAGCGGGGAAGTGCTCAGTTCTTCCTTACAGAAAGAGAAATGGTGCGTGCGCATTCAGATATTACCTATGCAGAGTGAAAAGATAACAGGTGAATCTCAGCTTTTAAGATCAACTGGGTAAATACTAAGTATGCATAGGAGAACAGCAGCCAAAATTTTTAGAAGCCAATTCCAAGGCATTTGGATTAGACAAAGAAAATTCAACCATCTACTGCATTTAACATGCATAACACACCACCCAGATCCAATTTCATGGCACGCCCAAACATTACAAAGTGCATCACCATAGCCAATTACACAAGTCTTTGAAATTTACTATACTAAAACATTTGATTTACTTTCTTGTCAGATAATACCTACTTAACATAATTCAAGCAGAGAATAACAAATTAGAGAGCCCTCTGCCTCTTCCACTAAACAAAATCTCCTAAATGAGCTTTCTTCATTAAAGAAGCTTATAAATCCCTCTTTAGAATGAAGCAATATATTTCTGCATTAGGGCATAGCATGAGATTCTACCCCACAGATGAAATCTGAAACCCCCTTCAAATCCGGAATTTATTTGCACAAATAGAGAGCACACTCCGCATCATTCACACCAGAACAAGTCCACACAAACTTTTGGTTGCCATGCAGAGTTGGCAATCCACATAATGCAAGTATAAAATGACAATGGAGTCTTAGTCCTTCAGGCAGAACTGCATATGTTTTTTCAATCACAACTAATAGACTTCTGAGCTCACTGGTCATGGAATTTCAAAATCCCACTCCATATTGGGTGACCACTGCTTCTGTTCCACCTAAAACAATAGTAACCCAGCAATTGGTCCACAAATCATTCACATGCAAATATATATACAGAATTGACTCACTATAATGCTCTAGTTTACACAGGCAATTGTAAACTGAAGAAAATGTACATACACGTTTCATATACAACTATAATATGCACACACAATGACACATAACTCCAAGGATATTAGAGCAAAGCCAATCAAATCTAGGAATCAAAACAAAGACGATTAATAAGAACCGTCAACAGATCTATCAACTGCATATAAAAACAAAACAAAGGCACAATAAAAGGACCATCACCGCCCACGGCAGCCCATCCAATGCACTACCACTCACTGCACTATATGTATCAACCACCGCACCTTCAGCACTCACGGCACTCATAGCACCATCACTACTCACGGACCCATAAACCAACACCCCAATCACCCATCATCACCGGTCCACCACCAAAAGAATCAACCTCAACACGCCTCATTTTTTTTAGCTCAACATCTCAATTCCAATTTTCTTCACTAGAAACCAAAAATCACAATCAACTTGAAAAGAAGAATCGAATCAAATCGAAAATCAAGTTGAAATCGAACGGAAACCAAAAGCAAAAATAAAAAAGAATGAAAATCCAAATCACCTCTGGCGACGACGGTATAGGAATCGGCGCTCTGTTCACGCAATGCTCACTGCCAACTACTTTAATGGCCGTCCACTCTCCACCTGCCAATTACTCAGTTGTCGTCCACTCTTTAGTGCCGAAGACGCTGGCGATGGGTAGTGGTGGCTGTCTTCTGAGACTACAAGATAGTGAGAGAGAGATAGTCGTTGCTATCGGGGATGATCCGGGGTGGGGGAGTTGGGGTACAGTGAGAGAGAGGCAGAGAATTGAGAGAGGGACATAAAAGTGAGAGATGTGGACAGACAGTGAAAGAGAAAGAGGAGTGATTGATGATAAACATGCTTGGGTCAGTTATGCATAGAAAGCCCTGGTACGAAATTGGAAAAGCCCAATGTAGGGTTGGACATTAGCAGCCCGGTCGAGCATAGTGACTGGCAACTGTTGGTTGAGTTTGGTGTGGGCTACCAAAGGCCAGGATCCAAATTTTATGATTCTTTTGTTAAACTTTTTTAACCTCGAATTTTAACTCAATTTTCACTCAATCAACAGAAAGAATAATGACAAAAAATCCATAAAATAATCAATTTGAAAAATTCAGCATTAGAATGATCTGAATCACTTTTAATTTTTGATAAATTGGCTAATTCAAAAATTGTTCTTGGTGGTGTGGTCTACGCGATTGAGTGGCTGAACTCGGTATTTAGAAAAAGATTCACTGGGACATCCACTCAGAGTTATTAGGCTCGTAGTGGTGAACAGTCAATCACAGTGACAATAACAATCAGTGAAAATCGATGGACAAGAGATTTATAGTGGTTCACTAGCTTGAAAAATTTGGCTAGTCCACTCTAATGAAGTTTTTTGCTTCTGGGGGAGTTTGATATTATTTGGGGAAGAAGATTACAAGTTTTTGCAGAAAGTAAACTCTTAAGCATATCCTACAAAATGGCGTTATTAACGTGATTTCTGCATAATAGTCGTAATCTTTTTGCATATCGGTTGTGATCTATGCGCCATCATCGTAATCTCCTTGGGGTTGTTGTGACGTATAAGGCGGGATCTTGGGCTGATAGAAGCTATATTCCCGGGATGAGACGTGGCCTTCCAGAAAGTGTAAATTGTTGCTGTTGTAGTGTGCATGAGGGTTGCGTCGACAATGATTATCGACTTGGAAGACCTGAGTGGGATTTGAACTCGAAGATCCGAATTGAGGTTTGAGATGTCCGAGTTGGAATGCCCAAGTCTGCCGTCGTCATGTGGGGCCCCTATTGGGGACAAGTTCCCATCTACTTCTGGTCCGAGCTAAGACATAACTAGTTTTTGGTATCATCAGTTCTATTCTGTCATATAGATTGTAGTTGAACCTGAGTCACATATTTCGTCCATATTGACCTGCGCTCTATCGCTCCGCGCGCGAATTCATGCTTTGGGAGGGAATTCGTCATGAATTCGCGTATTCAAGTTATCGAATTTGCGGATTCAAATTTACGAATTCGCAAATTTGACTAAGCAAATCCGCGTGTTTGATTGATGAATTCAACAAATTGGACTAACCAAAACCGCGCATTAAGATTATGGAATCAGCGAATTTGTCACGGATTCTAGATGAATTAAAATGCTTGACATAGAACCCGTTCTCCCCAATTTTTGCAACAGAATCGAACGGAGATGGTAGAATCGTCCAGAAAACTAGGAAAAAGCCAAAGAAAAACGAGATTGATGGGAAGAAAGCAAAAAAATTGCAGACCCAATTCAACGCTAAATCACAGAAACCCACTTGCAATCGTTCAATCATTCAACATCAAAATCACACCCTTTTTGCAATTACACAAACAGAAGATGAAATTGAGAGAATTTCTGAGACATACCAGTAAAATCGTGCAAGAATCACAATGAACAGAGGCTCACTTTTCCTTCTTCGTGTTCACCTTCGTCGTCTTCGACTTCGTTTTCACGAAGCATTCATGTAGAAGGCAGAGAAGCCCAGCGCTTTCCTCCAACGATCGACACAGCTAGGACTACTTTTCATCTCTGAGGCTGCTGCTGCTTCTTCCTCTCTCCCTCACCGAAAAGTGAAGAAAGAAAATGTTCTGGGTAAAAATCAGTCCCTCAGGGTTTGAGTAGAAAATGTAAAAAATAAATTTTTTTAAAAATTCTCATGTTTTTGGTTAACCTGAAAAAACAAATAATAGAAAAAATAATATTTTTTTTTGCTTAAATTTTTTCACAAATAACTAACTTTTTTTTTAAAAAAAAATTATTAGGAAATACAAGAAAATTGTGATCTATAACTACCTTCTCATTTTACCCTTATTTTTCTTAAAATATTTTTTTAGATATTAATTTTAAAAAAATTTGGTATGAATTTGATTAATCATATAATTTGGTTCAAAGATCTTTGTGTTGGTGATTGTCCTAGAATTAGGTTTCGGGTAACTTTTCTAAAATTTTTTAACTTTCAATTATAATTACATATTTCTTTTTCTTTTTAAACCGATTTAATATAATAAAATGTAATTTAGATAATTATAAAAAAATTCTTCTAACTTTCCTTTCTTTCAAACAATATAATGAAATTTTTTTATAACTTTCCCATAAATTTTTCATCCTAACCAAATTCGTGCATAAAAATATATTTTCTATCATTTTCTTTTCTTTCACTTCATTTTCTATCATTTTAACTTTCCATCATTTTTTTCTTCCTAACTAAACGGACCCTTAGTCCACTTTTATGTTTTTTGGTAAAATTATTTTAATTAATTTGAATGTTTAATTAATTTTTGAAATGCCTTGACCTTGAGGCTCTCTTCACATTTTTTTTTTTAATTAAGATTTTTCTTTACTCATTTACAATATATTTGTATATAATATTTAATTTTTTTAAAAAATATGGTGCTCTCAAAAAGTGCTCCCGCTCTCAAATGTTTTTGAATTTTGTCGATTTTTCGCTCCTGCTCCCGCTCTCGTTTACGCTTTATGTGATTTAGAGTTGAACATCTCATCTATTTTCTTGCATTTGCTCACCAAATGATTTTTCCTTTAATAAAAAGAATTAGATATTTTACCCACGAGTGGAATTTATCAACTTGACTTCCCTCCCTATTTTCTTGTTCACTTGTAAGTTTATTATAGGATGATGACATTATGTGACAATAGAGACATAGTGTTACCGTACACCTAATATTTTTTCGCATCCTACCATGCCCCCATATCTCTAACATAGCTTCACATATGTTGGGATGCTTTTGATGAAATTTTGCACACCGCAATAATCTATAATGGTCTTAGTAAACACATGATGACATATTAACAAATGTCGTTATTGTTACGCCAACCACTGGGCGTGAGACCTCCTCAGGCGATATTTTATATTTACATTCCCTCTTAGAGCAACTTTAAAGAGAGTTGCCATTTTGGGGTGTCAAAACACTTATTTATAATTTTGAACAGTGTTTTGACATCTCTGAATTATAAATCTGCTCCAATGACAGGTGCCAAAATGGGATGCCATTTTTCATATTTTCATTCATTTATCTATATGAATCGTTGGATCTATATTCATTGTTGGATCATTCATCAACTCATTTGTAATTTCTCCCTTTCTCTCTCAAGAGTTGCCAAAATTGTCATCCCAAGAGCTTTGATGCCATTTTTCAATCTTTGATGCCACCCCCCTTGGAGTAAAAAATTTTTTATTTAGGGTGGCATATGAGGTTGTCACCTTTGATGCCACTCCCTTTAGAGTTGCTCTTAGAAAGAGCGGCAAAAAATTAAGGGTTATATTTTTTCTTTCACATGGTGGGGGATGGAAGAGGGGAAAGAAAAAAGAAAGCAAGACAAACAAAGATAAAATTTTGTCTGTTCATATATGTGTATATATATACTGATGAGTCCAGATTTAGCTGGGTTCAAACCCAATTAATGAGATAAGCCCAAATCAGCTAAAAAACAGGTCAAACTCAGCTCATAGATCCAACTCAGTCCAAAGTTCAAAGAGTCCAGGAAGATTAGCGCACGTGAGGAGTAATTACTGGGATAACCACTCTCCAAAATCAAAACTATCTCTGATTGTACCAATCCTTAGCTATAGCTATCCATTCCGAAGGACTAGTCACCTATCCCTTCACGCCACCGCCTCAACCAACATTCTGTGCCTATAAATTGTGAGCTCTCTCTACATGAGAAGACATCTCTCTACACACCCCTCACATAACTATTTCTCTCTCCTAGCTACCATATCTCTCTCGAAGCTCACTTTTGTTCTCTCTCTCTCTCTCTCTTTCACCTTACTTTATTAATAAAAGTTCTCCGGCCATCGTTGTCATTTCCAGAGTGAAGTAGGTCCCCCTAACCAAATCACTATACATCTGTGTGTTGACCTGATGTTTGTCTTTTTACTATTAATTGACTCATTAATTACCCTAAATCACATACTTGCTTGTTGATTATATACAAGCATATTTTGTGCATCATCATATACTGATTGATATGAAATAGCCCACATTTTTTTCAAAATAATATTATTCGTTTACATATATTTATATATTCTAAAAATTATACATATATTTTTTACTTGTGCCCACTTTATAACTTTTTTTATTGTACTAAAGCTTTCTCCAGATGACCTTAATATTATTATTTATGAATTTTTGCAAGTAAAAAATCTTACAATTGACCTTCATTTGACTTTTATTTTTTTCTACGAGAACTCGTACCTATTTTAATTCAAATATCGATTATAGTGTTTATTATATGTTACTCGATTTTTAATTATTTATTATGTTTTGTTCTTAAATTTTAAGTTAGTAGTTTTTCTGTACTAATATCTCAGTGATAATGCAAATGGGTGGAGGAGGTAAATATGTGAGGTGAAGGGAGGGAGAAAGACATGTTTTTAGTATACCCAATACTTCAAACCTTAAATACATGGTATGAAGGGCATTGTTTTCTTTTAAACAATAACATTTTGGTGGGAAATATCATTTTCCTATGCCCAATCATTCATTTAGCGCGTGAGATCACGATCTGTTTATTTGGATGAAAAAAGTAATGGGAGCAAATAAGTGCAAAAGCATAAAGGAGTGAAGTGCCTATTATAAAAACATATGGGGGTAAAAGTGCAACTGCCCCAAACCATAACGTGATAAAAAGGAATTTTCCTTTTTTTAAAGGGTGTAAGGTGATTTTGCAAGACTGTTTGGGTCATTTCGTTCTTGTTTCGCAAAGTTTGACTGTGCTCTGTAAGTCATGTTTAATCGAGTCAAGTCCACAGCTCAAGTGGTCAAACTAGCTCATGGGTCTTCGCAGTGTTGTCTTGAAAACCAGTAGTCTCCCAGCTGCACCTCTTTCACTTCAATTTCATAATTCCTCAATCGTCCGAACAATCACCATGAGAATTTCAGTCTTCCCCTGGCTGTTCTTGATCGTCATACCATCGATGTTATGCATTAACTTAATTCCAGTACACAGCAAATGCCTGGAAGGCCAGAGAACTTTGCTGCTCCAATTGAGAAATAGCTTCACATTCAATCCAGCAATTTCCACCAAGTTGGTGTACTGGAACCAAACCACAGATTGTTGTAAATGGAATGGTGTAAATTGTGACGAAGACGATCATGTTATTGGGCTTGACTTGAGCTATGAATCAATCTCTAGTGGAATTGACAATACCAGTAGTCTTTTCAGTCTTCAGTTTCTTCAAAGCCTGAATTTAGCTAACAACAACTTCAATCGCACACAAATTCCGCCAAGTTTAGACAGCCTCCCCAGCTTGACCTATCTGAATCTGTCTAATGCTGGTTTTTCCGGGCAAATTCCACGATTTTCGCAACTTACAAGGTTGGTGACTCTGGATCTATCTACCTATTTCTTCGAAGAACTTCATCCGCTGAAACTTGAGACACCAAACTTAAGGATGTTCCTTCAGAATCTCACCGAGCTTATGGAACTTCATCTTGATGGTGTTAACATATCAGCGCATGGAAACGAGTGGTGTCAAGCCTTGTATTCATCATTACCTAATTTGCGAGTCTTGAGCTTGTCAGATTGTTTTCTTTCAGGGCCCTATTGATTCTTCCTTGTCAAAGCTTCAGTCTCTTTCTGAGATAATCCTGAGTCGGAACAATCTAGCTACTTCTGTTCCAGAATTCTTTGGAGAATTTGCGAATTTGACAGTCTTGCGTCTCATTTCTTGCAATTTGTACGGAAAATTTCCAACAAGTATATTCCAGGTACCAGCTCTGCAAACTCTTGACTTGTATAACAACATATTACTTCAGGGTTCTTTGCCAGAATGTCCTCAGAATGGATCTCTTCAGACACTGGTGCTTGGCTACACGAACTTTTCAGGGCCATTACCATATTCTATTGGAAAACTTGGGATGTTGTCCACGATAGAGCTCCAGAGTTGCAGTTTCGGTGGACCAGTACCAAATTCAATGACAAACCTTGCTCGGCTTCTTTATTTGGACTTGTCATCCAATATGTTTACTGGTCCAATTCCATCGTTTCGGTCGTCTAGGAATCTGACCCACATAGACCTTTCTCGTAATGATTTAATGGGTCCGATCCCTTTCAGTCACTTCGAAGGCCTTCTCGATCTTGAATATATTGATCTGCGATTCAATTCGTTTAATGGTATCATTCCATCGTCTTTGTTTGGTCTTCCATCATTGCAGAAACTTCTGCTTGCCAACAACCATTTTGATGGTCTACATGCTGATTTTTCTAATGCATCCGTGTCTCATTTGGACACACTCGATTTGAGTAGCAACAATTTAAGAGGACCTATTCCTTCTTCTATATTTGAACTCAGAAGGCTTAATGTCCTCCTCCTATCATCCAACAACTTGAATGGCAGTATACAGGTTGAAATGTTTCAAAGGTTCACTGATCTCACTGTTCTTGATCTTTCGCATAACCAGTTATCAGTTGATGCAAATGGCAGTAATTCTAGCTTTTCTTCCTTCCCCCAGATTGCTGCATTGAAATTGGCTTCTTGCAACCTCCAAAGTTTTCCTGACCTAAAGAACCAATCAAAATTGTTCTACTTAGACCTCTCAGACAACAAAATTGGTGGGAAAATTCCTAACTGGATCTGGGGAGTTGGTGATGGAGCTCTTGTTCACTTGAACCTTTCTTATAACCTCTTAGTGGGACTGCAAGAACCTTTTGTTTTTCCTAGTCTCGGTATCCTTGACCTGCATGCGAACCACATCCGGGGGAAAATCCCAACACTGCCACAAGGGATTACCTATGTGGATTACTCTAACAATAATTTCAACTGTACAATTCCTCTTGACATTGGTAATAACCTCACTAGTGCTTATTTCTTCTCTGTTTCAAACAATAACCTCACTGGAAATATCCCTGAATCCATATGCAATGCCCGCTACCTTCAAGTTCTTGATTTGTCCAAAAACAGGTTGAGTGGCTCCATACCATATTGTTTAATTGAAAAGGCAGAGACTCTTGGGGTACTGAATCTAGGGAAGAATAATCTCAGTGGCAATATTACTGGGACATTTCTTACTAATTGTGGTTTAAAAACTCTAGATCTGCATGAGAATTTTTTGGAAGGGGAGATTCCAAAGTCTGTTCAGAATTGCTCAATGTTAGAGGTATTAAACCTTGGGAGCAACCAGATAAATGATACGTTTCCATGCTTTTTGAACAACTCTTCCAGTTTGCGTGTCCTTGTTTTGCGACGGAACATGTTCTATGGAGGTATTCACTGTCCAATAGCCAATAACAGCTGGTCAAATCTTCAAATCATTGACACTTCTTCCAACTATTTTACCGGTGATCTGCCCTCGGAATTCTTCTTAACTTTGAGGGCCATGATGAATGGTGTGGATGATGCTCAATCAGAGATCAATCACCTGCGTTTTGAGTTCCTACAACTAAATCACTTCTACTATCAGGATACAGTAACGGTTACCAAAAAAGGGCTGGAAATGGAGCTGGTGAAAATTCTCTGAGTGTTCACCTCCATTGATTTCTCAAACAACAACTTTGAAGGGAATATACCGGAAACAGTTGGAGATCTCAAGTCACTTTATGTTCTCAACCTATCACGTAATGCTCTCACAGGCACAATCCCATCATCAATTGGAAACTTGACACAGCTTGGATCACTAGACTTCTCAGTGAACCAGCTAAGTGGGAAAATTCCGGTGGAGCTTACGAGACTTACCTTCCTTTCAGCCATGAACCTGTCATACAATCAACTGGTTGGGATAATCCCAAAAGGCAACCAATTTCAAACTTTTTCGAACACTTCTTTTGAGGGAAACAAAGGGTTAAGCGGGCCTCCATTGACCAGTGATGTTGAGGACAATCATTCATATCCCAAGACTGAGATTAACCCGAATTGGACAACTGATGAATCAAACAAGCATTCTGCTACCAGGACTCGGATGAACTGGAATTGGATAGCAGCTGAATGTGGATTCACGATGGGCTTGGGATTTGTCGTAGGACCACTTATGTTTTGTAAAAGATGGAGAGAATGGTACTACAAGTACGTTGATCACATTGTTTTCTGGATTCTCCATCGACAAGACCAAGAAAGAAAAAATCAGAGAAGAAGACCCCGGAGAAATCCAAATCGAAGACGTTAGTGCTAATGAAGTGAAGCGTGGCAAGTAGGGCACTTGACTTGATTTGCTTCAACTGAAAGCAAAATCAAGCAATAAACATGTCTGTGCTTACGCTAGCTGCAGGTCACTGCATGAAAGTATTGAGCTATGAAAGTTGAATTTCTGTGTAGCAAAACAAGCATGGTAATATGCCCTGTTGTATGATAAGGGTATGAAGCAATGAAAATGAAATCTAGTCCATGTCTCTTTCACATGGGAAGAGTTTGATTTTGATTAGTTAATTTAAATTTCATCTCTCTTTGGGGTAAAAGTCATGGCAAACATTTTTGTATTTCATTTCTACCATATACAGTACACCACCACCTACACTCAGCTTTAAAGCATACAAATTAGAGATAAGACTAAATTACGAAGAATTTTTTTTTTATACTGTACCGAAGTTACTATAAATTAAACAAGGGTGATGTTACAACTCAATCAGATGAGTTTGCAGCAAAATAAAGTTGATTAAAATCGATTATAATTTTTGCTCTTGTAACTTACAACTTGAACACAATAAAATTGTAATTTTTATGTAGCCTATCTTCTTTGGTTCAGATCTTATATACTAGTATCTTCCTTGTGCAAGTTAACCTTGGTGGCTGGCTGGCTGGCCAATAGAACAAAACCTCAGAAATTTAGAGGGCCACAAATTAGAGGAGAGTGATCTTACCAAAGTCTAACAGGAACCCACTTCAAACTTCCCCTTTCTTTGAACATGTTGCTATGAAAAGGTTATACAGATTGCAGCCAAGTTCAATTAATAGCTTGATATTAGTGGGATTAAAAGGTTATCTTAATGCCTTCGATGCCCTAGTGTAAAAGAACACTCGATAATTTCTTGATAAGTTTTTAGCATTTCATAGTCATGTCAATGCTTTTGGCAGTTATATGCAATCCAATTTTTACACATACCTCAGAAATCCCAATGCAGCCATAGTCTTACCCATAATCAAAGGACTTATTTCTAATAAAAAAACAAGTGCTTAATATTGGAGCTTATCTGCTTTGGTTCAGATCTTATATACTAGTATCTTCCTTGTGCAAGTTAACCTTGGTGGCTGGCCAATAGACCAAAACCTCAGAAATGTAGTGGGCCACAAATTAACCCACTTCAAACTTCCCCTTTCCTTGAACATGTTGCTGTGAAAAAGTTTTAGATCAGATTGCAGCCAAGTTCAATTAGTAGTGAGACATCATTCTATTTGTTTTAGAAGTGGGTTATCATTCAATGCTTTTGGCAGTTATATGATTTGAATCCTTATCCGAGTAATTTATTTATTTGATTGCTAGCTCTATACTATGTTATAACTGAAGACAATGAAAAGATCCAATGAATCTACAAGTAAAGCAACGTCTAGCCTTTTTCCTTTTAATCAATCTTGCAGGACTTCCAGAATATAGAGCCAGAAAACCAGTGGCTGCTAGAATTACCACTTCTATATGGAAATATTAGTTCCAAGACTTGTGTATGCAATCCAATTTTACAAATAGGTTATGGCACTTTCAATGTGGGAATTAAACTAACCTTGTGACAGAGAGTTCACCATAGGGCTTAACATGCCATTACAATTAAGAAATTGAGAGAGAGCAATTCTAGAACGCGTGTCACTGTTTGTGGGGAGCCTCCTGCAAAGTGTTTCATTCTTAATAAAACCATGTTTGATTCGTAAGTGTTATCATACACAACTCCCATGATAATGACAACATCCAATCAAGCTATGTGGTGTTTTATTTTATTACAAATTGCTTTTGTCATGACAGTCGACAAACAAAATATACTCTCCACCCAAATTAAAACTCAATATACCGATAAGGATGACATTCAAAATTCAAATAAAAAGAATTCATGAGTTATGAGTAGTTTTTTTTTCTTTATTATATCAGGTTAAAGGTGTTTTAATATTTCTGTAAAGAATACGAATGAGAGGTGTTCGAACTCTATTTTTTCACTGTATATTTCCAAATGAAAGGATTTCAATTTATACAGAAAAAGCCCCATGTATATTTGACAATAAAAAATTTACAATACCAATCTTGTAGTGATCCATCGAGATTTGCAGACCAATCTTCATAACACTCATGTGAAAGATCTGTAGAATCCATTTTTATAAACCGAAAATGGTGCATTATCTCTACAATAATGGCATGATAGATATGGAAGAGAAAGGTCCTGAGCATTGATTGCAAAGGTATATGGAGTGGTTGAAATACTCTCACAATTTATGGTGTCCACTGTATTTGTTAGTGTTCTTGTCTCTATCATTTAGTGATGCTTTAACACATGTAAGTGCTTGTGCATGATGCTTGACTATATTTGTACCTCCATAGGCCAAGTGCGATAAGCCACATTCCACTAGCTCTGAATCTGACAACATTTCGTTCTTACTTCTACTCCCTCAGATCATCATCCCAGTCTCAAAATTGCATTGAAATGAGGATTCAATTCTTTTTATGGCTTTTTCCTATAATCATTCTGTTAAACATCCCCAACATGGATGTTATATTGGCGACTGGCCAATGTCTTAGCAATCAGAGAGTATTGTTGCTTCAGTTGAGAAACAATCTTACATTTGATTCTTCTATTTCCACCAAGCTGGTGCAATGGAATCAAACTATGGACTGCTGTCACTGGAGTGGTGTGAATTGTGACTCTACTGGTCATGTTATTGGCCTGAACCTTGGCAGCGAATCAATCTCTGGTGGGATTGATAATTCAAGTAGCCTTTTCAGTCTTCGGTCTCTCCACTGGCTGAATTTGGCTTCCAACAATTTCGACTTTACTCAGTTACCACCCGAATTTGGGAAACTTACTAGTTTGACATATCTGAATTTGTCTGAATCAGGTTTTGCAGGGCAAATTCCTAGTGAGTTTTCACAGATGACAAGGTTGATCATTCTAGATCTCTCTACATCTTTTTATTCACTGGAACTTGAAAACCCAAATCTGAAAATGCTTATTCAGGACCTAACAGAGCTCAGAGAACTTTATCTTGATGGTGTAAATATTTCAGCTCAGGGGTATGAATGGTGTCATTCCATATCGTCTTCACTACCTCATTTACAAGTGTTAAGCATGTCCAACTGTTATCTTTCGGGCCCTTTTGATTCTTCCCTTTTGAAACTTCGGTCACTTTTAGTGGTTCGTCTAGATGGGAATCCTCTATTCTCTTCAGTTCCAGAGTTCTTCACAAACTTCTCAAATTTGACTGTCCTGAGTCTAAGTTCTTGTGATTTGTTTGGAGCATTTCCTAAGAAGATCTTCCAGGTACCAACTCTACACACATTGGACTTGTCAAACAATAGATTACTTGAGGGTTCTTTGCCAGAATTTCTTGAAAATGGGTCTTTTCAGAATTTGGTGCTCAGTTACACAAAATTCTTCGGGAGATTACCACTTTCCATTGGTAGCCTTGGGATGTTGTCCATGATAGAAATAAGAAGTTGCAATTTTAGTGGACCCATCCCCTATTCACTTGCAAATCTCACCCACCTTGTTTCTTTGGACTTCTCATCAAATAACTTCAACGGTTCAATTCCATCATTCAGTTTGTCCAAGAATCTAACTAAAATAAACCTTTATAACAACTGTTTAACCGGTGGAATTCCTTTCTCCAACTGGGAACGCCTTGAAAATCTTGTTTTTCTTGATTTGAGTAACAATTTCCTAAGTGGGAACATTCCAGCACCTTTGTTTTTCTTGCCACTGCTTAAGGTGATATACCTTTCAAAGAATCGATTCTCTGGTCGAATCAGTGAATTTTCAATCACGATTTCCAATCTATTAGGATTGGAAGTAATTGATTTGAGTAGCAACAATTTAGAAGGTCAAGTACCTAAGTTTCTCTTTCAAATCCAGGCTCTTGCAAGTCTCTCACTTTCTTCAAACAATTTTGAGGGCATGATAGAGCTACAAATATTTGAAAACCTTAAGAATCTTGTCGACCTTGATCTTTCATACAATAACTTATTGGTCAGTGCAAGGGATAGTAATTCTTCCTTTTCATCACTTCCCCAATTCATAACATTGAGGTTAGCCTCTTGCAAGCTGCAAGAACTTCCTGATCTGAAAAATCAATCAAGACTGATGACTTTAGATCTTTCAGAAAACCAATTACATGGTGAAATACCAAATTGGATTTGGGAACTTGGTAATGGACAGCTTCGTTTCGTGAACCTTTCTCACAATCTCTTTTCAAATCTACAAGAACCTTATGTTTTCCACCGTCACGATTACATTGATCTTCATTCCAATGTGCTACATGGGGAAATCCCAATACCACCAAGATCAGCCGCCTATATAGATTACTCGAGCAATAATTTTTCCTCTTCTATCCCTGCTGATATCGGAAATCACCTACCTTCTGCCTTTTTCTTGTCTATTTCGAATAATAAACTCGTTGGAATCATCCCTGGATCAATATGCAATGCAAGTCGACTTGAAGTTCTTGATTTGTCTAACAATTTTTTGCATGGCACAGTACCATCATGTTTGATTGAAAAAAATAGTACTATGAAGGTACTGAATCTGAAGGGAAACAATCTTACTGAATCTAAGGGGACTCCCTTTCAGCAGAAGTTACAACCAGGACAGAACACCAGAGCTTCTGCCATTAACATCTGAAGGTGGACATTCATATTCTGAGAGTGAGATCTATCTACACAAAAGCTGCATTGGGATTTGTCATGGGCTTAGTAGTCATCTTTGGGCCACTTGTGTTCGGCAAACAATGGAGAAAAAGGTATCTTGGAAAAAGGCCCAACAAACTTTTGGATCGATTTATATGTTTTCATCATGTTATTGATTTTCGTTAGCGTTGAGTGGGTGTTGTCTAGAATAATCAAGGATAATCAACATGTTTGAGTTTGTTTTTTTTTTTTTTTCCAGTTTCATCTATTCACACACTCTACATCAGAAGAGGGTTACTGCGACTTGCTTAGTTTGTTTTAGATGTAATCATCATATCAATAATCAATAGTTTGTTCCTACTTTAGTTCTATATTAAATAGTTGGGAAAATGTAACGAGATCTAACAGAGGAACATAAATCATTGATATCCCAACCAACATGACTGTTGAAACCCATTTCACTAACCAGCTGATTATTGCCCTTGAGCTTTGGTCTGACCGTCTGAGTTTCAAATGGGTCCCTAAACTGATTTTTGTCTCAATTTTAAAGTGGGGATATTGAAACCCCCATGTTCACCATACAATCGCCCGAATTTTCTGGTGTAGGCAATGCCAAGACAGAAAGTCAAATAAAACACCGACGACATCGGGAGAGGGATTATATATACAACCCAAATCAGCTAAAAAAAGACCCATATAGATGCTTGTCAACATATTCATACCAAGCTCCTGCTGCTGCATCTATGCTGAAAAATACTCTTCACTCTCTTTGAACTTTCATCGAACACTAAGCCTGCTATATTGTTAAAATAACAATTAGCATCTACTGCTGAAGCCCATAGTCTAGATCAGGGGCGGAGCCAGGATTCGATTTAAGAGGGGGAAATTATGAATAAAATTATTGAGCATCGTAAAATTATTCTCAAAGCTCAGTGGGGGAAATTGCCCCCACACCCTTCTATGTGGCTCCACGCCTAGTCTAGACATCATTTTATTATCGAATAACGTTATTCAAACTTAATTTATTAATCTAATTCATTATAAATTTACAGTGAATCTCATACAATGAACAAGAAATGTCGCTCTAAAAGTTAGAAAAATCTCTTATTTTGATTATCAATATTGAACAATCAAATTTTTCTGGGGAATAATTTATTTAAGTTTTTCAATGTTGCTCGGGCCTAATTTGTTGAGTTAATATATTGTATTATGTTCATTGTTGTTATCAAATTAACAATAAACCTTCAAATTGAATGAAAGTTACCACTGATACAATGATATCAATTGATCAAGTCAATCGATTATGTCTATGACATTATTGGAAAACAAATGGGATCCATGCATGCTTCCCCAGCAACATGACATTGTCCTTTTTCCATACCAACTTTACTCATTGACACGAACACGACATTGACACAACATAAAATTAAAAGTGACACGAATAATAAATGAATCAAATTAAAGTTAGATATGAATCACGCGACTAATTGATGTTGTAAGTAAAAAATAGATGTTTTAGATTTTTTTTTTATTTTTTTACATAATGTCATGAGTTGTTTTAAAATTAAATAATTTTTCATTAACATGCATATTGACATGATTTGAAAATAATACAACTAAAAATGACATGATATGAAAATAACACAACACGATATGAATTGCGTCCCTATGACGATCCTTGATAATTTAGCTTCAAAAATTTAAATTAATTACCTGAAAGGATTGGATAAGATAGCCAATGAAATAAGTATTGTTTTGGGTTCTCATCTATCTATATCTATTTATATTTATACTACTTATAAATATATCTGTGAATTTTTTTTGATTTCCTATTTTATCCTTAATTTTTATTATAAAGTCAATAATACTCATATATTAGTTTTCTTTAACTTTTATTTCTTATACGTATTTAATTTATAAGTTCTTTTAAACTCTTTTATTAATAGTATTTGACATCTACATTCTATATTACTTTCATTCAATTTATATTTTCTATACCTATTTAAATTTTAAGTTCTTTTATATTTTTTTATTAATTGTGTCTAATTTTTAAATTCTTTTGAACTCATTTATTAGTAGTACATTTGCATATGATTTATATATTCATTCTATATTTATATGAAAAAATAAAGTTCAATCTATATTCTATTAGTCTACCGTCAAATATATGTTATAGTTGATTTTTTGGTATACAATAATATTATATTATTACAATACAAACAATAGTAGTATAATTTAATCAAGGATGGGGCTATTCCCACACCAAAAATATCCATTCCCACCCCATTAAAGTCCCAACTATAAAAACTAATAAGTCCACCCCTTCTATACATATCCCACTGTAGACTAACCCCACTCCATTCTTTACCCACCCCATTAATAACTAAATTGAATCTAAACTAAAATCCAAATCTCACCATTGCATAGTTAAATTTTCCATCCCTGCCACTTGTTCATCCAAAGACAATATCTTGTCTCATCTGCGTGTGTGTGTGTGTGTGTGAGAGAGAGAGAGAGAGAGAGAGAGAGAGAGAGAGAGAGCTCCAACAATAACACATGATTGAATTGAAGTTCTTTTTTGATCAAACTAACTATTTTTTTTATATATAAAAGAACTGTTCCATGATATCAATTATGTAGGAAAGAAATCAAGAAGCGGTGAAACCCATATTGAAAAATTTCTAGCACAAAAACATAATATCGTATGGAATAAAACCATAAAATTTCACCACTTGCAAATAATTCTTATTATAGAAAAGGGAAATAAGTCTAATTTGGCACTCAGAACAAGCGAAATTAAGATGCCATTTGGTTTTGTTCAGTCACCATTCCAAGATCTTAACTTGTGCAGCCTTGGTATCCAGCTTGTAGAATTGCAGCTAGTGGGTTGCAAGTTGATAAATCCATGTTAGATTACCAAGTTGAGTATATGACGTTCAAGTGTGTGAAACATCGCATAAAAAGAAACCCTAAAAATGAGAAGAGATTGAGGTAGGAATAGTTTATGAGTCGGATTTATTTTACTTGGAATAGGTTTAACTATTAATGGGGTGGGTGACGAAAGGAGTGCGATTAGTCGTATATAGAATGAGTGAACTTAATAGTTTTATAATTGAGACATTAATGGGGGTGGGTATGGATATTTTTGGGGTGGGTATAATCCCACCCTTCAATCAATTCGTTTGACAAAACATATAATAAATTTATAATATAATTAGATATACAAATACTCAATAATGACAATCTCACAATAAAGATTCATTATAAACAAAAGAAGAAATATTTAAGAGAAAAAAAAGATATCTAAATAAATAACATATTAGATACTCGAATAAGGGTATAATAAATCAACAATTAGGTTTGGCATTAATTAAAATAAAAATTAACTAAAATTACATAAGTTATTATTCAATTTAATTACACGTGCAACACACGTCGTGCATTGCTAATAATAACAAAACAAAGCCTCTTGTTTGAAATCCTCATTTAAAAAAAACACAACAACTTAGATCGTTTAGATCCAA
Source organism: Ilex aquifolium (assembly GCA_951799425.1). Classification (NCBI taxonomy): domain Eukaryota; kingdom Viridiplantae; phylum Streptophyta; class Magnoliopsida; order Aquifoliales; family Aquifoliaceae; genus Ilex; species Ilex aquifolium. The sequence continues at coordinate 30,811,405 of OX637405.1, forward strand.
TGATTTAAATTATGATTTAATATTTTAACATTTTAATCAAATTCATTTAAAGTTTAATCTTTTAACCACAATAATTCATTTTAATTTTAATTTTTTTTGTAAAAGTAACTCATTTAATATTTTGTTAATCAGAAGGGAGTTTTTTTTTCCTTTTTTAGTGGTTACTAGTGGGGTGTCGGAGTGGAGGGAGGGTGTTGGTTTGGGTGGGGTTTGATGGAAGATTTAGGTGGAGAGAGTTGAATTTTCAGCAGAGGAGACCCGAGTCAACGAAAAAGAAATGAAAACAATGAAAGAAAAAGAGAAATTCTAGACAAAACCATCCATACCATTATACCAATAATCCTCTAGGGAAGGTGGACCCCATGTAGGCTGTAGTTAGGATAGTGGTGCTACACCTTGATAATCAAGGGAAAGGTAGGGTAGCCATTAAACAAGGATAAATTACATAAACTATTTGTAAGATTTATGTATATTACACTTTATCCCCTAAAACTTGAAAATTACAATATGTTTTAATCGACTATTGGAGAATTGGAGATGACAAAAATGACATAATACCAAATCTTACCTCCAAGCTCTACTATGTTTTCTCCTTTTACCCCACCTCAACCCACACTCCACCCCATCCTCCTTGACAAAAACCCCCTAATCACCTTCCCCTTTCCCCGACCCCCACGATTTTTCAACCACCCCCTATCCCCTTCCATATCGACTCCCTCTCCCCCCCTCTCCCAACCCAAAACCACCTCTAAACCAGTTGATTGACCCCTCAACTCATAATCCAAAGATATTATTAACCCTCAACCACCCCCTCAAAACTATGATTGACTTTTTTGTTTATATGAGTTTTTTCAATACTTCCGTGTTGGGATTAGTTACTAGTTCTAATTTGATACAAATTTATATTTTTTTGAGAATTGGTGGGAATATTTGGCTCCCATGATCTGTTGCCGCAAATGCTTATCAAAAAAGTATTTGTAACTAATCGTGTCGGGGATTTTGGTTTATTATTAGGAATTTTCTGAATCATAATCTGCTAAGTTTATCTGTTTATCTTATTTTCATTCTTGAGATTTTTTTCGTTTTGATTTTATAGGTATGCAGGCTTGTGCCGACTACTCTTTCAAACTCGGTCCTGACCCCAAAGATCTAAGCTGGTTTAAACCACCATGTTGATGCATAACAAAGAGGTTGACCCTTAGGGGTTGAACTTGGGACTTCTCACTTGCAAGAGGTCAGGCTTGACCACTGAATCATCCCTAAAAATTGTAAGATTTTATTTTCAAGCATAAATTTTTTCACATTTTAGTGGTTAAAATATTATTGGCAGATATGAGAATCACTTTGTAATTCACATGCATCAACCTGATTTATCAAGTATTTCAAAAAAGTTTAGTATTTGCTAATATTCCAATGGCATATAAGAGGACACTTCATTTTGTGAAAATTCATAATTAATATACATATTAACTTTGAAATTTATTAAAGTCTTTACATTAATATTGTTTTTATAGAAAATGTGAATTTTGTGTAATTAAATTAATTAATTAATTAGGTGCCAATAATTAATCTGTATTTTAATTATTAATTTATTATATAAGTTTTTGAATACCTAATTTGTCATTTATTTAGGTATCTCTCCGACCGTTTTAGGCATTTGCACATCTAATTATATTATAGAATTATTAATTTTTATTTTATTAAATAGATTGATTAGATCACTTATAATATTATTATATTATTGCATACCAAAAAATAAAAATATAACATATATTGGACCGTGGAATTCAACCTGAACTATATGTGTATAATAATTTAATATATATAAGATTTTACTTCTTCATATAGATATAGATAATTGTATGTAATTGTACTACTAATAAATGAGTTTAAAAGAATTTAGAAGTCCTTATTTTTGAGTCCAAAATAAGTTGAAAGTAAAACAGGTGTAAAAAGTATAAATTAAATGAAATAAAATATATAACATACAAATCTAAAATACATAGTGTTACTGTGATTTTTTTAAAGTAACAATTTTTTTTTTTAATGTTTGCATTACCCAAGACACGTGTGGTCAAGCAACAAGGATGGAATATACATAATTGCTGACGACATTTTCACGGTGTTGGCTGAAAAGGAAATCTTGAACAACGGAAGAAATTATTATATTCAATCGAATTTAATTACCTTGAAAGTGAGAACTTATCTGTACAATTAAAATGATCATGTGCAGATCACTGACTGATTTGCTGATATTATTATGGAAGATAATTTCGCGGACATGTTTACAATGGCGAAAAACAAATGCTTCATTTTTAATGGCTTGTGTTGGATAAGCAGTTAGAAAAATGTCAAATCAAAGTAATTATCATCGAAAGAAATTGACTGTAATACAAAATCTGACTGTTTCAAATTACGCAGACACTTACAAACACAGACGATCATCATGACTACCGTGTGAAAGTGTTGGATGAAAAAATTAGGGATAAGACTAACAATAGGTATCTACTTTTCTCTATCAATTCTGTCAGCAACAGTGAAGAAGGAACACCACAACATTGGACATTGCTTGTGTTGGATGTTGAAGAAGGGATCTGGTATCACTATAACTCATTGAAGCCGAGGAAGGGTATCACTAACTACTATCTTTAGGATGCGTTCCTTGTGGTAAATTTTAAAAAGAATTGTTAAAATTATATGTTTTCTATTTTTTGATTCAACACAAGTTTGATTTTAAATAACAATAGCATACTTGTTATTGCCATATTAATGGTTTTTGTTTGACAGTTACAGGTGTTAGACAGTAACAAACCTATTACTGTCAACTATTCTTTTTATTGATTATCATAATATTAAATTTTTTATGGTCCATTATGTTTCAGAATATTTTTATGAGAACACAATTTGGCAACTACACTTAGACTCATTGCCAAAAGGTGAAGAGTCTAGTATAACTACCCAGGACAATGTGCGACCGATACAGTTAGTTGATAAATGTCCGTAACAAAAATATGATTCGTAAGTCACCCAGTCAAATTTAATAGTTCCGAAACTCAAATCTTCATGATCTAATACTACAATTTGGATCGTTTTTTTTTTTTTTTGTGCAGGCTTGACTGTGGCATTCTTATTTGCTACATAATGCTCACAATTCCTTATTGAGCTAGGAGCACACTTAAATAAAAGATCGGGAGGTGTCGCTGTCTCCAATCTGTCTGATGGGAGATCTCCTTTTAGAGCCCACACTACATTAAAAACATGGTAAAAAAAAAAAAAATACAGTATCATGATCATGAAACCACAATAACATTAGTACCACACCGCAATAACAACATCATATCACCACATTGACATGATCAGTACCATGAGCATATAAACACACAGTAACATCAAAATGCAACCACGGTACCAATAACAGTAAACACAGTAACAATAGCCCTTAAAATTAGTAACTGACTACAACACCACATTAAATTGCAGAATTCCAACACATCAAATTATTCATTCCAAAAACATAGAGTGCAACCAACATTTTTGTCGCAATACATCCAATGAATATCTTCATGTGAATGAAACAACCGAGTGAAAAATAAAATTTAAAGGAAAAAAATAAACTAGCTACATAGGTTCATTACAACTCCTGTTGTGATTTCCAAATTGACCACACTGATTACAATAAATCTTTCTAGCCTTCTCACCTCTAGAACGGATCCTACGTTTCTTCGGACGACTAGGTTGTTTCTTCATAATTGGTGGTAGTACCTCGGCATCTAAAATAGTACATTTAGGACGACCAATAGTAGGAATAGGGTATATAGCTTCAGAGAATGCCATCTTGTAAGTATTCACATGATAGAACTTGTCGCTGAAATCATTGAGATCTTTCCCACTTTTTTGAATGGCCAAAACGGCATGAGAACATGGAAAGCCATTGATCTGCCACTGATGGCATGAACATTTCATATTATCAATATCCACAGTAACAAAAGGGTGAGAGTTTATTTCAAACACAGAATCAGTCAATACTCTAGCCGACCATGTTCTACCTTCGTTAAACATAACTTTTAATCTGGTTTCCATCTCAGGGCATACAACTCCATTCCATTTTAGTGCCATTTTTTTTCTGCAACCCATTTGATTCATGATTTGGCCCCTTATGGTGTCCACCATGTTGGCAATAGAAAGATATCGTGCCTTCAATATCCAAGCATTAAACAACTTAACAGCATTTGATGATATCTCACCATGCCTACGGCCTTCAAATTGCCCAATTCTCATACGGGAGGTTAAGAAGGAATCTATCTATGTAATGCCCACCTTCATGCTTAAAATTATCAATCTTCTCATAAAAATTCTACTTGGTTGGGGCATACGTGCACTCCTCTAATAGGAACACCACATAGTCCCTGAATACGTTTGAAAACTGTCCCCCATTTAATTTATCTCTCAAATTCGACTTCAAATGCTACAAACAAAAAAGCTTGATGATAACTGGAGAAGACATTGGGCAATGCTTCCAACAGACCAACATTACGATCAGTAATGAACATGATTTGTCGATTAGCATGTACAATCTTTGCTAGTTGCTGCAAAAACCAATGTCAGTTAGACTCATTCTTTGAGTCAACAACAACATATGCAACAAGAAATAAACTTGCATCATATTTGTAAACAAAAACTGCTCAGCGGATATAAACTATTATTTAAAATAATCACATTCAGCAGTTAAACAAGCACAATAACATTAAAAGGGTTAATATTGCTTACCTTGGTTCCCATTCTTTGCAGTAGTTGATAATATGTTCCCTTTAAATCTCGCCTTCAAAAAAATGTCATCTAGAAACAACATGGGACGACATAAATTAAATCCATTTATACAAGCTTTGAAAGCAAAAAATAGCCTCTTGAAACTCTTGCTCTCACCATCACAATCAAGCTTGATAAGGCTACCAGGATTTGTATTGGTGGAACACTGAATGTACCACCTAGCTGGTGGGAAGATAACGAAAGATCACCAAATAGCAAACCTCTAGCTTTCTCGACACCAAGTCATGCACTGTCATAAGGGATTGTAAGCCCATAATTTGAACGAAAATGAGTAACTACTTCTACAACACGTTTAGAAGGCTCCTCACGAACACTATCAATAATAAGCTCAACAACCAAATTCAAAGACAAATGCTTGCTCTAACTTTTGCGTATAGCAATTCCACAAGTGTGTTGATTGTCAAGTCTTCATATGTAAAAATAACCACTAGCCCTCTATATTGAAGCGTGAACATGACATTCACATCCATGATTATATTTCGAAGCACATTTAGCAGGAACTCTTGACCTATCATTCTTCACATAATTAAACATAAAGTCAATCTCAATAGAATATTTGCATAGTGCATTGCGAAATTGTCTTACACCTCCTTCAAATTTTTGTAGATCATCCAGATGACTAACACTCATGTTATTATGTGAACATAATGTAGGAAGTAAATCAATCTCTCTATCATATACGGTATCACCTATAACATCTAATGGCCCATTTTACATCACTTTACTAGCAGAATCATTTCCAATATATGACATTGATATATCAACATGACTAAGACGTAATGCACAAACAATACCAAACAAATTCCCCACATCAATATCATTTTGCAATAAACACCTTGGGTGACCAATGTATACCATAAGTTAACGACACAGATTCATGATTTAAATCTCGCCACTTGTTCATTAACCCATCCACAACTGTAGCATAGTTAGAATTACCATCCAAACTCATTACGTGTGTGTCACGCCCATATCTATATAAACATAGTATTGCATGACCGTCCATATTGTATCTTGCAAAGCATTACAATAATAATTCACCATGTAGCTGTTAAAAAATTAAAACATATATAACATGTAAAAGAAAATGTCACAATAACAACATAATTAACACAATAACATGTTACAAACATATACAACCTATCATTCATCACACTCAGACCCTTGAGATTTGTCATTTAATCATTCAGACTCCCTGATATTTAAAATATTACATACAGGCCCGTGAAGTTTGTACGTGTATAACACTTAAACCCTTAATGTCCGTTAGTATATCCGTTACTAAATTACATTCAGACCCACTGAAATTTGTAGGTGTATAATACTTAGACCCCTCAAGTTTAAAATGTTATACTTACACCAAAAATACTATAATCAAAGATATAATATCAAATATTTTAAATTTTACAACCAAAATTCATGTTCTATTATGACATTTATTGAATTAAAATTAAAAATAAAAATCTTAATTTTTTCTTAAAAAACCATAATTAGTATACAGTTATACTATCTATTGGAATAAAATTAAAAAAATTAAACAAGGGGTCAAACTGTAATGGACACAATATATTCTAACTTCAAGGGGTCAAACTATAATTGACACAATATATTCTAGCTTTAATTGGGGCAATTTAGTAGTTTAATTTGGTTGTTTGAACGACTAAATTAAATTTCAATAAATAGTATAATTGTATACTAATTATAATTTTTTAAGAAAAAATTAGATTTTTATTTTTGATTTTATTTCAATAAATGACATAATAGAACATGAATTTTATAACTAAAATTCATGTTCTATTATGACTGAATTAAACCCCTTGTTTGATTTTTTAGTTTTATTACAATAGATAATATAATTGTATACTAATTACAATTTTTTAATAAAAAATTGGCTTTTTATTTCAATAAATGATACAATATAACATGAATTTTGGTTTTAAAATTTAAAATATTTGATATTCTACATTTGTTTGGATTATTTTTGGTTTAAGTATAACATTTTAAACTCGAGAGGTCTAAATATTATATGTCTACAAATTTTAGGGGTCTGAGTGTAAATTATTAATAGATATACTAACGGACATTTGATGGCAGGGATCTAAGTGTTACACGCGTACAAATCTTAAGGGGTCTGTGTGTAATATTTCAAATATCAGGAGATCTGTGTGTAATTCTCTCTTATTTTTTTGAAATTCCACTCCCTTGACTATTAAATAGTGGTGATGTCTTGTTTATGCTTGTTTCTATTTTCTTAGAAGTTGCGCATATGATTTATTATATAGAGTAAATCTTATGAGCAATGTTATGTGTATTAAATTATTTATTTTAAATCAGTGTAGCTGATGAATCAGTAGGGTCAATTAACTTCCACCAAATATCCAATATATAGAATTTCGACATATCATTTGAAATACAATATTTGATCAATAATTTTTTTTTATAATGAAACGATAATATTTTTTATTCATTATAACTAAGAAACATCAAAAAGTAGGGCGAATGTAGAAAATCCGGACAAATCCCCTCCATATACAAGAGTCTGGAACTAAAGAAGCATATTTAGCTAAACAAATTTGGGAAACATACTTTTATCTAAATCTTATATTTATTATTATATGGTAATTATAAATATCAATTAAATACAAGATTTACTTACGAAAGTTGAACTTAAGACGTCCAATTTTACGATACACTAGAAAATTAAGCCGAACTCATTAGCCAAAAGCACAATCACTAATCGTGCCAACACCCTGGGCCAAGGGTGGCTTCATTCTCCCTACGCAGCTTTGGACGTTCTCTTGAGTCAAGTCCACAATCCAAGTGGTCAAGCTCATGAGTCTTCGCAGTGGTATTTTTAAAAGGTAAATTATTATCTTTATTTTACTTTGCACCCTAAACTACAAAATTTTTCGTATTGTACGTTAACACACCAATAGATAACGGTTGTTAATTTTTTGACAGTAAATGTGTATATGAGTGATTGGTACTGCTAATAAACAATTGCTTATTACACATGTACATGTCAAAAATCAAGAAACATACTCATTTATGACTTTGCCCTTCCTAAACGCCAATTTTTCTTTCTCTGGCCGACCTTCTTTTTCTTCCCAACAACCATATGGTTGCAAATGAGGTAAAATAAAGTAGTACTAGGCACTTGGTAGGAAGTTTTTTGGGGTTTTCCTTTCTCATTTGACAAGTTTTCAAGTTTGTCGTTATATATTAGAGTGATGAAATCGAAATTCTAATATTTCGAGGTGTTCCATGATGTTTCGAAATATTTTGTTATATTTCAATATATTTACACAATTATTTCGGAATGTTTCAAGGTATTTTAAAATATTTTGGAATATTTCGACCAATGTTTTAAAAACATAATTATTAAATTTTTTATTTTTTTTCATTATGTCGAAACGTTTTTATTTCCTAGGCAACCGAAACAATGCACTGAAACAAAATTTTTTGGGGCCTGACCCGACACCCCTAATTAAGTCTAAATGACATCTATCCACTAGCTTGATAAATGGTTCGCTTTGCGTTGGAAAGCACTAAACAAACGGCATAGTTGTCAATCAATTCTCTTAATTTTGAGTCTAAGTTTCACCGGTCAAAAAGAGGACTAAGTTTCCGATATCCAAGTTCACCTACCAAATCAGCAGTCAAATTCACTTTAGTTGAATGACTTGATGGAATATAAGTCAAGTTGAAAATTTATTGTGATGACTTATAAGTCTAAGATGGAATATTGATATGAGTTTATACCAGTTGTCTTCTTCACATGGTAGACTATTGACTTTCAGATTACATGGAATTAGTGTTGAAAAATTCCAACACGTTACGGACTTTTAGTGGTGTTTTTTAATGCCCAAGCTGGATGGGTTTTGTCTTTTCAGTAGCATTATCAAAGGTGTTGACTTAGGTCTTCTCTTGCCGTGGGTGATCGACGACGTCCCCTATACCGTTTAAAGAAATTTTGGGTCTTCTTCACGTAAGGAGTACTGAACACTATTTATTCTATTGAATTAGTGTTAGAGCAGAGACACGTTCTCTTCTTGCCTTTGTTTACGAGAATAGTTTTGTAGTCTCCAATGTTTGAATAGTGAAATCTTATCATTGTGTTTTGTTCGTGGATGTAGGTTTGTTTGTTGAGTCGAATCACGTAAATATTGTGTTCTATTTTTTTATTTTGTTATGTTATTATTTTGTTTGTGACCCTGGTTCATAACAGCCGCCTTTATAAATTACTCCAACAATAATTTTGTCTTTTCCATCCCTGTTGATATTGTCAGTTACCTCCCCACTACCTTCTTCTGTACATCCAACATTGAAAAAACAGGACTGTCAAGGTAATGAATATAAGGGTAAACAATCTAACTGCAAATGTCTCTGGGTATTTTCAAACAATTGCCATTTAGAGACACTAGATCTCAGCTAGAATCTTTTGGAAGGGCAAGTTCCAGAAATCTTTGGCCAATTGCACAGGGCTAAAGGTCTTAAACCTCGGCAATAAGTTGTTTAGTTTAGAGGATTCTCCATTCTCGAAACAAATATATTTGAGGCCCCCTGAATTTGAAATATTACACACAAGGGGTTTGTGTGTAATATTTTAAATGTTAGGGGTTAGGTGATTGAGTAATCTTTTTTTTTTTTTTTTCAAACACCAAAGAAACTTTTTATTCAAAACTAGCGAAACCGCTTACAATATATAGAGAAAAAGTCATTAACTCATAGGGGGACACCTAACCCAAATCAAAAGTAACGAGGTGGACATTACCGACACTGCAACCCAATGAGCTGCCCTTTTAAGGGCTCTTAGATTGTGTGAGAATTTTAAATTAAGTGATTTTGCAATGTGTCTAATGTCTACGATCAAAACAGTGATTTCGCACGGGAATACCATCTTCTGAGTTGAGTCTAATCACCTCAGCATTGTCACTTTGTACACATTTGCATTTCATAGAACAAGCCTCTCAGTACAACTTAGATATTTCATTTCCAACAATTTAAATAAAAAGAATTAACAAGGCCATCTAATTTCAAATTTCAAAACTTTTTATTTTGTCATTGATCCTAAAATTCATATCCAAGTAGGAGGACGATAATGGCATAAAATGTAAATAACCTTTGTAAAACAATACTTGAAGGAGTCTATCTGCCTATGTAGTTCCATAGTTGATGTTTCATCGAGGGTGAAACTTATCAGCTGGGTTCCCTTCTTGATTTTCAGATATAATAATGATATTGGAATTCATGGGCTACTAATTTAGTATTAGCGGTGGATTAGTAGTAAATCTCACATAATATAAAAATTTACTATGAATTCAACGACAACAATGACTTAAATGGTTTGCTTTGAATGCGAAAGCACTACGAAATTGCAAAGGTATCTATCAATACATTAATTTCGATTCTAAGTCTCTCCGTAATATTCAAGTCTTACTTACCGAAAAAATAATATTCATGTCCACTTAATAAATAAGTCGGACTTTCATTGTCTTCCTTGACTTATGACATTCTTAAGCAACTTGATTGCAAGGCCAATTAAGTCATTTCTGATCAGCAAAAAAAAAAATTAAGTCATTGCTTAGGGCCCATATTTGCAAGGGGCCCCAAATTTTTTTATAATTCTTTTAGTATGTTTTTTTTGGATTTTATTTTATTTATTTACTGAATTAAAAAGTAAAATATTAAAATTTAATTTGAGAACTTCATATACTTCAATCATTGGATTAATAATAGTTTTTAGCATTCGATAGTGTCTACTACTAATCTAACAATAATAAAGCATTAGATTTTCATCTTAGGTGCAAGTCCAAATATTTCAATTAAGAAGTGTTTTTGTTTCATGATTTACATGGTAACTCGTACTCTAGAATTTTTTTTTTTTTATATTTTTTTTCTAATTCATGTTAGTCAATAGTTTATCTCACTTTTATACGCTACCTTATTACTATTCACAATTGATGACTGTGGTAAGTATATCGACTATATTACGGGTCTTAATTAAACTAATTACTTCTCAATATTTACGGATCCTATTTAATTTAGTTATTTCTCCATTTGTTAGTTGACATTTAATAATAATATTATATATAGTATGTCAAGGAACATTTTAGATTACATAAAGATACTTTACGGTATTTTGGGATTTTAATTTTTTTTAAATGAAATTATAGCTACATTGTTTATATATTAAAATCGAATTTTAAATAGGCCTATTTAAACTTTTGCTTAGGACCTCAATTTATATTGGGTTTGTTCTTAAGTCAATTTTACCATCTTGACTATTAATATGTCTAAGTCTAATCTATGTTTTATGACAAAATTATATAGAATTTATCTCTGCTAAATTAATGTCATATCTATTATGATGCGTCTCAAAATTAATTTCACACCTATGGAGCTACCCGTGCGAATTCTCTTTACAATCATAAGTGTGCATCCTACGTACCATGCCATTAGGGTGGTAATCTTATCGTGTCGTGTCGTATCATTGCGAGTCCGTGTCGACCACTAGTCAGTGCTAACCCAACTTATTTAATTAATTGTATCATATCAATTGACCTGTTTATTTTTCTATCGAGTTCGTGTTCGTATCCGTGTGTTGATACATATAAATTTCGAATAAAGAACTTAATGCTAAGATTTAAGTCTTAGATTCTATTATCAATTAATTAAATCTATGGTCATACTTTTTCTATAAATTAAAAAAATAACTTAATAAACATAACAATAATAATTAGTAAAAATATTGTTTTTATACAATAATTTTGTCAATACTTAATAAAAAATAACAAATAATTAGCATTTAATTTCTATAATATTAGTTAAACATGTTAATCGTGTTAATTTCGTGTTGTTTGTGTTTAACACTAACCTAACCCATTTATTATTCGTGTTAACAGGTGGTATCATTTACGGATTCGTGTTGATAAACAATCAACTCTCACCCACTAATTTCATGTCGAGTTCGAGTCGTATTTTCGTGTTGTGTCAGAAATTACCACCATACATGTTATTTCGTATAAGTTGATAAAGAATTGGATAGAGAATGATTCTAAGTGACTGGAGAGATTGGACACTTAACTATTTCTTAGTTGATTTATATGGTGAGATTGCAAGGCTGTTTGAGTTATTTCATTCTTCCTTTGCATGTTTGAAGCCATAAGAGAGACAAGTCTACACGCCAAGCGGTCAAGCTCATGGTCCTTGCCAATGACATCTTTAAAACCACCATTCCCAAGCTCCATCTCTTCACTTCAGTTTCACAGTCCCTCACAATCACCTTACAGAATGAGATTTTCACTCTTCCCCTGTTTTTTCTTGATCACCATACTGGCGATTTTATGCATAGATTGCATTCCAGTACACAGCCAATGCCTGGAGGACCAGAGAACTTTGCTGCTCCAACTGAGAAATAGCTTCAATTTCAATTCATCAATTTCTACCAAGCTGGTGTACTGGAATCAAATCACAGATTGTTGTCGTTGGAATGGCGTAAGTTGCGATGCCACAGGCCATGTTATCAGTCTTGATCTGAGCAGTGAATCAATTTCTGGTGGAATGGAAAATGAAAGTAGTCTTTTCAATCTTCAGTTTCTTCAGAGGCTGAATTTGGCTAACAACTTCTTCAACTACACACAAATTCCACCCCGCGTCAACAACCTTTCCAGTTTGACGTATCTGAATCTGTCAGACGTTGGTTTTGCCGGGCAAATTCCAAGATTTTCGCAAATGAATAGATTGGTTACTCTTGATCTATCCACCCTTTTTTCCTATGAAATTCCTCGGCTGAAACTTGAGCTGCCAAACTTATGGATGTTCGTTCAGAATCTCAGAGCTTATGGAACTTCATCTTGATTCTGTTGAAATATCGGCCCAGGGAAAAGGGTGGTGCCAAGCCTTGTCTTCTTCATTACCCAATTTGCGAATCTTGAGCTTGTCAGATTGTTCCCTTTCTGGCCCTATTGATTCTTCCCTTGCAGAGCTTCAGTCTCTTTCTGAGATAGTTTTGAATCGGAACAATCTAGATGCTCCAGTTCCAGAATTCTTTCCAAATTTTGTGAACTTGACATCCTTGCATCTTGGTTCTTGTAATTTGTCTGGAACATTTCCAGCAAGTATATTCCAGGTTCCAACACTACAGAAGCTTGAATTGTCTTTCAATGAACGACTTCAGGGATCTTTGCCAGTATTTTCCTTGAATGGATCTCTTCGGACCCTGGTGCTTAGCTTCACAAACTTTTCAGGAGCATTACCAGCTTCTATTTGTAACCTTGGGATGTTGTCCAGGTTAGAGCTGGTGGATTACAGATTCAGTGGAACATTTCCGAATTCAATGGCAAACATGACTCGGCTTCTTTATTTGGACTTCTCATCCAACTTGTTTAACGGGTTAATCCCCTCGCTTCGAAGGTCCAAGAATCTCACTCACATAGACCTCTCACGTAATAATTTAATGGGTTTGATCCCTTCCACTTACTTTGAAGGTCTTCGCAATCTTGTACACATTGATTTGCGACACAATTCATTTAGTGGGAGTATCCCATCATCTCTGTTTGCTCTCCCATTGTTGCAAAAACTTCTGCTTTCCAACAACCATTTCGATGGTTTGCTTCCTGATTTCCCCAATGCATCCTTGTCTCAATTGGATACGCTTGATCTGAGTAGCAACAATTTAAGAGGACCTTTTCCCGGATCTGTCTTTGAACTCAGAAGGCTTAATAACCTCTTTCTGTCATCCAACTACTTCAATGGCACTATACAGCTTGAAAAGATTCAGAGGCTCAGTAATCTTACAAGCCTTGATCTTTCGTACAACAGCTTGTCAATTGATGCAAGTGGCAGTAATTTTAACTTGCCTCACTTTCCCCGGATCAGCACATTAAATTTGGCTTCTTGCAACCTCCAAAGTTTTCCTGACCTAAGGAGCCAATCAAAGTTGATTCAATTAGACCTCTCAGACAACCAAATTGGTGGAGAAATTCCAAACTGGATCTGGCAAGTTAGCAATGGAGACCTTGGTCAGTTGAACCTTTCTCATAATCTCTTAGTGGCTCTGCAAGAACCTTTTGTTATTCCTAGTATCATTGTCCTTGACCTACATGCCAACCACCTCCGAGGGGAAATCCCAATACCGCCACAAGCTGCTATTTACGTGGATTACTCTAGCAATAATTTCAATTCTTCAATCCCTGCTGACATTGGCAATAACCTCGTCTGGGCTTATTTCTTTTCTGTTTCAAATAATAGCCTAACCGGAAACATTCCTGAATCCATATGCAATGCTAGGAACCTTGCTGTTCTTGATTTGTCCAACAATAGTCTGAGTGGCTCCATACCATCATGTTTAATTGAAGTGAGCGAGACTTTTGTAGTACTGAATCTAGGGAAGAACAATCTCAATGGCAACATTTCTGGGACATTTCAGACTGATTGTGCTTTAAGAATGCTAGATTTGCATGGGAATTCTTTGGGAGGAAAGGTTCCGGAATCTCTGGAGAATTGCGCAATGTTAGAGGTATTAAACCTTGGCAACAACCAGATCATTGATACCTTTCCATGCTTTTTGAAAAACTCTTCCAATTTGCGTGTCCTTGTTTTGCGATCTAACATGTTCTATGGAGGTATTCACTGTCCAGGGGCAAATCAAAACTGGCCAAATCTTCAAATCATTGACACTTCTTCTAACAATTTTGTTGGGCATATGCCCCCGAAATTCTTCTTAACTTTGAGGGCCATGATGAATGGTGTGGATGACGCTCAATCAAGGATCCTTCAACTTGTTAGTGCCTTCTACTATTATTATACAGTAAGAACTGTTGGGGATTTAACCGTTATTAAAACCCACAGAAACACACATACAATCCAAGAGCAAATCAAGAACAGAAAACAATAACAAGCAAGGAAGAACAAGACACACAATATTTACATGGTTCGGCAATTTGCCTACATCCACGACGCTGCAGGGATTTCACTATTAAGAGAGACAAAAATACAAAGAAGGAGGCTATGTAATATCTCACACCACTCTCATACCCTAATCACCAAGACAAAGAGTTTTTATACATTCTGTGCACTAAGCCACGAAACAGACACGCGTCCGGACGCATGACTATACCGCGTCCGGACGCGACTTCCAGTGAGTTCAGTTTTGCTCCTTCAACGTTCTGCCACTTGCGTCCGGACGCGCGCTCTTCTGCCGTCCGGACGCGCCTTCCAGTACGCCTCAGAAACTTGACTCCACAAATGGCCCAACAATTCTCCCACTTGGAGACTAGTTTGATCACCATCAATCGCAATCCTCCCGAACAATAGTCCCTCATCCCTGCAGCTCATCCTCCTGTCCTCAAACTGAGAGACCCACGGAAGCTGAACAAGACTTCAGCTTCTCGACAGTAACTACCTTTGTGAACATGTCTGCCGGATTATCCCTTGTGTGAATCTTCTCCAAAGTAAACTGTCCATCTTCCAACAAAGAGCGAATGAAGTGATACTTTATGTCAATATGCTTGGTCCTCGAATGAAAGGCTGCGTTCTTTGCCAGATGTATCGCACTCTGACTATCACTGAACAATTTTGAATTGTCTTGATCCTTACCCAACTCTTTCATGAAGCTCCTCAACCATACCATTTCCTTGCACGCCTCCGTGGCTGCAACATACTCCGCCTCTGTTGTTGAAATAGTTACTATTCTCTGTAGCCTTGAGACCCAACTGACCGCTGCACTACCCAATGTAAAAACATACCCTGTAGTGCTCTTTCTGCTGTCAATGTCCCCTGCTAAATCTGAATCCACAAATCCTTGCAAACAAATATCAGAACCCCCAAAATTCAAAGCCAAGTCTGAAGTACCTCTCAAGTAGCGCAGAATCCACTTGACTGCTTCCCAATGCTCCTTGCCCGGATTTGCCATGAACCTGCTGACAACTCCCACTGCTTGAGCAATGTCTGGCCTTGTGTTAACCATGGCATACATCAAGCTCCCTACCGCCGAGGCATATGGGACCTTTGCCATGAAGTTCTGGTCTTCATCTGTTACTGCTCCCTTTTCCTTCGAAAGCTTGAAGTGACTTGCCAAAGGTGTGCTGACTGGCTTAGCATTCTCCATGTTGAACCTTTTCAGCACCTTTCCAATATACTCTTCCTGTGACAACTTCAACTTCATGTTTGCCCTGTCTCTACTGATTCGCATCCCAAGGATTTTCTTCGCAGAGCCCAAATCCTTCATTGCAAATTCCTTTGACAGTTGTTCCTTGAGATTAACAATCTCTTTCATGCTTGAACCTGCAACAAGCATATCATCTACATACAACAAAAGTATGAGATATGACGTACCAAGCTTCTTGAAGTAACAACAATGGTCCCCATGACATCTGCTAAACCCCGTAGCTGCCATAAAAGTATCAAACTTTTTATACCACTGCCTTGGAGCCTGTTTCAACCCGTACAGACTCTTCCCTAGCTTGCATACCTGATTCTCCTTTCCTTTCACAGCATAGCCTTCTGGCTGATACATATAAATATCCTCCTCCAAATCCCCATGAAGGAAAGCAGTTTTAACATCCAACTGCTCCAAATGCAAATTCTCAACAGCCACAATATTAAGAACACATCTGATAGTAGAAATCTTAACAACAGGAGAAAAGATTTCAGTGTAGTCAATACCTTGTTTCTGCTCGAAACCTTTTACTACTAACCTTGCCTTGTACCGTTTGCTCCCATCAGATTCTTCCTTAATTCTGTAAACCCACTTGTTGTGCAAAGCTCTCTTTCCTTTGGGCAATTCAACTAATTCCCAGGTCTCATTAGATGAGAGAGAATCCATCTCATCATCCATCACATGCTCCCACTCCTTGTTGGACTCAGCCTGCAATGCTTCCTCAAAGCATTCTGGTTCACCACTATCAGTCAACAACAAATAATACAAGGATGGAGAATAACGCGCTGGGGTTTTTACCGTCCGTGTACTCCTTCTAAGAATAGGAGTCTGTGGATCTACCGGTGGAGTAGATTGTGTATTAGTATCCTGAGGCTCTAAGACATTCCTGTTAGGATTCCCTTCAAACTCTACACAGTCTGATTTTGTCTCAGCCTCCTTGGGTTGACTTAGTCTGTCTTTATACAAAACTGACTCATTAAATACCACATCAATACTCCTGCGTGTTTTTCGATTCTCAAAATAATACAACCTATACCCATAGCTATTAGTATCATAGCCTATGAACACGCACTTACGAGACTTAGCATCGAGTTTATCCCTATTATCCAATTCTACATGCATATAGGCAATGCAACCAAAAACTCGTAAATGAGATAAATTTACCTCTTTGCCTGTCCAAGCCTCCTCTGGCAATCCACAATTCAGCGGAACTGAAGGTCCCCTGTTGATCAAATACACAGCTGTATTTACTGCATCAGCCCAGAATTGCTTAGGTAACCCGGCATGCAACCTCATGCTCCTAGCACGCTCTAGGATTGTCCTGTTCATGCGCTCAGCAACTCCATTCTGCCTTGGCTTCGTTGGGACCGTTTTCAACCTTCGAATCCCACTTGCAGCACAGTAAGCCTCAAACTCACTGCTACAATACTCCCCACCGTTATCTGATTTTAGACACTTCAGTTTCAACCCTGTTTCATTCTCAACCAATGCTTTCCAATTCTTGAAAACATCAAACACATCAGATTTCTGCTTAAGAAAATAAATCCATAATTTCCTAGTAGCGTCATCAATGAGAGTAACAAAATAATTTGAGCCACCAACAGAAGGTACCTTTGATGGTCCCCACACGTCGGTGTGAACAAGCTCCAACCTCTCCGTCTTTAGAGTCCTTGCCACCTTTGTAAAGCTGACCTTCTTCTGTTTCCCGAGGACACAGTCCTCACAGAAGTCCAAATCCAGCGACTTACAACCCGGCAATTTCCCCTTTGACATCATTACTTTCATCCCCTTTTCGCTCATGTGACCCAACCTACGATGCCACGTAGTGCAATCAATCCCTGATGCCGTCACCGCGATGCTACTGTAGGTACCCGAAGATACATATAAGGTTCCTTCCTTTTTACCACGGGCTAGAACCAAAGCCCCCTTGCTCATCTTCCAAGCATCTGATGTAAACGATGTGACCACTCCACCCTCTGACAACTGACCCACTGAAATAAGATTCCGTGTTAGACTAGGCACGTGTCTAACATCCTTCAATTTCAGAACTGTCCCGTCTGTCTGAGTAATCTGCACATCCCCTTTCCCAACTATATTGCAGGCTTCATCATCACCAAGATACACTTTACCGAAGTTACCCTGCACATAGTTTCGTAGCACATCCATGCGTGGAGTAGCATGGAATGAAGCTCCAGAGTCTATAATCCAAGACTCACTGCGAGAATCCAGCGAGCAAATCAAGGCATCATTATCAGACTCTTCCGAGATATTAGCAGTATCTTTACCTCTTTGATTGTTCCCATTCTGCTCTTTTCTCGGTGCCTTGCAATCCCGCTTCCAGTGCCCCTTCTGACCACAATTCCAGCAGCCCTCATCTCCGCCACGAGATTTACTTCGACCTCTGTTTCTCGAAGACGATTTTTTCTTGCCCCTTTTATTACCTCCCTTTTTCGTAGACCTGCCCCTTTCCTCCGTATTGAGTGCTGAACCTGAAACAACATCCTCACCCGATGCTTTTCTCCGAGCCTCTTCTCCTAATATCAATGACACGACATCCTCCAGTTTTATCTTTACAGATCCGGAAGAATTGCTCACTGCCACGACAAGTCCATTCCAACTTTCTGGCAAACTTGATAAAAGTACAAGAGCTCTAATTTCATCATCAAAGACAATACTCACAGATTCTAACTGATTCGTGACCGTATTGAATTCATTGATATGTTCAGCAACAATAGAGTTTTCAGACATCTTTAAATTAAATAACTTCTTCATGTGATATACCTTATTCACCGCTGAAGGCTTTTCATACATCTTTTCTAGGGTTTTGAATAAACCTGATGTAGTCTTTTCTTTGGCGATGTTCGACGCAACTGACGGCGCGAGACACAGTCGCACAGTCCCTAGGGCTTTGCGATCCAGAACATCCCACTTTGCTTGCTCCATATCCGCTGGCTTTTCGCCATCGATAGGCAGATAAAGATCCTTCTGATACAGAATATCCTCCATCTGCATCTTCCAGAACGCGTAGTTCGAACCATTGAATTTCTCGATCTTGACTTTGTCTTCGGCCATTGTGCAAACCCTTGACCTCCTAACCCGGAGCTCTGATACCAGTTGTTGGGGATTTAACCGTTATTAAAACCCACAGAAACACACACACAATCCAAGAGCAAATCAAGAACAGAAAACAATAACAAGCAAGGAAGAACAAGACACACAATATTTACGTGGTTCGGCAATTTGCCTACATCCACGACGCTGCAGGGATTTCACTATTAAGAGAGACAAAAATACAAAGAAGGAGGCTATGTAATATCTCACACCACTCTCATACCCTAATCACCAAGATAAAGGGTTTTTATACATTCTGTGCACTAAGCCACGAAACAGACACGCGTCCGGACGCATGACTATACCGCGTCCGGACGCGACTTCCAGTGAGTTCAGTTTTGCTCCTTCAACGTTCTGCCACTTGCGTCCGGACGCGCGCTCTTCTGCCGTCCGGACGCGCCTTCCAGTACGCCTCAGAAACTTGACTCCACAAATGGCCCAACAAGAACTACCTATTATTATACAGTTACAACTACCAACAAAGGGCAGGAAAGGGAACTGGTGAAAATTCGGACAATGTTCAACTCCATTGATTTCTCAAACAACAACTTTGAAGGGAATATACCGGAAACAGTTGGAGATCTCAAATCACTTCATGTTCTCAACCTATCACGTAATGCTCTCACAGGCACAATCCCATCATCAATTGGAAACTTGACACAACTTGAATCACTAGACCTCTCAGTGAACCAGCTAAGTGGGAAAATTCCCGTGGAGCTTACGAGACTTACCTTCCTTTCAGCCATGAACCTGTCATACAATCAACTGGTTGGGATAATCCCGAAAGGCACCCAATTTCAAACTTTTTCGAACACTTCCTTTGAGGGAAACAAAGGGTTAAGCGGGCCTCCATTGACCAGTGAGATTAACCCGAATTGGACAACTGATGAATCCAACTGGCATTCTGCTACCAGGACTCGGACTCGGATTAACTGGAATTGGATAGCAGCTGAATGTGGATTCACGATGGGCTTGGGATTTGTCGTAGGACCACTTATGTTTTGTAAAAGATGGAGAGAATGGTACTACAAGTACGTTGACCACATTGTTTTTAGGATTCTCCATCGGCAAGACCAAGGAAGAAAAAATCAGAGAAGAAGACCCCGGAGAAATCCAAATCGAAGACGTTAGTGCTGATGAAGTGAAGCGTAGCAAGTAGGGCACTTGACTTGATTTGCTTCTACTGAAAGCCAAATCAAGCAAGAAACGTTTCTATGCTTATGCTAGCTGCAGGTCACTGCATGAAAGTATTGATCTATGAAAGTTGAATTTCTGTGTAGCAAAACAAGCATGGTAATATGCCATGTGTGTATGATAAGGGTATTAAGCAATGAAAATGAAATCTAGTCCATGTCTCTTTCACATCGGAAGAGTTAGATTTCGGTTAGTTAGTGGGTCAAGTCTGTTATCCATTTAAATTGGGTCAAGTCTATTATCCATTTAAATTTCAGTGGTATGCAAGAGATTCGAAGGTCAACTCCCTCGGTCTTTTTTGGGGTAAAAGTCATAGCAATCATTTTTGTATTTTTTTTCTATAGCATATACAGTACACCATCACCTACACTCAACTTTAAAGCGTACAAATTAGAGATAAGACTAAGTTACCCAAAAAAAAAATGATACTGTACCGAAGTTACTATAAATTAGACAAGGGTGATGTTGTAATTCAATCAGATGAGTTTGCAGCAAAATAAAGTTGATTAAAATCGATTATAATTTTTTCTCTTTTAACTTGACTCTAAAAACTTACAACTTGAACACAATAAAATTGTACTTTTAGTGAAAATTGAGGTTGAGTCCTCCTAGATAGACTTATAATGACTTTAGTCCGTCAAGGAAACTTATTTGGTGATAAGTCCTTTTTTTATCTTACTAATAAGTATTTAAGTCTACTATTTTTTTAAATCAAAAAAATACTCTTAACAATATTATTCTTTTAAATTATAGAAACCTTAAAAACATTGAAAGAAGTTTTAAATTAATTTCTTAAATTAGAAATTATTATTCTTTAATTCACTCCTAAATTAAAATTAAAATTTATACTCTCTCTCTCTCTCTCGTTAGAAGAAAATCATCACTCCAGTACAGCAAATCTTTCTCATTAGATATCATTTCTTCATCTATAGCATCAAAATCAGTAAGGTTTGGAATTGCATCAACAATTACCATATCTTCTATTGTGCTCTGATCATCATAAACTTCTATGTCGTTGGTCTTTGGAAAAAAAAGGTTGAAAAACTTGCTCAATATGTTATTAGTTTAATCCCCAATTTTATGTTTATTTTTTGATAAATAATCTCCAAAATTTTTCAATGTTTTATGTTACTACATTTTTTGTTGACTATGTTATTACTTTTTCTAATTGACCATTTTACTATGTTTTTTCATGTTACTACTTTTTATTGAACATTTTATTACTTTTTCGGTGTTACTTTTTTGGATGCTGAAGAATTAGAGGCTTCTTCCTCTGGTTATGGGTTTGAATGCTACTATTTTTATTTTCAATTTTGTTCAATGTTCCATATTGCTATTTTAATTTTGTTGAGCATGTTACTACTTTTGTTAAACATGTTACTGTTTTTGTGAGCATGTTACTATTTTTGTTGAACATATTACTATTTTTTTGTTAAACATGTTCTTATTGTTATTTTTGTTAAATATTAATATTGAATGTTACTATTTTTTTGATGTTTAAATGTTACTATTTTTTTGTGTTTAAATAAAGTAGAGCTAAGTTTGAATTTTGGAGACAAAGAGAGGTTCAGATCGTTTTGAGACAAAATTCATAAACACATCCAACGGACAACGTGGACAACGTAATCCCAACATAAAAGATGGTTCAGATCATCTCAAAAATTTTGATCCAATGGTCTACAGTGAGTACTGAATTTTGTTTTCCCGCCCAACAACATTGGCTGACTCATGCCTCTCTCTCTCTCTCTCTTCAAATCCGAGGATTTTTTATCTTCTTTCCTTATCATAATCTCTCTGTGATCTTTGATCCTTATTAGACGATTTTTAACTATTTCTCCTTTCTCTTCCAATGCAATTGATATCTTCCCCAATACTCTGTTGTTCCCTCTCTGTCGCTGCACTGCTCTGGTACGCCCCCCTCTCTCTTTTTCACACACACACACACACACACACACACACGCACACTGTTAACACAAACCAGCACCGATTTGGATTCGTGTTTTATGTGTGTGTTCGTGTTTGTGTTCATGTGTGTGTTTATGTGAGCATTCGTTAATGTCCTTAGCCTTCTCTCTCTTGCTGCTTCTTTCTCTCCGCTGCTCATCCACAAGCATCATCCTACACAGGTACACACTGCTTATCTCTCTGTCTCTGTCTCTCTTTGCTTCTATATCGAAGGTCTTCAACACAACGCCCGGGAGGTGTTCGACCAAATGCCAAAGAGGTAACCAAATGCCCCTAACTTCTGTGCACCACAACTCTTTGCGCACATAAACACACTCCCAACCATTGCCCTCTCTCTCGCTGTTATTGTCGAAACTTCCCCACAGCTACACCCACCCACTTGATTTTACACACACCATCCTTATTTTTTTTGGCCTTTCTAATTTTCTACCGTAAGGCTTTCAGTGAGACTTATTACAAAGGATTTCAAGAACCTAAACCCCTACTTCCCTAATATTGATCTCTAGCTTCGAGCTCTAACCATGGGATATGTATGTTGGTTTGTTGTATGGTATTCTGAAATTAGGTCTAAGGTATTAGTGAAATTGATTAGGCTACCAAATGTTATGTTTAATTAATCTCTGTTTGATCTAAATCCGCTTTTCTCATGGAGATCTATGAGAGATCCAAGTGCAGGCAATATGGTCATGTAACACCCCACCCTCCACATGGCATAATATTGTCCGCTTTGGGCCCACTGGCCCTCACGGTTTTGTTCCTCCCAGTACCCCTGAGAAAAGACCTTATACCATGTAAGGCGAGGGGCTTACTTATAAGCCCAACAACTTTTGCCTTCCTAACCGATGTGGGATACCAGGATCTCACAATCCACCCCCCTCAGGGATGCACGTCCTCGTGCAGTAGCTAGCCAGCTACCCGCCCGCCCAGATGCACGCGAGCACGATAGGGGCCTACACTCGATCCAGGCGAGAGTCGGCTTTGATACCAACTTGTAACACCCCACCCTCCACATGGCATAATATTGTCCGCTTTGGGCCCACTGGCCCTCACGGTTTTGTTCCTCCCAGTACCCCTGGGAAAATGTCTTATACCATGTAAGGCGAGGGGCTTACTTATAAGCCCATCAACTTTCCCCTCCCTAATCGATGTGGGACACCAGGATCTCACAGGTCATGGCAGATGATGACCTTGAATGTTACTTCAAGTATCACAATTTTGATAGCCCCTCCTTTAATTTTTTCTCTCTGTGATGTTTTTGTGAATTTGGTTGTTAAAATATGGGTTTCTATTGTTGTAGGCTACTATTTCTTCACATTGGTGGATGTAACAAAATTTGTACGATTGAGATTGCATGCACTGAATGTTTTATTGAGTAGATTGGCTTAGCCTTGATCAGGTAAATTGTGTTTGCTTTGATGCATTTGTTTCATTTGAGATTGGCCTAGGGGTTAAGGCCCTGTAATGTTGAATTTGAGGGGTGGTTTTTTTTGGGATTATGAGTTCTCTGAGAAAGATTTGTGAATACATTTATTCCCTATGTTGATTTTTTTGTTTAAAAATTTTCATTGACATCTTTTTTCTGTCATTTATGTTTTTGCAGTATACTCAAGAACCTGAATTTTTGTGTAAGCTGTCATCTAATGATGCATTCATGTGAGGTATGCCCATAAATTGCGGTATTTCTTTAAAATTTGTGGATTTTGGGTTGATTTTGCTTGGATAGTCATTAGGTGTAGTCCACAAATTTGGTGAAGGATTTAGCAATTGGAGTCCTATGGTTTCACACTCATCTTCGACCTGTAATGTCTTTACGACGCCCAATTCCCAAACTTGCAAATTGTATAGTTCATAGTTATGTGTCCTTGGGAATAATTTAATGTAGTGGAAAGTTGATTTTTTTAGTATACTGCTCATTATTGCAGTAGTTTGGTTGATATCCCCTCTGTAATGACGGTAACATGATGTTGTAAATTTAGTTTCTATTTTGTGGATTCCAAGTGCATTGGATGGAAAAATAAGTTCTGATGGTTCTACTGCAATATCATGGAATTCCAACAATTCAAAATGCTTTTATAGTATCAACAAAGGGTATACCATCCATGGCCGAGTGCAAGGTATAAGATTTTCTTCATGTTATGTGTCATTTAGTTTTTATTTTCATTGTTTGTTGGTTGCTTTCTCTCTATTTCAGGAATAACCTATTTGTTGCATGTATTTTTTTTCTCTTTCAAAGTAAATTGAGTTTGAAATTCTGCGGATAAATATTTTTTTAAGCGGTGATAACAAAAGTAGTTGAGCTAAGAATCACATAATTTGCTAGGGCTTTGAGAAACATAGTATCATGAAATGAAATTTTTTGTCTTCACTCAGTAGTTTATTAAACTATTTTTGAGATACAATCACATTTGACTTCCTTGGGCACTTATCTCAATTTTTTGTTTGTTCTTTATTCTAACTTTGACAATTTGCATTTGACAACTCTAGGATGAAGCATGATGAGCTAGCGAATTCACATGACTGGCGATGAAGAAAGAGAGACCAATGGTAGCCGAATATATCGGTTAGGATTATGAATTAATTTGTCGTGTTATGTTATTTGGGTTAATCCTATGGAATATGATTTTCTTAATTTTTTCAAATAATGGCTAGAATGGTTGTGGTCTATATTTTACTTTTTATGGATGTGGATTGGGGATTGGGTTCAAAGTAAGATTTTATTGTGTTAAATATGTTGTAAATAGTTCAGTAGATTGTTTTAGTTATGGTAATCGTGTTATGCGAGTTGTGTCAACCCAAACATAATCCATATACTATTAAAAGGGTTGGTAACATGCAGTGTCAACCCGGAGATGACCTCTTAATTTAAATGTGTTATATAGGTCATCTTCGAGTTTTGAGAGAGTTATGTTAGTATTATGTCATTCGACATGATTAACTAAGCAGACTGTGTTAAGGCTGACGAGTTTTTGACATGAACTTGAAACAACACAACACAATATACTATGACACGATTCAGTTGTCACTCTACTTCATGCACAGTTGGAGATTTTTATTTTTGTGCATTCATGCACTAGCAATGTCTTGCAATTTTTTTTGTTATATAGTGTCTTCAGGCACGGGCAATTACTAGTATATATATATATATGAGAGAGAGAGATAGTCCTAACCTATATATTGATATAGATAGATATGAGAGAGAAAAAAATTTAATGTTAGTCAAACTCTTAAAATTTAGGCGTTTTTAATTTTTAGTTTTAAATCCGTGACTCATATAAATGTTAATAACAAAAATATTAAGAAATTATTATCAAAAGTTTTTCCTTCTCAGTTGATGACGATTGCGAAGTCTAGAGAATTAAATATATACATAGCCATATTCTAGAAAGTATTTTATAACTCAAATCCGTGATGTTCAAATCACAATTGTACTATTTTATCAAAAAAAATGTGCAAAGATGAGTAGATTTACCTC